>CM031605.1:23989904-23997404 GCA_018398815.1 Conus ventricosus
ATTGCTGAGCGGCCATTACAAGTGGGGCTGTTAGTTTGATAATTAGTAGTTGTCATGAAAAATGTAATATATCTGTGCTTTTGAGATGACTGAATAGGCAAAATCCCGACAATTCTTTTAATACCAAACTCGACTAGGTTGATGTTCCTGTAGATAATGTAGATACGGCATGAAAGCTTGTACACAAGTGGTCAGGCGATATTCAAACTATGACAACACCACACACACAATTGTGCAAAAATGACGTCATCACTTTCTGGGAACTTAATTTTCCCTAATTAACTAGTACACAAGTTTGATATATGCCTCTGCTTGAACTACAACAACAAAACTGTTGGATTAGAAATGTGTAAGCCTTGTTTGTTCGGCCCTTTAACTAAGTGTCTCGAATGGGACGGAAAAATAAAGCTGTGGGGGGGGGGGGGGGGGGGGGGGGTGAAGATGCAGAAAAGTTTAGATAGAATATGCTAAAGTTTAGATAGAATTTTGGATCTAAAAATATATTTGAAAGAAAAAAAACATGAGATGAGCTTTTGCGACTCACAGTCTACTGATAGAAGATACAACACGCTTTAGGTCAACAGTTCAGATTCTGATGTCCAGTAAATTTGATTTTCTTCTTCTTCTTCTCGTTCGCCAAACGTCGCATTGGCATGCAGAATTTCTTTGTCTGACCACCGACCGCTTGGGGTGGGCCCTTTGAGGCATAGGGCCCGGCTCCCGACCTCCCGGCGGGTCTCCGAAGGTCGAGCGCCACATCGAATTTCTGTGGACTGCATCATCATGAAAGCGTAGATGCGTGGTATCGTGGTTTAAGTTGCGCCAGTGGCCCGATACCTCCGTCTTCAGCTGGAGTTTTCTTTTGGGGTGCCTCACCCTTAGCTCATGGCCCGTACGTCCTACCCTGTGAGCACAGGGGGGATTGTTTTTCCGGGATCCCACCCCGTGGCTAGAGGTTATAACGCGCCTCTTGACCGCATGATGAGCCCGTCATAGAACACATGGGGTATTTCAGTGAGGACAACAGTGCCACCTGTTGACCCACCCCGTCCTGGTAGGAACATCGCCAGTTGGTCCGGGACTGCTTATTCGGCCAGGCAAGCCTGACTTATATCGCAGCTAACCCCCATATCTGAGGGCTGTTTCCCTATCCGCCACCCGGGGACCCGCCGGGTTGGGGATGGTCGCCCCACTACTGAATTGGAAGCAGCCTGGTCCCGGTAAAATTGTTTTATGGCGATGCTTTTATTGGGGTTTTCGTTAACAGAAATATTATCCCCTGTGATGATTATCCCCTGTGATGATTATCCCCTGTGATGATTACTACATCTGATCCCTTTCGTACTCCATCAATATTATAATGGAGGTGTAAAAGAAATAAAGTCACATTCACATCCGTGTGTGTGTGTGTGTGTGTGTGTGTGTTTGACCCTATGCGCGTGCGTGCGAACGTATGTGATTTTTTGTGCGTGTGTGTTTGTGCGCATCTCTCTCTGTCTCTGTCTCTCTGTCTCTACATCTGGTTTTCACAAGAGAGAGAGAGAGAGAGAGACACAGAGAGAGAGAGAGACAGAGAGAGAGAGAGAGAGAGAGAGAGAATGTGTGCTGCTTCCAAAACGCTCCACACACAAGACTACAAAGAGAAACACCACTCGGTTTCCACATAATATACTTTGACGTTTTCTGGCTGTGGAGAAAAAAAGGAGTTTAAAAAAGATAATTCAAAAGACAGAGCTTCAATTTTCAAACGCTCATACCTGTTTAATGCTTGGAAATAAACCCCAGATAGTTTAAAAGAAAGAGCTTTGATTTTGAAACGGTCAGGCCTTTTTAATGCAATGGATATCTATCGTCGCTAAAAAATACTAATTTTGAAGGGGAAAAAATTTTGAAGGAAAAAAATCAACTGATAAAAAACGAATGCTGATAACCCACAACGCAAAACACCTGCACTTAACTCACGACATAATCAGCTGCTGAAAAATATTTATTTGTCAATTCAGAGCTGGGGTGTTAAGCAACGAAATATCATTCATAGTTTGTGTATCAATGACGTCGGAACTGGGTGGGCCAGCCTCCCTCCTCCACATCATCCACCCCCCCCCCCATCCCCCCCCCCAACCCACCCCCTGCCTTCCCCATGAAAGCATTGGAGATTTGGGTTGAGAGTGGGAGGCGAGTAGACTAAAATCTGCCCTTCATCCCCCCGCATTTGAAGCCAAAAAATACGGATGGCATGTTATCATGCGACCCCCCCCCCCCCCCCCCCCCCCCCCCCCCCCCCCCCCCCCCCCCCCCCCCCCCACCCCCACCATCCCCCACCGAACACCCCCCCACCCCCCCCCCCCCCCCCCCCCCCCCCCCCCCCCCCACCCCACACCCCCCCCCCCCCCCCCCCCTCTCCTTGAAAAAAAACGACCCCCCCCCACCCCCCTTTCCCCCTTCCACTCGAAACAAACCTACCCCCCCATCCCCCCACCACCCCTCCCCTCCCCTTGCAAAAAAAACAAACCTCTCCCCCCACTTCCGATTCATAAAATTAACCTGCATACCCTTTCAGTCCAACAACATCCCATTCCTCTCTTATATAAAAAATTCAGTATTATCTCGAACTTATAAAGAAACTAACTTGTCTAGACCCGACACCTAAAAAATATTATTTGAACAGATTCATAAGTGTAAGATGAAGTGTGTAAATGAAAACATTTTTGTACATTATTAGAGGCTTCAGTTCAATATTTTGCCAAACGTAATGATGTGAAAAACATCCCTGTCAGCATGATTTTTCTTGATACATCCACCCCACCCCACCCCACCCTCTCTCTCTCTCTCCCTCTCTCTCTCTCTCTCTCTCTCGGTTTTTGTTTGTTTGTCTGTTTTGATTTGGAAATGTTTACATGAATATGTGAATTCAAATTGTTTGGGGTGATTTCTTTCTTTCTTTATTTCTTTATGTACACACTTGCCTTCCTTCATTACTTTGTGTTTTTCCCCCTTTATTTTCCCTATAAATATATATGAATGCAAATTAAAAAAAAGTTTTTAACAATTATTCTGTTGATGAGGATCAGCACTGAGCTATTCAATGCCAAAAGAAGGGGATAGTAGAGGGAACACGTGATGAAGGGGATAGTAGAGGGAACACGTGATGAAGGGATAGTAGAGGGAACACGTGATGAAGGGGATAGTAGAGGGAACACGTGATGAAGGGGATAGTAGAGGGAACACGTGATGAAGAGGATAGTAGAGGGAACACGTGATGAAGGGGATAGTAGAGGGAACACGTGATGAAGGGGATAGTAGAGGGAACACGTGATGAAGGGGATAGTAGAGGGAACACGTGATGAAGGGGATAGTAGAGGGAACACGTGATGAAGGGGATAGTAGAGGGAACACGTGATGAAGGGGATAGTAGAGGGAACACGTGATTGTTTTTCTTTCTTTTTTCGTGGGGGAAGTTGGGGGGGGGGGGGGTGAGGGTATAAGAAAGAGGACGACAGAGAAGAGAAAGACTGGTGAAGACGACGATGATAAAGAGGATGACGGTAGCACGATGATCAGCGTCAGGAGATAGAGCCCACATAACACATACCACGAACCAGAAAGAAAAGTCAAAGATGTGGTTTCCTCCAAGGGAAGTAAGCGGTCATGCGTAATAGCCGATGGGTTTTGCCCCTCTCTCTCTCCCCTTCTTATAATCTTTCCTTCATTAGCGTCACACACACACACACACACACGCACGCACGCACGCACGCACGCACGCACCCACCTATACACACACACACACACACACACACACACACACACACACACGCACGCACGCACGCATGCACACGCACGCACACCACACACACACACACACACACACACACACACACACACACGCACGCACGCACGCACGCACGCACGCACGCACGCACGCACGCACACACACACACACACACACACACACACACACACACACACACGCATGCACGCACGCACACACACACACACACACACGCGCACGCACCCGCCCCCCCCCCCCCCCCACACACACACACACACACATACATACACTTAGAATGACAACCTACCCCCCCCCCCCTCCCCACTACCTCGCACCCCTCCCCCTCCGCCCTTCCCCTCCCTGCTGATACACAAAGTCCGTTTCGAAGAGCTGCCCACCTCGTTCACCCAGCATCGCCCCCATATATATATATATATATATATATATATAGAGAGAGAGAGAGGAGAGAGAGAGAGAGAGAGAGAAGGAAGTTGAACAATCTTAAGTCCCTTTCAGCCCATTCCGTTGTAAATCCACATCACGTTCCGTACGAACAAGATGCACGTTGTGCTGAGGGATGAAAGGTCTACCAGAAATAGTTTCACATGATGGTCACCCAGTATTTCTGTCCCTGTGCACCCAAAATACTGACATCCTCTGATCAATTTGAGGAGCCGTCGGCATTCGACCTCGCCTTCGCTCAGCAAGAGGGAGAACTGATCCATGGCAACTGAAATTCGCTCCCCTGTTTACCATCCTGCTCTTATTCCTATCGCATTTGCATCAACGTTTGATTCAGTTTCATTCATTTCAACAGCGCTTTATTCTTTCACCGTAAAAAAAAAATTAACACACATTCCTTCTTACAACATCTGCACTATATACACAACAAATGCAGTTCACTATTAGAATTAGAGTAAATGAAAAAAATAAAACACTAAAAATGTCAATAAACCATTACAACTATTGTCCCAATTCCATCCTATTTATTTGATGCAAATACGCGCAAAGCAATTCACTCAACAGCCATGTCAGTACCCATGCAGGTTTTAACAGAAACAGTGTTGAACAATTCAGAAATTTTTCAGTTTATGATGCGTTAATGATTGTCGTGTCGCTCAGCGCTACATCCGGGCATTCAAACGCAAATGCTTCGGAGAGATTCCTTGCACCTCATACAAGGACCTGGGACAGTGTCCAGAGGTAGGTCAACTCGTATACATGCAAACAGAAACCTGCCCTCCCACTCATTAAGCGCTGTAAGCTTGCACGTTATCAACATGTACCTGTTTACGGACTATTGTTCGAGACCATTTCTACAGGATCGAGTCAAAGATGAAAGTTCCGCAGGCCGTGGCGAAGTGGTTAGCGTCGCGGACTCCCGGCTGGGAGGTCGCGGATTCGATTCCCATCAGAGTCATGTGGGATTTTTCTGCCCCGACCGGCTCCTACCCAGAGTTGAGTTTGCTACGGGCTCAGGTGGAAAGACTGGGACCACACAGTCGAGTTTCATCCACTTAGGCCTAATGGATGCGTCTCTGAGAGGGTTGCTCAAATTTCCTTACCAACACTGCAGGTGTCTGTATCTCTCGGGCCTGGTTGACGCCGGGATATATTATGAAAGGAAGCGTAGAGTATAGCCCTGTCATGTAGTCTCAGACCGAAATGGAAATCCGTAGCATCATCTTAATCATCCTCATTCTCATCGATCAGCACCCAAAAAAAAAAAAAAAAAGACGGTCTCAAAATCTGTGGCCCTTCATGCCCTGCTATTATGGTGACCTCAATTTCGATGTCCTCTCCACATCTGTGGCCTTAGTTTGGTTCCGTCGGGGTCACCGGTGTCGGCGAGTCCACGGGGGCTGTCGGTGGACGGACGTGGTGGCATGGCGCCCTCCGGATGGAGAGCTCATTCACGCCGGCTCCGCGACTAAGCAATTACTGTCGTCAGTGGGGGGGTTAGTGGGCAATGTCCTGCATATGCTGGATCAGAACAGGCGCCACTGAACACCACCGAAGTGACTCGACAGCAGTGCAGTGTCTCCTCCGGTGGGAATTGTCTCTTGACGACTTTACATTGACTGCTCCCTGTGGATTGCCGGTGCCGGGGATGCGGCGGGGCCGACCAGGCTGTGGCTGTGGACGGGGTGTCGGAATGAGCGGGCTGTGGCTGTGGACGGGGTGTGGCTGTGGACGGGGTGTGGCTGTGGACGGGGTGTGGCTGTGGACGGGGTGTGGCTGTGGACGGGGTGTCGGAATGACCGGGCTGTGGCTGTGGACGGGGTGTGGCTGTGGACGGGGTGTCGGAATGACCGGGCTGTGGCTGTGGACGGGGTGTGGCTGTGGACGGGGTGTGGCTGTGGACGGGGTGTGGCTGTGGACGGGGTGTGGCTGTGAACGGGGTGTCGGAATGAGCGGCGTGGGAACACTGCCACTGAGAAGGCACAGAGGTTGGGACCAGAAAAAAAAAAAAGAAAAAAAAAAGAAGAAAGTTCCGCAGGCCGACGGAAGAAGTCCTCGACATAGAGGACTTGATGGATACAAGACCTCTATCGTGTCGCACAGGATTAAGGACAGAGGACTGTGGAGATCGCTGATTGTCCATGTGGCGGTCATGGTACGTCTGACGTCCTACTGTCATTGGACAAAAAGAAATTAACAGTCCAGTTTTCCACGTGGCATTCTGACTGTATACTAAAGATGTTTGGAAATCTATACTGGTTTTCTTCTCACTTTACTCCTCCTCTTCTTAGTGACTGCAGTTGAAAGTACTGTGGTTCATGACGGCGTGACAATTAATATTGTTTCTAAATGTGAAGATAAAACATATTACTTTTGCTTTTTATGCTTAGAAATACTGAAGCACAGAAGAACACTGCCGAATTGGTGTCGTAACAAATGAACGTTAACATAAACTGAAGGGTGTGTTTGAAGCATTTCTTTTTCATGTAAAATGAGATTCAGTCTCACGAAGATCCATAATATTATTCTGAAAATGCATGTGACGTGGAAAAATAAGGCAATATTTCTTATTTGCGTAAAACTAAATGAAAAAGAACAGCTGTGCAAGATTTCGGTAGAAACTCTGGTGTATGGCCAACATGTCCTTTACAGTCTGAGACTAACAGCTCATGACCCTCCATTCTACGGAGAATTTGCGGGATTAGAGGTAAACATCAAATTTCTCAACGGCTGCTGACGAGTTCCACACAGTCCCCTCGTGGCAAAGAACCGCATGCTGTTCCAGACATAACTGACGTCGTCCGTAGAAATGTCGTCAGAAATCACGGCACTCGTCATGATCGTCCGTCTATGGTACGTAACAACATATCCTGAAAATACTGTCACAGGAGGGAATCCAATCCTGCGCAGTTTACCCTCTCTGTGATCAATAAAACCCGCTCCTCCCTGTTCATTTTAATCGCTAATAGACAGGTGTCCCTCAGATGTGCATGCAGTGTATCATCCAAACAGCCCTAGCCCATGTATCCATGTAGATGCTGACCACGAAATGGAATCCTTTGTAAAGGTTGACCCGAATATGTAACGGTTAACCCCCAAAAAGGAACCCCTTAAAGCGACTGACCCGAAATGAAATACCCGACATGTATTAACATCAAATGGAATCATTCGTTGACGTTGATCCTGGACACAAGCAAGACAAATTAATTGAAGTAACATCCATCCAGCAGTTTTCCCGTCATTTTGCAGATATTGAAACAGGACCAAAC
>CM031605.1:24007404-24017404 GCA_018398815.1 Conus ventricosus
AGATAAATGTCAGCGAGTCAGTCGGTTAGTAACGATTAAACAAGATTTTCATGTTTTCAAAAAGTGAATAAATAAATAAATAATACACGACTTATTTGGCTTGGTCTCACTTATTACAATCTTAAACAAGTGAACATACCAGAATGATCTGACTCGATATAAGTGCTGATTCCTCTTTCTATGTCTGTCTGTCTGTCTGTCTGTCTGTCTGTCTGTCTGTCTCTCTCTCTCTCTCTCTCTCTCTCTCTCTCTCTCTCTCTCTCTCTCTCTCTCTCTCTCTCTTCTCGCTCTCTCTCTCTCTCTCTCTCTCTCTCTCTCTCTCTCTCTCTCTCTCTCTCCCGATCTCTTTCTCTCTCCCTCCCTCCATCTCTCTCTCTCTCTCTCTCTCTCTCTCTCTCTCTCTCTCTCTCTCTCTCTCTCTCTCTCTCCCTTCATTTGCCGTTCCATATAAAGACCTGTCGAGACAGTTAAAGTTCAAACACTTCATTGTCCGTAAAATACTACAGCTTACGTATTCGCACAGCATGCACGAGACAGTGCACAGAAACGTTTTATTAAATAAAGAAGAAAAAAAGAAAAGGGGGGGGGGGGGGTCATACATTAAATTAAGAGACAGTAGCGTTAAACTTTTGGAGAAAAACAACCCAAACATTCCGCCTTGGCTTCAGGCTGTCAGGCCAATTGAAATAGGCTAGGACACCAAGGCTACATCCAAATGTTGTTATGCTCTGCATAGTTATACGGGGATCGTCTTCAGCTGTGACGAGGTCCTAGCATAACGTTATCAGTCTCCAAAATCCCCCGAAGTCGGAGTGTGGCTGCCCACGTGGCGGGGTAATCAAAAACGGTCACACACGTAATGTTCTCATCCCCAGCTGATGCATTTGTACCGCAGTGTTCAAGTACTTTGGCTGTTCGGATGATCCCTGGAGTCTTTTAGCCAGGGTATGACAACAACAACAACACAAACATTGAAATTAATACAAGAACTTAAGGTAACCCTTTCAACTCTTCCAAAGTGGTTCTCAGTCCTTTTTTTTTGCAAAAGGATAGTCTTGAAATGCTACTTTTTTGGTGTTCTGAAGTTTGTGTATTCAGGTTTTGATTTATTTTTGATGGTGTATTTTATTCTCCTGATACTAAGTGTTGACTGATATTCCCAGACATGATTCATAAAACGGTTCGGATAAATTCTATCCAGAACTGGTAGATATTTCTATATTTGGAAGCATGCTGCTCTGTACCTGTTTCAGGTGGGATATGTTGTCTGCTTGTGCTAGGTGCAAACAGAAGCTGTACTGTGCGTTCGGTTTAATTGCCAGGTGGAGAAACTAAAAAAAGTCTGTCTGTCTTTGTATTTGTCTGACTTTATTCAAGTTTAAAAGGCTGTGCCAGTCTTGAATAAAAGTTACTTTATATTTATTCATTTCTCCAGTTCTTGTTGATGTGTAGATGTGTTCGGTATAGGGTATATGGGCAAGCTTGGAGCATTCTTTTTTGGGGATGTTTCTTTGTTTGCTATGAGTGCTCTGTGCTGTCATGTTTGCTAGGCGATTCGGTGTCGTAAGCAACATTCCTTTGGAGTGATGTTTTCTTGTGGGAGCAAGAGTAACCTTAACCCTACTTGTTTGCTGTTTACTGTTCCCTGCCTCATTTCATATTTACTTTTTTTTATAAAAAGGTTGAATATTTCTTCCGTCAATTTGTAAAGGGGATTTTTTTTCTTTTTTGGATTGTGCAGTCTGGATCGCTTAAGGAGGGTGTGTGTGTGTGTGTGGGGGGGGGGGGGGGGGTATAATTCATTTTAGCGAGTGAAGAACATTCGAGCTTATTGTTCTTTGTGTTTATTGAGTTAGTAGTGAAGAAAGCTGTTCTGTATAAACCCTTTTGCATGTGTGACTTTTTGCTCCGAAGAGGGGTCTGAAGGCGAAACTTGCTGCTCATGTAGTAGTTTTTTGTGCTCATGCCTCGTCACAGTTTCACTTTGCACTGTAAAGGAACCAAAACGTCATATTCTGATCTTAGAGGGCAGCGGTACCTTTTTGGACTTTATGGCTTAAACTTCGTGCCACATGTTCAATACAAAATGCGTCAAATCAAAAACGTCATTTTGTGATCTTAGAGGGCAATGGTACCTTTGGATTTCATGGTTTAAACTATGTGCCACATGTTCAATACAAAATTCGCTAGTTCAGAACTTTCTATGAACATGTGTCACTCGTTCACATACTGCATACATAGAAAGAGGAAGATGTAAACAGTTAACTCGAGAGAGAGAGAGAGAGAGAGAGAGAGAGAGAGAGAGAGAGAGAGAGAGAGAGAGAGAGAGAGAGAGAGAATGAGAGAGAGAGAGAGAGAGAGAGAGAGGCAGACAGACAGACAGAGCATTGAAGATAGAGAAAGTGATACAGACAAGTGAGATCATATTGAAGCATGTAGCAACAGATCGCTCACAGAGATGGAGATGTAGTCAGTTAACTCCCTTTTGGATACACTCAGAGAGAGAGAGAGAGTGAGAGAGAGAGGGAGGGATGGAGGTAGGGAGAGACAAACAGACACACAGAGACAGACAGAGAGACAGAGAGAGACAGGGACACAGAGACTGAAAGAGACAGAGAGAGACAGGAACAGAGAGAGAGAGAGAAAGAGACAGACAGAAAGACAGAGAGAGAGAGAGAGAGAGAGAGAGAGAGAGAGAGAGAGAGAGAGAGAGAGAGAGAGAGAGACTGAGACAGAGACAGAGCAGTAAAGAGAAAGACAGTGATACAGACAAATGAGATCAAATAGAAAAATGTAGCAGTAGTTCGCGCAGCTGTAACCCGGAACGTACACCACGTACCCGTCCCAGACCGGAAGTCCAGGAAATGACGTCATATCCAGCATTCCAAGGACGGACACAAACAGGCCACCTCCCGACGCCATGATGATGCAGACGAGCAACACGGTGGAGCGTTCAGTGGCAGGGCTGCACGTGACCACGTAGGACTTGACCGAGGAGCCGGAGATGTCAACACCCGTGTCTGTCAGTACCATGCCAACTATGGCCAGACCCATCTTGAACGGAGCCTTGACAGAGAGAGGGAGATGGAGAAAGAGAGAGAGAGAGAGAGAGAGAGAGAGAGAGAGAGAGAGAGAGAGAGGAGAGAGAGAGAGTATGATTCATAAAATGGGATCAAAAATGTACACACACACACACACACACACACACACACACACACACACACACACACACACATAATACACACACACACACACACACACACACACACACACACACACATACACACACATAATATACACACACAACCACCCACACACACAACACACACAAACACACACAACACACACACACACACACACACACACACACACACACACACACACACACACACACACACACACCATAAACGAGGAGGTTTTTTGCCGTCGCCCTACTTCTTTTTTCATTACCTCAGTTTTTATTTCATAGATCCCGACACAACATACCTTTATGGTCAGAAATATTTTAAGAGTCAGACCTTTTGAATAGTTAATTTACAAAGAAAAGAGTAATGTATATTTCTCATACAATGACTTTGAAAAAGATGTGGAGAAAAAAAATTATAACAGTTGTCTAAGAGCACAGTAATTTTACTTGAATGAAGAGTATTATTGTTAAAATTGGTTATGTACAGTTTAGTTGGTGTGTTTTTTTCCCACAAAATAACGGGTGCAAAATCATTTCACATTCTGGCCCACCAATTTGTGGGATATTGCACAAGCGCGCTCAGAGAGAGAGAGAGAGAGAGAGAGAGAGAGAGAGAGAGAGAGAGAGAGAGAGAGAGAGAGAGAGAGAGAGCAAGTACCTGTTTACTGGGTTTATGATAACCCGTTTAGAGTTTTTCATCCAAAACAAAAAATGAGCAAACACTATTGAAATGAGACTCAGGAGACCAAGTTCGCTTCATGATCAAGGAAAGGAACTCCCTGTTGCATTACTTTCCTTTCTGTCCCTTCTTCTACTACAGCTAAAGAAGTTTACATAGTAACACTTCTTGGCATGACAGACTCTTGAGTCTAAAACGCTAAAAGAGCAAACCAATTATACTCCAATGATCCAAACATCATATGGAAAATCTTTATCTAATGGAATACCAGACATCCGGTGAAATGCAACATTTGGAAACAGAAAGTAAATGCAGTGTAGAAAATATGCTTACGTAAATTGAATTTTATAAAAAGAAAAGACAGACAGAAAGAAAAAGAAGAACAAAACAAAACAAAACAAACAAACAAAAACAAAAAAGAAAGGACGAATGAAAAAGAAATCGCCGATCTTTCAACCCTAGATCGACGGATCCAAAAGCATGTCGAAGAGATCAAAACATGACGACAGTAAACCACCAACTCCATTCGTCTCTTTGATTTTGTGTGATTTTGGAAAACACAAGCTTCTGAAATTTTTTTTTTACTTTACGAACTAGCTTCGTTCTTATGCCAGCTGAAAAGAATCCAACGGAACCATATCCTCTACACAGCGTTGCGTCCTGTCCAGGACCTCTAAGATCTAGGCTGCAGAACAAGACTCCTCCACCAGTGTCATTACCAGGCTAAGCAAAAATCCTACCCCATCATCCCTGACACTGGAACCAGCCTCGTTCCCACACTCAGCGTGGACAGTGACGTTTCCCTGTGAAGACGCGTTGGCATCAATGACGATGGCGGCAGCGTCTCGGCACGCGTGGCTTAAGTGAATGAGAATCGCAGCGAGGACGCAGGCCAATCCAGATACCAGAACTCCGGAAGAGAAGATGGTGGCTGCCACCTTCCGCCGCTGAGGGTGTGCCCCCGGTCCATCATCCAGCCCATTCCGGTCAGCAGCAAGACTGTGACGATGCCGGCGAAGGCGGTGACCAGAGAGGCCACGCTGAGTGGTATGCCCAGCATCTGCAATACCTGAGCGTAAGAAAGGGTAGTTGTAAGAATGATGGTG
This sequence comes from Conus ventricosus, assembly GCA_018398815.1. Taxonomy (NCBI): domain Eukaryota; kingdom Metazoa; phylum Mollusca; class Gastropoda; order Neogastropoda; family Conidae; genus Conus; species Conus ventricosus. The sequence continues at coordinate 24,012,377 of CM031605.1, forward strand.
TTGGAACCAGCAGCAGCAGCAGTAGGAGTAGCAATTATAGTGAGTCTGATACGGCACAGCCTCGTGCCAAATTATTACCATGAAAAAAACACACCTGTTTTGTCTTACTTTGTTTAATTACATTCTTGATGCTTTGATGCCAGGTCAGGTGGCCCTTTCTAATTCGAAACAAGTCTTGCACGTGGTGCTAAAGAGTGAAAACGTTTGTTGAAGACTCCAAACACCTCGTTGGGCAACACTTTGACTTCATACTCGAAATCCGCTGAGTAACAATGCTATGAATGCAACTTTTTAGCTTATCCTTTTTTCAAAACCTGCCCTGACAATAGACGATGTCCGGAAATCTGCACGGAAGGTTGACTACATATTAGGTTGACTAAATACATTAAAGTTCGCGTGCAGCGAGGGTGCTCCCGCCGTTTTCATGGGACAGATGTCCGTGGTGGACACGTTACAGCCATTTTGCCCATCAGTCAGCTCAGCAGGTCAGTCAGGGAGAGAAGATGCTGAAACATCGGTGTGAATGGTGTGCATGGAATGCAGACAGTCCATATCCCGATTGTAATCCTAGCACGCGCTTCAAATGAAACGCTTTGCACGTGAGATGTGTTGGTTTGACCCAAATGCTGAGAACGCTAACTCGGCTTGCTGTGGAAAGACAGGCATTATCCTTCTCGATTCTCTTCCGGAACAGGTCTCTCGGGCAGAGATCTGGTGACTATGCCGGCCACAGCAGACACTCTCTGTGCTCCACATCCTGTGTGATGTTTCAGATGTCAGAAGTTTGTTGATGGCCATGTCCCGGAACTGGTGCTGCGAGCAGATGTGTGGAGCCTGTTGCCATCCACTGAGTTGGGGAGTCATCCAAGGGTGTGTGACAGCTGTGTATGGAATGTGTGGTATAGAATTCACGCCACTGTGGCGGGAAGAAAAGATGAGAGAAAGTAATAAAATAAGGATACTGATTATATCGTTTTTTTCGTTTTACTGTTACTACATCTATAACGATCTTGTTTGTATGACAAAACAAAATTAATACAATATAATGCTAAGCAAAATATCACAATACAAACATCACATACACAAACCATTACACAGAATAGATGCCATGCAAAACAAAATTTAAATGATACAAAAGAATGTAAAACAACATATCGCATTACGAAACCATACTTACATTATACCACATGACACAAAACAGCACACAATAGTAATATACAATATCACAGAACAGTATGATATAATACAATGTAGTGCAATGCAATACAATGAAGAACGTTACAACACCAAAAAAAAATTGAAACATACACACGTACCAAAATTGCAGCAATTTAAAAAGTCATATACACTACACCAAATCGTAATACATTGCATTTCTTACAATCTTGGTGAAGACAAATCACGGTAATTATGTTTTTAATGTCACGTATACCAGTCAAAGAGAGACAGAGAGAGACAGACAGACAGACAGACAGACAGACAGAGAGGAAGGAGTACAAATGGGGACAGACAGGCGCACTTACCAATCACAACAATGGTAGTGATAATTCGTGACGTTAAACGCTACATCAATCAAACACCGATGCATCTCACCGGCAGTTCATTGAGCTGCAGGAAGTTGATGCCAGCCTCCGATCCCCACAGCAGCGCCCCCAGCATCAGTTTCCTGGTCACTGACAGCGATGCTTCCTCCCCCTTGTCCGCCCTGCCTCTGCATCGGTCAGTTTGGTGTGTGCGCTAGGGCTGCACTCTCTGTGTCCGACGCAACCGTTGCGTAGCATTTGCTTGAGTCTGGCTACTCTCTGCACTGTAATATGGCACTGACAGCTTCAGTATACAGAATTAACTTCGGCAGCTGTGCCGTGTCTTGGTGACAAGCCTAGACAGCATGGTTAAACTGTGTAACATCAGGCTGTGACAAGCCTAGACAGCATGGTTAAACTGTGTAACATTAGGCTGTGACAAGCCTAGACAGCATGGCTAAACTGTGTAACATTAGGCTGTGACAAGCCTAGACAGCCTGGTTAAACTGTGTAACATTCGCCTGCATGCATCATTGTCTAGTGCCATGACTTTGGAACGATCGTGAATGTTTCGTGACGGATCTTCTGATCATCAACTGTCCTGACCGTGTCTATTGTCGATAGCCCTGTGCAGAAATGGCATCTTTACATTGTCTGTCTGGAACTACATGTTTGGCTCTCCCTCCCAAACCATTCACCATTCACCACATCCAGTGGGGTGATAAATGTTGAAGTCCTGTGCAAACCGTTCACCATTCACCACATCCAGTGGGGTGATAAATGTTTAAGTCCTGTGCAAACCGTTCACCATTCACCATATCCAGTGGGGTGATAAATGGTAAAGTCCTGTGCAAACCGTTCACCATTCACCATATCCAGTGGGGTGATAAATGGTAAAGTCCTGTACAAATTAAGCACCTCCACCACTTTCCTTGACCACCAGTTTAAGAATGGAAAGTGCGTGTCTTAAATTTGTTTTTTGTTTTTTCAGAAACGCATCCATTACATGGATGAAGCTCGACTGTATGGTTCCAGTCTTCCCAAATGATCCACAGCTAGCTCAGATCTGGATTTGAATGGGTTACTGGTGTGAACCATTAGAGACAAAACAATAATCAAGCTAGAAGAAAACCAAGAGAGGTAAGTTGCATACTGCTGGACTCATATGAGATGAACACATGTGACAGCAGGATGAAAGGCGCCGGGTGGTTCGGGAGGTGGAAGGGTATACATGCAATCAAACATCACCCACTGATGACAAGCCGTCAATGCTAACTCTCGCAGACGGCTTGCCACCTTCTCACTTCGGAGTATACCCCTAAGTCTTCAGCGCCCTAAGGCGTTATCACCCACACCCCACCTCCTCGTTTCCTCTCAACCACTCCCCTTTCCCACCGCCATTTTGTTTCATTTCACAGCCTCTGCCTGCCCCCTCTTCCTTCCCCTCTACCCAGTCCCTTCTCCACCTCCGTCTCCGTCGTCCCCCCGCCCCCTTCTGTCTCAACTACAGCAGTCTGAAATGTCCTGATCTTGCTTACTGATACTGTGCGAATTACGCAATGACCGCACGTGCATTTCTCACGGCGTGGCCGTCCCCGAGATGTCTCTGTCAGAAGGATGGTCTGAGTTTCCATGTATTGAAAACGTGCTTGATCATTGTGACGTAATGTTTTACGTCACGTGCATGACGCTTTACATGTGGTCTAGCTTAGTTCTATATTTAGTAATCCAATGACTAGCAGATTTGGGACGAAAGGATCAGACCTTGAAATTATTTAACTGGCTAGTTTTACAGGGGTTTTTAAAAAATATAGATTATCATTTAGCATGGCTTTTCTCAGTGGATAAAGCAATACTTCCAAGTAGTCATCATTTGAAGAAAATGTTTATTGCAGATTCAGAGCTGTAATTATTTGTTGGCATCTTCACACATGCAATGATCGGAAAGGTCGTAACAATGCTGCCAAGTTTGATAGTGTTCCTGCTTATGCGTGCGTGCGCGCGCGAGCATACGCACACACACACACACACACACACACACACACACACACACACACACACACACACGCGCGCGCGCGCGCGCGCGCGCGCGTGCAATTTCACCTGTTACACATTTAAGTCAAAAACACGACTGCTGACAAAACGAGCCTTCGGCTGTTGCGACAGCCACCATCATGGCAGGTTGTGTCCGAAAATGGAACTAAGCTTTGAAGTATGAATTAACTTCATCTCATTGTGTTGTAGCAACAAAATATGTTTTCAAAGCCGCACATAGCCATAGAAGCTCAAACGTTTTAAATTTTGGTTAAAGCTATGAAAAGTAGTAATAAGCACTATTGTTAAAATGAGGCCCATAGAATTTAGCTCAACATCAGGAGGCTAATTTCCTGGTTTATAACCAACAGTGTTGCTGTCGTAAATTCGCACAATTGAAACTCTTCCCAATATCTGCCTTTGTTCAGACTTTTTTTCTGTCCAGTGCTAAACGCGGTTCCCGAATTATATGCAGTGTTTACAGTCTTGGTTCGGCATACGGGGCGAGGAAAGCTATAAATGTCTTTTGATCAGAACTAAACGTCTGTTTTTTTCTCTTGGAGCTTTCAGTGGTGTTTGATGCAACACATCACAATACGCCTCTTCTATTTTCACAACTGACACATGACTTTGGAATGACCAAAGATGTACAGGCGACAGGATCAGTATCTTTGCTTTTCACTAGCTGGATTCCTTTGCGCGCTTTACAGGCTGTTAAGACTTCCTGATAATCGACTTGGTCTGTATCTGCCCCCTGTTCACGTCTTCAACATTCTTCACAGCTGTGGTGTCACACTGTATAAAGCATAAACTCGGTGATTTCCGAGCGGGCAAAGACTAGGTGCAGACAGTTTGCCTATCTCGCTGAGCAGCACACGGCATTCGTGCACTGCGACGAACTGAACATTTCTTTCTCCCGGAAAAGGTTAGCTATTTGCGCAAACCAACGGGACTCCAACAAAGTCGAATTGTGAGAAAGCGCCGAGATGCTGATCCGTCACCTCTCTACATCTCTGGAAGTACAAACGCTGTTCTCAACTGGTTTTTAAGTCGCTTCGTTGTTTGCGTTCGCCAGAAACGAACAGAATCCATCACAGACGAAAACAACTGGCATGTGTTCGTGCGGGCCATTGGTCCGTTCAGAAAGGGGAGAGCACTTAAAAAGATACTGAAATGTATAATTGTTTGCCGTTTGATCTTTTCGTTTCCCAGGAATTAAAAATGTTTGTGTGTACGCCTCGCTAAGGCTGCATTGCCTTCAGCTTCTTGAATGGTCATATACATCCTATATGTGTGTGTAAGTGCACAAGCAAGCGGTGTGTGCGTGTGTGTGTGTGTGTGTGTGTGTGTGTGTGTGTGTGTGTGTGTGTGTGTGTGTGTGTGTGTGTGTGTGATGCCTCCAGACTAGTACCTCCTTTATTTTTTTAATGCAGCATCCAAAACATCGGCATTATTCAATGCCTTCAGAATT
>CM031605.1:24022404-24034904 GCA_018398815.1 Conus ventricosus
AATCATGTTGTCTAAATCATGGTGGCTGAGAGTATACAAATGGCTGTGGTTCTTTATAGCATGCAATTTTGTACGGCGTTTCTTGAAAATATCTGTATGTCTTTGAGAATTACATTGGTTCTCTCTCTCTCTCTCTCTCTCTCTCTCTCTCTCTCTCTCTCTCTCTCTCTCTCTCTGAAAATACTTATCAGATAGAAAGCTAGCCGGAAAAAAAGGCAGAGAAGGTAGTTTTGATAATAAAAACGGGGACACAAAGAGAGAGAGAGAGAGAGAGAGAGAGAGAGAGAGAGAGAGAGAGAGAGAGAGAGAGAGAGGAGAGAGAGAGAGAGAGAGAGAGAGATGCGGATGCGGATGCGGATAATTTATTCAAAAAGGCCATAGCCCCTCTTGAAGGGGGTGGTATATACATGCAATGCATGAATTCAAGAATTATACACGTAATGCAACTAAAAAGAGAACAAAATCATATGAATACAAGAAATCGAACATTCAACGCCAAGGAAAGGAAAAAGATATCAATCATGCACAGCAAATGGAGCGGATTTTGAACGCCTTATATAAATAGATGGCAAATTGTCTTATAACATCTTCGCGAGCAGAAGTGACCAGTAAGATAAGCCTAAATGCAGAAGGGTGTCTATGATATTTTGATGGGATAAACTGGGTTCTAAGTGTTTCCAAGGCGGGACAGCAAAACACAAAATGAACCTCGTTTTCACGAGCCTTTTTACACAGAGGACACACAAGTTCAATCTCCGTACACTCTTTACGATAACGATATCGATGAACGTTAATATCAGACAATCCAAATCTAAATCTAGTCATTATGTACTTTAAATGGAAGTCCATTTGTATAGATAAGTAGGTTGGGATACGATGTAGGGGGTTGAAGTGTCTGTATAAATCAAATCTACTACTATCTTGAATGTGAGCATTCCAGTCTTGCCATCTACAATCGATAAGCCTGGTACGAAGCATTTTCAAAAATGCAGTCTTGTTTCCGACACACTGGTTAACCCACGCATATCCCAGCCCTAATTCATATAATCTCATTTTGACTTTTGTCACCCAGTTCACCTTGCCCCTCATATCTAAACTAAATAACATCTTATATGCTTTCTTCGGTAATCTTGCATCTTCCATTTCAAGTAACTTTAACCAATAAGCTATACATCTTATAACAGAATTTAAATAAATTGGATATCTACTTGTTTCGCCATAAATCAAATCGTTTGGTGTCTGCACAGACACACCTAGAAATTTTTTCAGGGCAAATAAATGGACTTTTTCACAGTGTAGCGCAGCATTTTCTAAGCCCCATATTTCAGCACCATACTGTGCAATAGGTTGGATTTGGGAATCAAATAGTTTGATGAATACATGAAAAGATTTATTTCCTAACCTAGATAATCTTTGCATAATACACAACAAAGCATGTTTAGCTCTGCTCGAAAGATCTTTACAAGTGGCAGAAAAACTTAACCGTGTTGAAAAATATATTCCGAGGTATTTATAGATGTTAACCACTGGCATCCGGATTCCATCGTAAGTCCACTGTTCTCGAACACCTAAATATCCACCCTTTCTGAACACGATTATATTACTTTTCAACATGTTTACCCGTAACTGAAGTGAAGTAGCAGAGCGATTTAGACTATTTAATTGCGTTTGAAGGCCAATCACTGTTTCAGAGATCAAAACTACATCATCTGCCAAAAGAAGGATAAACAACTGTAGAATTTCTGTTGTAAACTGTGCACCATGCCTCCCATTATTAACAACTTCAGAAGTTAATTCATTGATAAACAGAGAAAATAGTATTGGGCTGCACACATCTCCTTGTTTTACTCCGCTAGTACATTGGATATAATCTGTTAATTTCCCTCCACATCTGACTTTGGCCTTCACACTATTATACATGCTCATTATGCATCTGAACAATTTCCCTCGGACCCCGTTTTTTAGTAGAATAGGCCATAAAATACTTCTGTTTATAGAATCAAAGGCTTTCTCAAAATCGATGAAAGCAACATATAATTTGCGATTTAAAGAAAACTGCTTTTGAACAAAGGCCATTAGAGTAAACATGTGATCTACTGTGGAATAATTACGTTTAAAACCAGCCTGGTATTCACCTGTAAGATTGTTCTCTTCCACCCATTCCTGCAGTCGACGATTTATAATAGTACTGTATATCTTACTAGTTACATCACAAAGAGAAATACCTCGATAGTTGTTTGGATTGTTTACGCTACCCTTTTTATAGATGGGAAGAACAATTGATTCGGTCCACTGCTCTGGGTAAGTGCCACTGTCAAAAAGTGAATTCATAAATCCAACAAGAAAATCCAAAACGATTTCCGATTTACAACTAACTTTTAAAAACTCACCAATAATACCGTCCGGCCCAGCAGCCTTACGATTTTTAATTTTCCGAATCGCAAACATCACTTCGTCTATGGAGATTGGACGGTTTAAATTACTTTCTTCCTCAACATCATCTTCGCATTGAAGTGCGTCATCGGTATTAATATCCCTTGTTAAGAGTGCTTTGAAGTGGTCATACCAACTATCAATACTAATCGTATTTAGAGGTTGTTTTCTTTTTACGGATATTTTATGCACTGCGTTCCAGAACTGTTTCTGACTTTTCATAGATGTCAGTAGTTCATTTAACAAGGCATCGTTAAATTCCTTTTCCTTCCTCTTTAGTAAATGCTTGTATTCACGCCTTGCACAACGATAACAGTTACGATCATCATCCTTTAGCGTACGTTTAAATTTGCTTAGTAAATTTCGTACTTTCTTTTTATGAACTTTGCATTCAATATCGAACCAGTCTTTATCTTTATATTGTTTCTCACTGTGTATTCGTATTTTCATACATTCTGCAGCTTCCTTAATACATTCATTAAAAATCCTTAAAGCAGCATTAATGTCAGTTTCAATTAGGCTAATGGCGTAAACCATTTTCCTCTCAAATTCTGATTTAGATACATTGTTATAATAAACATCAGCAACATCTTCTTTCCACACATACTTCTCTACAACCATGTCATTAACGTTTGACGCATTGTCTTCCACGTCGTTCGAACAGTTTATATGAAAAGACACAGGCATGTGATCAGATTCAATTCTCTCGCATACGCTTAACTCACAGCAATCACATAATAAAGAAAACAGATTACAAGACATCATAAAGTAGTCAACCACACTACACCCGCTGTCTGACACGAACGTGTAGTGACCTTGGCGGTCACCATGACACATTCCGTTGAGAACACATAAATCCATTGTAGTGCACAGATTAATTAACAATTTACCATAGTTATTAACTGATAGGTCTTGTGAGCATCTGCCTCCGTTTAAAGAATGACTGGTGTACTGAAAATCAACGAATCCATTGCTGTTACATCCCTCACAGTGATGAGACACATTCGAAATCCTGCTGTTAAGGTCACCACATACAAATAAATGAATATCACCATAAATCAATAAGCAATCAGTTAAGTATTCTTCTAATAATGCAATGCCGTTTTCACAATCAAAATGTGCATAATATGGAGAACCCTCAGGGTGAACGTAACAATATACAAACAGTACATCTTTGTCAGTGTTGAATATCACTTTGTTTAAAACAAACGCACCAAAATTGTGTGACTTAATGTCTACTTGTTTAACGTAGGGTACCAATTCATTTTTAATCAAACATATTAAGCCGCCTGAGTGCCTTCCCTGTTTAGTGAACTTTACTGCTGGAATACAGATATTGGTATAGTCAGAAAAAATAGAAGAAACAAATTCTTCCACAAAAGTTTCAACAAAACAAATAAAATCAAACGATTTGACAAACAAGATGAAATCATTGTCTGTTAATTTAGACACCAATCCATTTATATTCCAATGTAAAAAAGAAAAATGTTTTGGTCTTTCATTAACAGTATTATTTACATCATCATCATCATCATCTTTATTACTAAACATCGGGTGCCTGTCACACATGACATCTTCCGACACATCTATGTCACGTTCCAGTTTATCCTGTGCATTTACAGCATGAAGCACATCACAACACGGACTGCTCTCTACAGTAACTAAGGGAATCACGACTTCAAATTCACGTGCAGTGTTCACAGGAGTTTCGCTGGACAGCAACACCGGTGTTCCGTTAAAATGTGCACCCTCATGAAAATAAACGTCACAGGAAGGATGGTATTTGGGCTGGCCGTTTCCCTATTTTAACTCTGTGAGACTGTCGTCACTATCGATGGAATATTTGTTCCCATCGATCAACAAGTAGTTGAACACCAGGGAAGCTCTCTTGCCATCTTGTCTCGCCCTTTTCATGTGTGGAGTCAGTCTTTTTCGAATGTCCCTTACACGTCTCGAGAAGTCCTCACCAATGAAAATGTTCGTGCCTTGTAATTTCCGTTTTGAATGTAGGATCTTCAGTTTCTGTTTATAAAAAACGCAACGAGCGATGACAGGAGAGTCCGCTCTGCCATGAAGACGATGGACCCTGTCGAATTCAAAGTCATCCGTCAGTCCCAGCTTGTCCGTACACAGATCGCGGAGCACGCCCTCACAGTCAGCATTCGTCTCATTCTCGCTCTTGGGCAGACCATAGAAAAGCAAGTTGTTTCGTTTAGAACGTCCCTCTAGATCGTCAAGTCTGTTTTCGTAATCATTCATTTTCGACATTAACTCACTGTTGCTCTTTTGAAGATCCAGATTTTTGGTTCGGAGATCGGTGACTTCCTCCTTTAGACTCCTCACCTCACCTTGAAGGGACGCACAGTCCGCTCGCAGATCGTGAACTTCCTGCTTCACTTCTTCCAGTTTGGCGTTCATCTGTTCACTCACGGTCTGCAAGTTCTTCAAGGACTCCATAATGTCGCTGTTGGTCGGCTCCGGGTCTGGCATAGTGGCTGAACCACCAAGCCGTAACTGTCTTCCCTTGGACGGGTTAGTGTTGGGTCCTGGGTTGCTTTCGATGTCACCACATCGCAATAAAAGGCTGCCCCAAAACAGGTAGGAGAGCAGCAAACCAAAGGTAACACCGTCCACACGACGACACAGCGTAAAAATGGCGACCCTCGCGGAAAGTTTTTTCTTGGCCCGTTTCAGCATAAAGCCAACGTATATTGGCAAGAAACGGCCACACACAGTCCTGATTTGTACAGCAGTTGAAGGCATGGTGGTTAAACAATGTCTGTGACAATCATCAGTGCACACAGTAGACTTAATCCGTACGAAAACACTCTTGCAAGTCAGAGGTCACGCAACACGTCTTCTCGTTAGCGCAGCACACCGCACACCCCCAGAGAGAGAGAGAGAGAGAGAGAGAGAGAGAGAGAGAGAGAGAGTGCATGCGTGCGTACGTACTTGTCCAGCGTGCCGAAATCGCTGAATATCTCAAATTCTTAAGGCATTTGATACTGCCGATGTTTTGGATGCTGCATTAAAAAATAATGGAGATACTAGTCTGAAGGCATCACACACACACACACACACACACACACACACACACACACACACACACACACCGCTTGCTTGTGCACTTACACACACATATAGGATGTATATGACCATTCAGCAAGCTGAAGGCAATGCAGCCTTAGCGAGGCGACCAAACAAACATGTTTAATTCCTGGGAAACGAAAAGATCAAATGTCAAACAATTATACATTTCAGTATCTTTTTAAGTGCTCTCCCCTTTCTGAACGGACCAATGGCCCGCACGAACACATGCCAGTTGTGTTCGTCTGTGATTGATTCTGTTCGTTTCTGGCGAACGCAAACAACGAAGCGACTTAAAAACCAGTTGAGAACAGCGTTTGTACTTCCAGAGATGTAGAGAGGAGAGGGATCAGCATCTCGGCGCTTTCTCACTATTCGACTTTGTTGGAGTCCCGTTGGCTTGCGCAGGTAGCTAACTTTTTCCGGGAGAGAGAAATGTTCAGTTCGCCGGATTGCACGAATGCCGTGTGCTGCTCAGCGAGATAGGCAAACTGTCTGCACCTAGTCTTTGTCCGCGCGGAAATCACCGAGTTTATGCTTTATACAGTGTGACACCATCAGCTGTGAAGAATGGTGAAGGTGTGAACAGGGGACAGACACAGAGCAAGTCGATTATCAGGAAGTCTTGATAGCCTGTCAAGCGCGCAAAGGAATCCAGCTAGTGAAAAACAAAGATACTGATCTTGTCTCTTGTACATCTGTGGTAATTCTAACGTTAAGTCTGCCCTGTTAAGGCAAAACCAAGCAAGTCCATAAAATCTACTTTCGAGAAAAACGCATTTTTGTGTTTTAATTGAATTCTCAAACAGTGTCAATAGTTTTTCTGTTTTTATTTCTGGATTATATTCAGGACAGAGACGAATTGTTTGTCCATTCAGGGTTTTTCGATAGCTTCTTCATTTTCTTTTATATTTCAATTTTTATGGACGTACTTTTCTCTGCCTAAACATTCTAATAAAACAGGCTTGTTAAATGTTTTGCCAAAAGCGAGTATGTGTACATACATACGGCCAAGACGACAAGTTACATCACAAACAACGCATTAAACGTTATCAACATTACTATAAACACTATCAACATTACTATATTACAAGTATTAAACCAGAACTAACTCTGATGTGTCTGAATCACCCATGTTTACTCGCCGCACGACTCCCCAACAATCAAAGTAACAAGTATTCTGATTGGTTTGCAACTAGATCCTATTCTCTCACTGGCTAAAGGGCATGCTCTCTTTTGCCATCAAATTGTGATCGACGTAGCATGTAGAGGGTATTTATAGTAACATCAAGGGAATCTGGAGTTGTAGGACTTACTTCATTCTGTCAAAACATTCTGGTACTTAAAGGAAATTTAACATGGACATACTTGCTTAAATCTCGAAAACTAAAGGCCGTTCAGCCTAAAAAATAACACAGAAGATGCGCACCTAAATGGTGACTGTGATTCACAATAACCTCATTTTTGACAAAAATGGACTTACTTGACTTTGCCTTAACAGGGCAGAAGTGTTGGTTGTGAAAATAGAAGAGGCGTATTGTGGTGGGTTGCGTCAACACCACTGAAAGCTTCCAGTGAAGAAAGACAGGCGTTTTTGTTTGATCAAAAGACATTTGTAGCTTTCCTCGCCCAATATGCTGAATGATGAACACAGAGAAGACTCTAATAACACCGCACATAATTCGGGAACCGTGTTTGGCACTGGAGCAAAAAAGAAAGTCTCAAGAAAGGCAGGTATTGGGAAGAGTTTCAATTGTGCGAATTTACGACAGCAACGCTGTTGGTTATAAACCAGGGAATTAGCCTCCTGATGTTGAGGTAAACTCTATCGGCCTTGTTTAACAAAAGTGCTTATTGCTACTTTTTATAGCTTAAACCAAAATTTAAAACGTTTGAGCTTCTATGGCTATGAGCAAAACATACCCCACTTGTTTACTGTTTATCGTTTACTGTTCCCTACCTCATTTCATTAACGATTTTGCTTTGATTAAATTGAGGTTATTTGTATTTGTTTCTGTCCGTCTGTGTGTTTGTCTTTTGATCTCCCTTGCATCTTTGGGTGGATCCTCGGGCGTAGGCTCAAAGACTGTCCCCTACATTTTATATTATTTGCATAATGTCTTTAGTTTTACAGCAACTTTTTTTTTTCCTCCCCACACTTTCGTTTGGTTGCATTTACTACTCTTCGCTGGCTGCTCTGGGGGTGCTATTGGATTCTTTTTTGCACCCATGGTGGTGAGAACACCACAGTATTATGGACTGTGGTGTGTCTCTATTGACGCCGGGAGTGCAGACACAACCAGCCGTGTCTCCCTGATGAGTCCCGATCCAGCGGGCGAAAGGTCTCGGAGCAGGCAATACAAATATATCTGCCTTCAAAAGGGATTGCGATGGTTCCCTTATGCAGCTAGAGAAGAGTTTTCATATCTGTAACATTTTTTTTTAATTTAATTTTTTTTTTAATTTCATTTTCCCAGTTTCTCCATCTTCAAACTCCCCTCTCCCCTCCCTCAAGTCCAAATCTTTGCCAGACAGTTCAGTTGTTGGCCTGCGCTTGATTTTCCCCACTATTAGATTGTTCGTCTATGTATTTGTCTGACTTTATTCAAGTTTAAAAGGCTGTGCCAGTCTTGAATAAAAGCTACTCTGTGTTAGGTTTCCTTATGGGAGCAAAACATACCCCACTTGTTTACTGTTTATCGTTTACTGTTCCCTACCTCATTTCATTAACGACTTCAAAGCTTAGTTCCGTTTTCGGACACAACCTGCCATGGTGGTGGCTGTCGCAACAGCTGGAGGCCTCGTTTTGTCAGCAGTCAGGTTGGGTTATTGGCTTACATGTATAGGTGTAACAGGTGAAACTATGTGCGCGCGTGTGTGTGTGTGTGCATGCGCACGCACGCATAAGTAGAAATACTTTCAAACTTGACAGCATTGTATTTTTAAGACCTTTCCAGTCATTGCGTGTGTGAAGATGCCAACGAATAATTACAGCTCTGAATCTGCAAGAAACATTTTCTTAAAAAGATGACTACTTGGGAAGTATTGCTTTATCCACTGAGAAAAGCCATGCTAAATGATAATCTATATTAAAAAAAACAACAACCCTGTAAAAATAGCCAGTTAAATAATGTCAAGGTCAGATCCTTTCGTCCCAAATCTGCTAGTAGAGGAAATATAAATCAATGTATTACTAAATATAGAACTAAGCTAGACCACATGTGAAGCGTCATGCACGTTACGTAAAACATTACGTCACAATGATCAAGCACGTTTTCAATGCATAGAAACTCGGACCATCCTTCTGACAGAGACATCTCGGGGAAGGCCACGCCGTGAGCAATACCCGTGCGGTCATTGCGTAATTCGCACAGAGACAGCATCAGTAAGCAAGATCAGGACATTTCAGACTGCTGTAGTTGAGACAGAAGGGAGGGCGGGGGGACGACGGAGACGGAGGTGGAGAAGGGACTGGGTAGAGGGGGAAGGAAGAGGGGGCGGGCAGAGGCTGTGAAATGAAACAAAATGGCGGTGGGAAAGGGAGTGGTTGAGAGGAAATGAGGAGGGGGGTGGAGGGCTGTGGGTGATAACGCCTTAGGGCGCTGAGACTTAGGGGTATACTCCGAGTGAGAAGGTGGCAAGCCGTCTGCTAGAGTTAGCGTTGACGGCTTGTCATCAGGTGGGTGATGTTTGATTGCATGTATACCCTTCCACCTCCCGAACCCCCCGGGCGCCTTTCATCCTGCTGTCACATGTGTTCATCCCATGTGAGTCCAGCAGTATGCTGCCTGCCTCTCTTGGTTTTCGTCTAGCTTGATTATTGTTTTGTCTCAAATGGTTCACACCAGTGACCCATTCAAATCCAGATCTGAGCTAGCTGTGGATCATTTGGGAAGACTGGAACCATACACTCGAGTTTCATCCATGTAATGGATGCGTTTCTGAAAAAACAAATTTAAGACACAAACTTTCCATTCTTAAACTGGTGGACAAGGAAAGAGGTGAAGGTGCTTGATTCGCACTGGACTTTAACATTTATCACCCCACTGGATGTGGTGAATGGTGAACGGTTTGCACAGGACTTTAACATTTATCACCCCACTGGATATGGTGAATGGTGAATGATTTGCACAGGACTTTACCATTTATCACCCCACTGGATATGGTGAATGGTGAACGGTTTGCACTGGACTTTAACATATATCACCCCACTGGAATTGGTGAATGGTGAACGGTTTGGGAGGGAGAGCCAAAATGTAGTTCCAGACAGACAATGTAAAGATGCCACTTCTGCCCAGAGCTATTCACAATAGACACGGTCAGGACAGTTGATGATCAGAAGATCCGTCACAAACCGTCACGATCGTTATAAAGTCATGGGGACTAGTCAATGATGCATGCAGGCGAATGTTACACAGTTTAACCATGCTGTCTAGGCTTGTCACAGCCTAATGTTACACAGTTTAACCATGCTGTCTAGGCTTGTCACAGCCTAATGTTACACAGTTTAACCATGCTGTCTAGGCTTGTCACAGCCTAATGTTACACAGTTTAGCAATGCTGTCTAGGCTTGTCACAGCCTAATGTTACACAGTTTATACCATGCTGTCTAGGCTTGTCACAGGCTAATGTTACACAGTTTAACCATACTGTCTTGGCTTGTCACCAAGACTCGACACAGCTGCCAAGGTTAACTCTCTACACTGAAGCTGTCAGTGCCATAGTACAGTGCAGAGAGTAACCAGACTTGGGCAAATGCTACGCAACGCTTGCGTCAGACACGGAGAGTGCAGCCCTAGCGCGCACACCAAACTGACCGATGCAGAGGCAGGGGCGGACAAGGGGGAGGAGGCATCGCTGTCAGTGACCAGGAAACTGATGCTGGGGGCGCTGCTGTGGGGATCGGAGGCTGGCATCAACTTCCTGCAGCTCAATGCACTACCGGTGAGATGCATGGTGTTTGATTGATGTAGCGTTTAACGTCACGAATTATCACTACCATTGTTGTGATTGGTAAGTGCGCCTGTCTGTCCCCATGTGTACTCCTTCCTCTCTGTCTGTCTGTCTGTGTCTGTCTGTGTCTCTCTCTCTCTCTCTCTCTCTCTCTCTCTCTCTCCTCTCTCTCTCTCTCTCTCTCTCTCTCTCTCTCTCTCTCTCTCTCTCTGGTATACGTGACATTATAAAAACATAATTACTGTGATTTGTCTTCATCAAGATTGTAAGAAATGCAATGTATTACGATTTGGTGTAGTGTATATGACTTTTTAAATTGCTGCAATTTTGGTAAGTGTGTGTGTTTCAATTCTTTTGATATTGTATTGTTCTCCATTGTATTGTATTGTACTACGTTGTTTTGTATAATACTGTTCTGTGATATTGTATATTACTATTGTGCGCTGTTTTGTGTCGTGTTGTATAATGTAAGTGTTAAGGTTTCGTACTGCGATATGCTGTTTTACATTCGTTTGTATCATTTGGATTTTCTTTTCCATGGCATCTATTTTGTGTAATGCTTTGTGTATATGATGTTTGCATTGTGACATTTTGCTTAGCATTATATTGTATTGAATTTTGTTTTGTCATACAAACAAGATCGTTATAGATGTAGTAACACTAAATCGGAAAAAAAATTGATATAATCAGTATCGTTACTTTATTATTTTCTCTCATCTTTTCTTCCCGCCACAGTGGCGTGAATTCTATACCACACATTCCATACACAGCTGTCACACACCCTTGGATGACTTCCCAACTCAGTGGATGGCAACAGGCTCCACAGATCTGCTCACAGCACCAGTTCCGGACATGGCCGTCAACAAACTTCTGACATCTGAAACATCACACAGGATGTGGAGCACAGAGAGTGTCTGCTGTGGCCGGCATAGTCACCAGATCTCTGCCCAAGAGACCTGTTCCGGAAGAGAATCGAGAAGGATAATGTCTGTCTTTCCACAGCAAGCCGAGTTAGCGTTCTCAGCATTTGGGTCAAACCAACACATCTCACGTGCAAAGCGTTTCATTGAAGCGCGTGCTAGGATTACAATCGGGATATGGACTGTCTGCATTCCATGCACACCATTCACACCGATGTTTCGGCATCTTCTCTCCCTGACTGACCTGCTGAGCTGACTGATGGGGCAAAATGGCTGTAACGTGTCCACCACGGACATCTGTCCCATGAAAACGGCGGGAGCACCCTCGCTGCACGCGAACTTTAATGTAGTCTACCCTCCGTGCAGATTTCCGAACATCGTCTTTTGTCAGGGCAGTTTTTATAAACATGACAGGCTGAAAAGTTGCATTCATGGCATCGATACTCAGCGGATTTCAAGTATGAAGTCAAAGTGTTGCCCAACGAGGTGTTTGGAGTCTTCAACAAACGTTTTCACTCTCTAGCACCACGTGCAAGACTTGTTTCGAATTAGAATGTCCACCTGACCTGGCATCAAAGCATCAAGAATGTAATTAAACAAAGTAAGACAAAACAGGTGTGTTTTTTTCATGGTAATAATTTGGCACGAGGCTGTGCCGTATCAGACTCACTATAATTGCTACTCCTACTGCTGCTGCTGCTGGTTCCAACACCATCATTCTTACAACTAACCCTTTCTTACGCTCAGGTATTGCAGATGCTGGGCATACCACTCAGCGTGGCCTCTCTGGTCACTGCCTTCGCCGGCATCGTCACAGTTTTGCTGCTGACCGGAATGGCTGGATGATGGACCGGGGGCACACCCTCAGCGGCGGAAGGTGGCAGCCACCATCTTCTCTTCCGGAGTTCTGGTATCTGGATTGGCCTGCGTCCTCGCTGCGATTCTCATTCACTTAAGCCACGCGTGCCGAGACGCTGCCGCCATCGTCATTGATGCCAACGCGTCTTCACAGGGAAACGTCACTGTCCACGCTGAGGGTGGGAACGAGGCTGGTTCCAGTGTCAGGGATGATGGGGTAGGATTTTTGCTTGGCCTCGTAATGACACT
>CM031605.1:24042404-24044904 GCA_018398815.1 Conus ventricosus
TCTAATCATTCCTGCCACACAGCATTATCACGAATGTGTCACTCATGGCTTTCAAATATGAACCAATCACAAATGACAAGGATTGTCTTTCTTGACTTCAAAAAGGCGTTGATCTTGTTGATCATTCCATTCTTCTAAAGAAACTATCCGTCTACTTGAACCATACCCCGACAATCTCATTATTCCAATCATACTTGAACGATAGGACTCAGTATGTGGTGCTTTATTGGCAAAACTTCCGCTTCAGACTTTGTCAGACATGGAGTCCCACAGGGCTCAGCACTAGGCCCCCTACTATCTGCATCTTCATCAATGATTTACCATTGTCCGTATCAGATGAAAAGGTCACGACAGATTTATTAGCATGATGACTCGTCACTCCAAACGAATGGTAGTGATCTACAGACAATAGAAACTTCTCTCCAGGAAAGTCTAAACGACGTGTCAGACTGGTGTCATTCAAATCAATGGTCATACACACAGCCAAAACCAAATCTATGATTATAGCTACCCGCCAAAAACGCCAGTTGACTCCTCTTTGCCTAAAACTTCAAATGAATGGCACTTCTATTGAGCAGGTAGATGAGCATCGTGTTTTAGGGTAAACGATAGATAAAGAATTGAAATGGCAATCTCATCTCAATAACGTATGCAAGGTAGTCTCAAAACACCTTTTCTGTTATCTCAATTAAAGCGCTAAAAGTCAACAGTAATGTGTTTAAACTTTTTTCATGCACACATAATTGTCACGTATCAATTACGCTTCAACAGTGTGGGACGGAAGTAGTGACGTCCACAAAAAAGGCTGAATTCACTCCATAGACGTGCAGCAAAGCTACTCCATCCATCTGCATCTCTAACAACAGACGAAAAACTAAAAGCGCTGAACATACTTCCTCTGAATAGGCAATTGGAATTCAACAAGGCATCATTTATGTTTACAATCTTGACAGATACTATGCCATGTTATATCAATGCCCTTTTTACAAGATCGAACAGCTTTCTGGCTCGACGAAATTCATTCTTCCCTACCCACGCATTAATCTATACAAAACAAGCCTAGCTTACTCTGGACCATAGTCTGGAACTCACTTCACCAAATCTACAAAACATGAATACTTTAAAACTTTTCGAGGAACATTTGCATAAACATTTTATGTCTCAGTAATTTAATTATTCGATTACAATGATTAGCGCCCATTCGCAAAGTCTTCGGGTGAACCATACTTTGAAAAAATCGTTAAACATAAAAACCTACTCCGTTAAAATCGCTCATCCCCACTCCCCCCTTGTCTACCATCCTTTCTCCTCCCCCTACCTACATTCTCTCTTCCCCACCCTCCTCTGACCTCTCTCTCTGTAGTTTTGTTTGTTTGTAAGTTTCCTTTTTTTACCATCCCCCATCTGATCAGTACTTTTATGAATAGTTTGCTTATCATTTGATAACTATGTTGCTATGTTGAATTGTCAGTATGAATAATATGTGTTGAAATAATGTATGATGACAAGAACTGATTGTAAGACTAGGCTTTGGCCCAAAAATCTTCATCCTTGTGTATTAAGGATCAATCAATCAATCAATCAATCAATCAATCTCTCTCTCTCTCTCTCCCTTCTCTCTCTCTCTCTCTCTCTCTCTTCTCTCTCTCTTTCCCAAAACGTCATACAAAGGTTTCAATCATTGTGAAAAACTGCCCTTCAACAGGTACGAAAGAGGGTACAAGCAGCGTCAAAAGGACTGTGCGTCCATTTTATCTCTTTTCTCCTCTCAATGTGCTGAATCCTCGTCTCCTGAAATACATAGGTAAGTAAGTGTAAATGATAAATCTGCGCCGTCACTTTTCTGATTTCTGAGCCCCAAAGGATTGTCTTGTTATGCTAACCACTCGGAATTGAATAATCGCCAGTCAATCGGCTATTCATCAGATGCTTTGTGTTTAAGCTGTCTCCAAAATATATTTTGAATCTCAAGTGTAGGGTGCAAGAAACGAATTCCACTAGCTGAAACGAATAAAACATTCGTTTTTAAAAAAAAAGTATGTTTGAAATTTCATCAGCAAACAAAAACTAATTTGACTGTCCGGCTGTACTGGAATGTAAAAGGTTGAAATAAGTTTTTTGTTGTTCCATAGTTTGCTTAAGGGTTTTCAAGAACTGTCCAAAGACAGGTTCTTTTCCCCGAAAGATTGGAAGAACAATCCAAACCTTGGACATGAAGTGTTTCTGGGAGATTCTAGTGAGATACGGATCATACGCCAGTGAAAAGTACAGCCAAACCTGAAATTGAGCAGCACATAAATATGACCATATGAAATTATGAATATAAACGTATGAGTATCTGCTGACATCGATTTGAAAAAAGAACACCTACTTTGCTATAGACACGTCACAAGATAATAGTAGTGGCCGTGCTGACACAATCGTACGTCGAACCGTGGAGTGAGTGAGGCGGAGGGGAAGATGTGAAAAAAAGTGATAGACAGAAACCGTTCGCAGAGAC
>CM031605.1:24047404-24052404 GCA_018398815.1 Conus ventricosus
GAGGTGAAAGAAAGAAAGAAAACCAGGATGGCTTACAATTGTTGATACTAACCCTGAACATGCGCTGCTGTTAGGTCCTCAACTGACAAGGAACTGATGCAAATCAGGAACTAATGATCAAACCTGGCAGAAGCCCAGCAGACAGGACTCTCCAGCCTTGTACAGGGCGCCATCCTGTTCTCCACACTCCCACCAGACCTTCAGTGGTGACCTGTTCGTTACTCTTTAGGATGGCACGAGAAACCGAGGTCTGAGTGCAGCGTGATGTTTGCGCATGTAAAAGACCCCACCACAACTGGGAAACTGTCCCTGGAAAAACCCTGGATAGGTAAACAAAAACATGCCTAGACAGGAGGAAGTATCGAGAGTAACGTGTTATTATGGACTCACGCGCTGTCCAAGGTGAGCAGTTTGATTGTTGTTTTTCAAAGTTACCTATTGTGACACCGAATGCATACAATACATATAACAGAATGCAACACAATATAGTTCCAAATCTGTCTTCATTTATTCCAGACGTCTTTGTGATTCCAGGACCCTGAAGGCACGCACCTGGGGTTTGTGTTGTCGCTGATCACCTGCGCCATACCCATCGGAGCCTGCCTGCTCTTCATGTGGATGGGTCCGTTGGAGCAGCTCACGGGGGTCGTCTCCACGCCCTTGTGGATGGGCGCCTTCTACGGCTGCATGTCCGTCCTGGCCTTCTTCTTCGTCGGTGATATTGAGTGATGTCCCCTGAAGGCGGTGCTAGGACTACCGTGCGAACCAGCAAAACGTTTGTGGTGGAAAGGGATGTCACGTTTGGTCCTGTTTCAATATCTGCAAAATGACTGGAAAACTGCTGGATGGATGTTACTTCAATTAAATTTGTCTTGCTTGTGTCCAGGATCAACGTCAACGAATGATTCCATTTGATGTTAATACATGTCGGGTATTTCATTTCAGGGTCAGTCGCTTTAAAGGGTTCCTTTTTGGGGTTAACCGTTACATATTCGGGGTCAACCTTTACAAAGGATTCCATTTCGTGGTCGACATCTACAAGGGATGCCGCTAGGGCTATTTGGATGCGACACTGAGACACATCTGAGGGAAACCTGTCTATTGGCGATTAAAATGAATAGGGAGGCGCGGGTTTTGTTGATCGGAGAGAGGGAAATCTGTGCAGGATTTGGATTCCCTCCTGTGACAGTAAATTTTCAGGATATGTTGTTACGTACCATAGACGGATGATCGTGACGAGTGCCGTGATTTCTGACATTTCTCCGGACGACGTCAGTTATGTCTGGAACAGCAAGCGATTCTTTGCCACGAGGGGACTGTGTGGAACTCGTCAGCAGCCGTTGAGAAATTTGATGTTTACCTCTAATCCCGCCAATTCTCCGTAGAATGGAGAGTTATGAGCTGTTAGTCTCAGACTGTAAAGGACATGTTGGCCATACACCAAAGTTTCTACCGAAATCTTGCACAGCTGTTCTTTCTCATTTATTATTACGCAAATAAGAAATATTGCCTTATTTTTCCACGTCACATGCATGTTCAGAATGATATTATGAATCTTCGTGAGACTGAATCTCATTTTACATGATAAAGAAATACTTCAAACACACCCTTCAGTTTATGTTAACGTTCATTTGTTACGACACCAATTCGGCAGTGTTCTCTGTGCTTCAGTATTTCTGAGCATAAAAAGCAAAAGTTATGTGTTTTGTCTTCACGTTTAGAAACAATATTAATTGTCACGCCGTCATGAACCACAATACTTTCAACTGCAGTCACTAAGAAGAGGAGTAAAGTGAGAAGAAAACCAGTATAGATTTCCAAACATTTTTAGTATACAGTCAGAATGCCACGTGGAAAAACTGGACTGTTCATTTCTTTTTGTCCAATGACAGTAGGACGTTAGGCGTACCATGACCGCCACATGGACAATCAATGATCTCCACAGTCCTCTGTCCTCAGTCCTGTGCGACACGATAGAGGTCTTGTGTCCATCGAGTCCTCTATGTCGAGGACTTTTTCCGTCGGCCTGCGGAGCTTTCATCTTTGACTCGATCCTGTAGAAATGGTGTCGAACAATAGTCCGGAAACAGGTACATGTTGATAACGTGCAAGCTTACAGCGCTTAATGAGTGGGAGAGCAGGTTCCTATTTGCATGTATACGAGTTGACCTATCTCTGGACACTGTCCCAGGTCCTTGTATGAGGTGCAAGGAATCTCTCCGAAGCATTTGCGTTTGAATGCCCGGATGTAGCACTGAGCGACACGACAATCATTAACGCATCATAAACTGAAAATTTTCTGAATTGTTCAACACTGTTCTGTTAAAACCTGCATGGGTACTGACATGGCTGTTGAGTGAATTGCTTTGCGCGTATTTGCATCAAATAAATAGGATGGAATTGGGTCAATAGTTGTAATGGTTTATTGACATTTTTCGTTGGGTTTTTTTTTTTCATTTACTCTAATTCTAATAGTGAACTGCACTTGTGTATATAGTGCAGATGTTGTAAGATGGAATGTGTGTTAATTTTTTTTTTACGGTGAATGAATAAAGCGCCGTTGAAATGAATGAAACTGAATCAAACGTTGATGCAAATGCGATAGGAATAAGAGCAGGATGGTAAACAGGGGAGCGAATTTCAGTTGCCATGGATCAGTTCTCCCTCTTGCTGAGCGAAGGCGAGGTCGAATGCCGACGGCTCCTCAAATTAATCCGAGGATGTCAGTATTTTGGGTGCACAGGGACAGACATAATGGGTGACCATCATGTTAAACTATTTCTGGTAGACCTTTCCTCCCTCAGCACAACGTGCATCTTGTTCGTAAGGAACGTGATGTGGATTTACAACGGAAAGGGCTGAAAGGGACTTAAGATTGTTCAACTTCCTTCTCTCTCTCTCTCTCTCTCTCTCTCTCTCTCTCTGGGTGAATGAGGTGGGAAGCTCTTCGAAACGGATTCAGTGTATCACCAGGGCGGGGAAGGGCGGAGGGGGAGGGTGCAAGGTAGGGGGGAGGGGGAGGTTGTCATTCCAAGTGTGTGTGTGTGTGTGTGTGTGTGTGTGTGTGTGTGTGTGTGTGTGTGCGTGCGTGCGTGCGTGTGTGTGTGTGTGTGCGTGCGTGCGTGCGTGTGTGTGTGTGTGTGTGTGTGTGTGTGTGTGTGTGTGTGTGTGTGTGTGTGTGTGTGTGTGACGCTGATGAAGGCAAGATAAGAAGAGTAGAGAGAGAGGAGCAAAACCCATCGGCAATAATGCTTGACCGTCGGTTATACTATTGTTACATATATACATAGAGAAATATTCAAAAAACGTAAATGGTATACAAGAGCAATATTATGAATCGACAGTGGCGTCGGAAGATGTTTTCTTGCAGAGGGGAGGGGATGGGAGGGTCAGGTGGACTGACGAAGACGGCACTGCAGTCTTCCATTTCTTTATGAAAGCGGGAATATGGAGGAAAGATGAGGATTCATTGTCCGAATATTTTTTTGGAACGGAGGAGGAGGGGGTGGGGGTAAAGTTTTTCGAAAAGTGGAAGAGAGACAACCATCAATTGTTTAATTTAATAATGCTCCCTCCAATCATACTCTTTTCATGCTTTTCAAATGCTCATCCGGAGAGACATAGTAAATGCATATAACTACATGTGTCGTCCACCACAGTCACCACCCACCATCTCACCTTCCCCCTTCCTCCGAAACCTCCTCCCCTGTCCACCGTTATTGCTGTAGACTAAATTAGACATTGTTGCGGGATCTACGAAACGAAAGTTTGTGAGCGTGTATTTCTAATTAATAGCAGTTAATTTTTCTTTTATTCCTCTCATAACATTGTACATATGTAAGCGCTAGTGAAGCAAGAGCCTGTCTTCAAGTTATAAAAAAAAAAATTAAACGCTTTGTAATCGTTTCTTTCAAGGAGATGGATTTCAACTGATTTGATTTGATTGTGTGTTGTTTTTTTAATGTCAACGACTTAGTTGTTTCAGATTTGTTTCACTCGCATTATTCCAACAGGTAGATACAGAATTGGCAACAAACAGGATATGTGTTTGAAAAACAAAACGAACAAACATCCTAAACAAAAGATTCAGAAATTTCTTAATTCTCATAGTTCATTACGTTAATTTAGACATACGTTTCCAAACTCAGTAATGTTGTTGGAAAACAAGAAGTTATCGTCAGCCATAAACTCGAATGCTTTACGTGATATTAGTTCACAATTTTCACAATTTTTTTTGTCCTTAGACAGATAGTGGTGGTGGTGGTGGTCTTTACGTGATATTACTTCACAATTTTTTGTCCTTAGACAGATAGTAGTGGTGGTCTTTACGTGATATTACTTCACAATTTTCTGTCCTTAGACAGATAGTGGTGGTGGTGGTGGTCTTTACGTGATATTACTTCACAATTTTTTGTCCTTAGACAGATAGTAGTGGTGGTCTTTACGTGATATTACTTCACAATTTTCTGTCCTTAGACAGAGAGTGGTGGTGGTGGTGGTCTTAACGTGATATTACTTCACAATTTTTTGTCCTTAGGCAGATGGTGGTTGCGATGGTGGTGGTGGTGCGTGTGTGTGCGAGGGTCCTCTTCAGGACTGTTGTTACGCGGTGAACCAGCGAAGCTTTGTTTTGTTTGTTTGTTTAAGGGTTGTGAATGAGTTTTGTTGTTGTTGTTTTTTACAACAATGACTTGTGAGTTGACTTCAACTCGGTAACAGACCTGATATGGCCTTTTGCGGTCGGCTGGGCTATAAGCAACGTTACCTTACCTTGTTCATTTGTTTGGTTTGGTTTTGTTTTAAGCGGTGCGGATGGGTGGTGGTGGGGGGGGGGTATTGTTTATATTGAATTCTTAGGCCAGGGCAGTATCCTTCCAGCATGAGGCTCTCTGTTGTTGTTTTTTCTAATGTGAAACTCGCTTTTGACCTGCTGGGAGTCAGCTGAACGTTAGCTCAAGGTGTTAGACTTTGAAGGCATCTTTTGTCCTAGGACTTCCGAT
>CM031605.1:24059904-24069904 GCA_018398815.1 Conus ventricosus
CGCAGTGAGAATAATGCGGTTGGCTCCACACACACAATTCTAGTAATTAAGCTGTACAGTAGCCTCTGGTTAATTTGCTTGTGAGCTCAGAGCCATGTCGTTACCATATTTTTCACTTTGCCACGAAAGTCTTCACTCCAGTATAATAACATGGAAAAAAAATCTTTCTAAAATCTCTCTTTAAAAAAAAAAGCAAAACCGTTTAAGAACAGTACGCAAAAGTGGGGCGATGGAGATGAGGTTAAGTGGCAAGAAACGGGCCCAATGCCTTGTCTGCATTGAAAAACGTTATCCATTATCATTCTGACCATTACACTGCTAAAACCAGGCCGCATGGCCGGCATTTCCCGCTATTTTGAAGTCGCTTGGCTTTTGATTTCGATGCTAGCTAATTGATTAAAAAATTGTGGCAATAAATCTCTGTATTCTTGGGCTATCTTAAACGTTCGGGGCTGGTGCATTTTCTGTATACATTAGCCCTGCTGGTTGGTTAAAAAATGTTCAAACTTCACCAGTCTTGTTCAAAGTTCCAGGTCCATTAACTTACGGTTTTCATTCGGTTGCAATTCTCCATCCTCTCTTTGCCACACACACTCATCCTAGCATAATTATTTCACATTTCCACATAATTTCCATACGTTGTTATTCAACAAGATACATACGCATCAAGGCTTTCCCGCATGTGCAAACCGGTGGTTGGAAGTTTGTACTGACCTATTTTGTTTCATGTTCTCTCTTGTTCCTCCTTCTCTTACCTTCATATATCAAGAACTTTAGCAGCACTTAAAATCGGATGGATTAAATAATACGGAAAATGTTTGCGAACAAGAGTTCTCAATCGTGCTTTCCTTGGTTGGAAGTATGTAGAGATTCGTTTATCTTTGTTTCACTTTTACAATTGTTTTCTCCATACACAGTGCCATCCTCTATTTACATTGTTTATACAATTCAGTTCATTAACATTCTTTCAGGCTCAGACATGTCCGTCAACGACCTATTTACTGTTGTGCTGTAAAATTCGCGAAGGACTGTCAATGTTTTCGATCTTCTGAATTTCTTACAGACCCGGTAAACAAAACGGCTATTTACGAACAAGCCAGCGAAATTTCGTGCTTTCCAAATTCTGGGGAGAAAAAAAAATGCTTCCCTCACCTCTCCCCGTTTTCTCATACTCCACCCTTTCCCTGAGGTTTTTTCGTGCACCAATAGAAGGAAAGCCGCCGAAAAGGGAGAGAACCGACAGGCCTCGCAAGCCATTTCTGCTTTTCACAAATGGCGTTTTGTAAGTCGCTCGTGATGTGAACTGCGACTGCTCGTGAGACAAGGATTATCTCGTTGACTGAAACGAAACGTTTGAAGTTGATGTTACAAATAGTGTCTAAACGTCGGCCTTTTGGAAAACCCAGTTTTCTTCATTCTATCCAAAGTGTTCGAAAATGTACGCAGTGCCGTAACAGACTCTCTCTCTCTCTCTCTCTCTCTCTCTCTCTCTCTCTCTCTCTCTCTCTCTACACACACACACACACACACACACACACACACAAATGTGCAGGCACACAAATGACTTATTCATCCGTACACCCGTTACTTTGTTTACATACCTACAGACTTGCATGCTAAAGCATAAGCCTACACATGTAAACACACGCATATACACTGCGACTATAATCTCACGAAGTAACTAAAACAGCTACAGTCCAAAGCTACAAAACATGCATTTAAAATCAAGGCAGCTAAAAGTGGTTTTGTTTGTTTGTTTGTGTCGATCTGCGCAATGCTGCTTCTCATACATGTCCCGTCCACTTAAAAAAAAAAAACCCACAAAAAACACGCTAATTAAAAAAAAAAAACAAAAAAAACGTACACACGTTAAAAATAAGGCAGCTATTACAAAGAAAAACAGTTCTGAGAATTTTAAAAAAGAAAAGCAAAGACACATCTTTGCTAAAGGAGCTGATCTTTTGGAAGTCCCTTCGTATGCTCAGTTCACTATACGTAGAGATTCAGCCACCATCCTGGCCAGTACTGTTCTCCACCCGTTGCTCCACTACCCCTTCCTCCACACTGATTCTTCCACCAGCGTCTAATGGCTGACGGGGGCGGAGAGTCGTGGGGGGTTCAGCGGGCGCTAGAGGATCTTTTCGTGCTGGATGTCCACCGTCATGTGGCCTTCAAGCGCCTCGCATTTGTACTCTATGGAGTGGACTTCTGGCCCCCACTTCCTGTGGGTGGTCTCTGTGGCCGGGTAGAACTTGGTCTGCAACGACGACTTCATCACCAAGCCTGGCTCCAACTGTGTGGAGGAGAACAAGAGTGCGGTGAGAATGGTTGTTATGTACAATATTGTTTACAGTCTACACTACTGCGTGTTGTACGTACGCACGCATGCACGTACACACGCACGCACGCACGTACACACACATATAACTACGGCTTCGTATTTTTTGCTATCGCAAACCCAATCGTGCATTCGCATTAGCGCAACAAACAGTCATGTATGAACATACACACAGACACGCTTGTGTGCGTGAGCGCGCGCGAGCGTGCGTGCATGTTTGTGTGTGTGTGTCTGTGTGTGTGTGTGTGTGTGTGTGTGTGTGTGTGTGTGTGTGTGTGTGTGTGTGTGTGTGCGCGCGCGCGCGTATGTGAGTGGTGTGCGTGCACAGGAGACTGGAGCAAGAGGAAAACGAGAGACAGAAAGAGACAGGAAAGAAATAGCCTGTGTATGCATGTGCATGTGTGAGTGTGTTTTCTCTCTCTCTCTCTCTCTCTCTCTCTCTCTCTCTCTCTCTCTCTCTCTCTCTCTCCCCCCCCCTTCCGCCTGGAACAAACCTCCCATCCCCCATCCCCCAAACCACCTTCCACCCCTCCTCTCTCTCTTTCTACCCCTTTCATCACCCTGCTATCAGCTGAAGCTGGCAATCCAATCAGCGATGACAGCCAGAGAGACTGTGACAGCCAGCCGCTGGGAGAGAGGTATGGCATGGTGTGGTGTGGTGTGAGGTGGTGTGGTGTGAGGTGGTGTGTGTGGTGCGGTGTTATGTGATCTGGAGTGAGGTGTAGTAGTGTGGTGTGGTGTGATGCGATGGTGGTGGATGGGCCGGGTGGTGGCTCCATTGCTGATCGATACCGCTTGTCCTGAAGACCAGGGGTCTCGTCAGGTCACCGGTAGATCCGGCGGCGGCTCTCTCCCTGGCATCTGACTTCAGCTCGCGCTACGGCAACCCCCCCCCCCTCTCCTCCCAACTCCCCCCACCACCACACCATCATCACCACCCCACAACCTTCAACTCTTCCTAGTTCAGCTTCCCCCATCCTCCCTTCAACCGCTTCCTCAGAGACCTCGCCCTCCCCCTCCCCCACCCTCTCTCTCTGTCGATCACGCTTTACAGCACACAAATGGACTTCTCGTTCTCACACTCACAATTTTCCCTCTTCTACCTCCTCCTTCCCTCTGCGTGTGTGTGTGTGTGTGTGTGTGTGTGTGTGTGTGTGTGTGTGTGTGTGTGTGTGCGCGTGCGTGCGTGCATACGTGCGTGCGTGCGTGTGTGTGTCTGTGTGTGTATGCGTGTGTGCGCACGCGCTGTCTGTGTGTGCGCGCCCGTTGTGTGTGTGTGTGTGTGTGTGTGTGTGTGTGTGTGTGTGTGTGTGTCTGTCTGTCTGTCTGTCTGTCAAATCTCTTTGATACTATGGCTTTTAACTGTCTGGACATCTCTTGACTAGGCATCTCTCTCTCTCTCTCTCTCTCTCTCTCTCTCTCTCTCTCTCTCTCTCTCTCTCTCTCTCTCTCTCTGTGCAACATTCGTCTCAAACAATCCTGTGTCCTTCCACCTATCAGTAAAAGACCGCCCCCCCCCCCTTACTCTACTCCTTTACCGCCTTCCTGCTCTCCTGTTAACCCCTTCCCCGCCTCCCCTCGACCCAATGCCTTCTTCCCACCCCCTCTCTATCTCAGTCTCTTGTCTCTTTCTTATTTGTCGCATGTCCCTCACCGCCTGCATGGAACACAAACGCAGGCTGGTTAATCCAACACCTAACCCCTGACGGTATTCCAAACAGCGTTTGTACAGTGATGAGAGCTCGTGCACACACACACACACACACACACACACACACACTGAGGACAGCACAACTGGACGAACCATTAACTGGCGTAACCAGATCGCAAGCCTACGGCGGCGATTCCTTACTTCTCCCTTAATTGAACTAAGCAATCCCCGGGTTGTTCTCAGAGTTTGGTGTGTTCCAGGATCGTTGTCCTCAACTGAGCCATGTTCCGTCAAAAAGGGGGAATACCTAAGTACTGCTCACCGATGTTCGCTAAAGATAAAACGTCATGCCTACTGCGTTTAAAAACCGTTCTGAACAAACTGTGTAAAATCCATCTTCCTTAATCCTTTGTCCGGAACAGAGACGGCCCGTGGTCAAACGGTCAAAGCGTCTGCCTGTGGAGCTGATGGTGGTCAGTTCGAATTTTTTTTTTCCTTCAGTGTGAAGACCCTCTCTGTCCATCCAGCAGTCAACGGGTATCTGATTCATTCTCAGGGACGGAGAGGGATGGGCACCGCCTCCCATCACGCCATGCTCTATACACGGTGAACCTCTGACAGTTCGCTGACCCATACGGCCATGAAGTCATGGGACTTTCACCTTTAAACCCCCCCCCCCCTCCCCCTCCCATTTTCTTTCCAGCCGAATTACCGTAGTCTCACATATCACGACCATAGAAAATGAAAATCTTTCCGAGTAGAAGTAGAGATCAACGAACCATGGACTGATTTCCCTAACGACAGGGGTTTTTACAGACGGTTGATTTTTTTTCTGCGCGAACCCAAACCGTGACCCTTAGCATGATGAGCAATATTTCTTTCTTTTTTTTTTTTTTTTTTACCTCCACAAATTCCAAGATCGCCGAGAGACGTGTACCTCAGCCACCTTGGATCGCAACTAAAAGATCGCACATTTAGAAAGGAAGACGAGGATCCCGCTATGTATACCTTCTTCCTCTTCTTCTTCTCTCTCTCTCTCTCACTCACTTTCTCTCTCCCCCTCCCCCTCTCTCTCTCAGTCTTTCCTTCTCTCTACTTTTAGAGAGAGAGAGAGAGAGAGAGAGAGAGAGAGAGAGAGAGAGAGAGAGAGAGAGAGAAACTCGAAATCTTTAATGAGGGTGAATAGATAAGCTGGAAGCATTTTTACACTATGCCCTCAAAATAAATGAAAAGTAACAATTAAATCGATTTGACAAAATTAAACACAGCAAGAAGAAAAACAAAACAAAAACAAAACATTCTTTTTATATATATAAAGAAAATAGTAAGCAATCTCATTATAACATATTGCACACACACACACACACACACACACACACACACACACACACACACACACACACATGCAAAACTAAACATATGTAAACATCGCACAGGCATACATAAAGAGACAGAAAAAGAGAGAGAGAGAGAGAGAGAGAGAGAGAGAGAGAGAGAGAGAGAGAGAGAGAGAGAGAGACAGACAGACAGACAGACAGACAGAGACAAAGAGAGACAGACAGACAGAAAGAGAGAGAGAGAGAGAGAGAGAGAAGAGAGAGAGAGAGAGAGAGAGAGAGAGAGAGAATTAAACAGACATGTAAACCTTCACACTGATGATATTACTATAACGAATACATCTCCACAATGTCCATACCACCTCAGCCACTAATCAGCGATACATCAGCGTCACCATGTGCACACACCGCTTACCTCCATCTCTATAGGCAGCGGGTAGCGTTCTCCCCGCTTGGTGACGTTCATGCCCGTGCTGTTCCAGTGGGCCTGGTAGACGCTCATGTCCTCGTCCACTTTGGACGGCTTCACCCGTTCAAACTCCAGCTTCTCGCCCCGGACCATCCAGTGTCTGCACCGTCAACGTACCCAGAAGGTCAATATGACAATCCCGCGGATTATATTGCTGCGTTCATGGCACAGTTGTATCGAATTATCACGACAGAGACTGAGTTATGTAAACCGCTGTATTGGTGTAACGATTAGATCACTCAAACCGATTATATTGCTGTGTAGATGCGTGTCGTTGTTTTTGCAGTTTTTTTTAAATTTGTTTTTGTTTATTTGTTTTCTTATTTGTGCGTTTGTTTGTTTAGTTTAGTTTAGTTCAGTTCTGTTTTTAAATAATAACATGAGTTGACTTCAGCGTGGCGACAGCCCTGATATGGTCCCTTGCGGTCGGCGGGGCTATAAGCAACGTTACGTCTCTTCTGTAACGAGTGTATCACTCTTTCACGATAACGATTGTATTTACGGTATTTACAACTATTACATCATTACGTTGATCATATGAAGGTAATAATTTTATCACACACCTCACTGTAATGCGTTGATCATATGAAGGTAATAATTTTATCACACACCTCACTGTAATGATAGTGTCACTGCATCTGTTATTATTGTAACAATTACATCAATACACTTTTAACCAGTACAGCGATTGTGTCACTAAATCAATGAATTCACTACAGCGATTGTATGACTGTGTTAGCTATACCACGGTGCGATTACAGTACTATAATGACTGTATCACAAAATCAATCGCAACCTTACACCAGTTGAATCAATGTTAACAATTGTATCACTACATCGGTCATGTCACTTCACCGATTGTGTCACCGAGACGTTTACATCTTCAATCTAACGTTCTCCTAACTCAGCTT
Source organism: Conus ventricosus (assembly GCA_018398815.1). Classification (NCBI taxonomy): domain Eukaryota; kingdom Metazoa; phylum Mollusca; class Gastropoda; order Neogastropoda; family Conidae; genus Conus; species Conus ventricosus. Next base: position 24,066,611 of record CM031605.1, read on the forward strand.
TTCCGGCTGACAGCAAGTTGAGTGTTTTCAGTCTTTGTAAACGCCAGCAGTGAGTCGTGTTTGATTCACCTTGATTGAACTTCGCTTCGCTTCCCCAAATGGTCGGATTAATATGAGACCAATATTGACTGGAATGAAATTAGGCATGCTGCCGGACAAAGCTACCCATATATGAAGCTAAAAGAGGATACAGGCTAAATTCTTTCACGATATTTTTTTTTCCTCCTGCTTACAGTGGTTGTCGGCGATAACGGAGCCATTACGGAACGCTATGATAATGAAATGTGGGTCCATAGTTTGCTTTCTTTAAATGTCATGAAGTATTTATGGTGAGATTGTATGTGACATATTTAATAACTTTGTTTCATATTTGTAAATATTATCACTATTGCGCGTTTGAATCTTATCCTTGTGTGTGCCTGTCTAAAAACAACAAACAAAACAAAACAAAAACCAGCTTTCGCAACTTTCTCGTTCAAAAGCGATTCGCCATTGATTTGTCCAATATGCTCTTGACACGTGCCAAACTTGGTGACAGATTGCAGTGGACACACAAGCGCGCGCACGCACACACAGAGTGCCAGAATGTGCTTTGATAGATATATCCCTACATCTTGGCATGTTTGCTTGCAGTTTAGTCGTTGACCAAATGTATGCACATGTATACGCACGCGCACACACACACACACACACACACACACACACACACACACACACACACACACACACACACACACAAACTGTGGGCTCACGAATGCTCTGTCTGCCTATCAGTCTGTCTGTCTCTCGGTTTGTCTGCCTGCCTCACTCTCCCTCTCTCTCTCTCTCTTACACACACATTAAATTTCTTTCTGAACCCCCCTCCCCACCCTCCCCCTTCCCACCCATGCCTTCTTCCATTTCATAATATTTTTTCTTTACGTCTCTCTCTCTCTCTCTCTCTCTCTCTCTCTCTCTCTCTCTGTCTCGCCTCTTTCCATTAAAGGAATTCGTTCTGACCCTGTCTCACAATTTATGTCTATCAAAATTATGATTACGTCGATACCGAGAAGCTCAAAATCAACCGAAGGAATACCGCGAGTTCTCAGATCAGTCACTACATTGACTGTAATGAGATCATTCGACAGAAAACGATCTTCATGACGCCCGTCCGACTATTCCACGAAGCTGGAGTATGGCTGCCTTAATGGCGGGATAAAAACCGGTCATACACACAAAACTCCACTCCCTTTGTTGGGTAGATGGGATTAATCCTTGCCTGTCTATACAGGCCGCAGGAGTATCCGCATGCGTACGCAGGAAAGGAAAGAAAAAATGATGCCCGGCAGCTAAGTTTTGTTTGTTGGTCTGTTTTGTAAGAGCAGGTGCGTTCTAAAGCGTTCCCTCACGTTACCCTATCCTCCCCACCCCCCTCTCCCCTCCCCCTGTCCCAACACTCACGTGAGCTCCTTGGCGGGGCGGAAGGTGACGGTGAAGGTGTAGGGGTTGGTGACGTTGAGCTTGATGGTGTTCTGCTGGCCTTCGGGGAACCGTTCGCCGTCGTTCTTGTAGTGCACCGCCTCCACCTCCTCGTCCTTGCCCCCCTTCAGCTCCAGGGAGACGTGGAAAGTGCCAGCCATATTCAGGCGAGACAGATGAGTGTGGCGGGTGCTGGTTGAGGACCGGGGGATTTCACAGTGGGGGGAAAGAAAGAGGCCGCCTTCTCTGGCTTTCAAAGGTTGATGACGAAGTGACGTAGGCGGTTTCTGTGGGTGGGAGGTGGCAAAAGACAGACCGAAGCACCCTCTCAAAATGGGCTAACTTGTTGATCTGGAAGGGGAAACAAAAAGAACAGAAAAAGCTGAAGTTCTTGAAAAGTTGTGTGACAGGGCAGTCACGAAAAGTGTGTGTAAACATTGGGTATCATCCGTCACCGATAGTGAACATACCTGCTAATTTTCACAAAGACCGGCCACCTACTTTCTGAGATATTCCATGAAGAAGAAAAACCGTTACAGCCGTCAGTAACGGCTATAACGGTAAACTAAAACATCGGGCATTATTCGTGACCCATAATGAACATACCTGCTAATTTTCGCAAAGATCGGCCAAGTACTTTCTGAGATATTCCATGAAGAAGAAAAACCGTTACAGGTCGTTACAGCCGTTAGTAATGGCTATAACGGTAACCTAAAACATCGGGCTTATTCTTGACCTATAATGAACATACCTACAAATCTTCAGAACGATCGGCCAAGTACTTTCTGAGATATTCCATAAAGAAGAAAGAACGTTACAGGCCGTTACAGCCGTTAGTAACGGCTATAACGGTAAAGTAAAACATCGGGCATCATCCGTGATCCATAATGAACATACCCACAAATTTTCAGAAAGATCGGCCCAGTAGTTTTGTCTGGAGCGAGTGGAACACATTTTGACCACGGACGGACGGACGGACGGACAGACACACAGACAGCATTTCTTCGTTCCCATTCTGAAGTACTCCCTGTCCTATAAGAAGTGGGATTACAAAAAAAAGAGAAAAAACAACGATGAAGAGCAGAAGAAAATGAGGAAGACGCATGACCTAGCAACATCAAGACATGGGCATCCCAGACTTCATTATACAGAAATTACGTCACTACTCAATTCACATTTCATTCCCTTCAATATTTCCTTAATATAAGGGTAAAAGCATGCATGTATATGCATGTATTAAAATAAAACAACTTTACCATCACGCTGGTCAAAGATCAATTAATGTTTATCGATCACATCCCGTTTTGGCGCACTGGTTCGCGTTGCAGAATCCCAGTAGGAGGTCGTGGGTTCGATTACCGTCAGAGCCAGTTACATACGTGGGATTTTTCGGACAGGCTCCTACCCAGAGTTGAGTTTCCTATTCAACAGGAATTTCTGGAACTTCCTATTCGAGTTTCATCCACTTAATGGTTGCGTTTATGAGAATGTTGCTTCAATTTCCCGGCCAACACTGCAAGTGTCTGTATCTCTCAGGCCTGGATGACTACATCGTGAAAGCATGCGTCGAATACAGACAGCCCTTGCTGCAGTCTCAGACCAGAATAGAACTCCACGGCATCATCATCATTACCCTCATCCTCACTGATCAGCATTGGAAACATCATTACCCTCATCCTCACTGATCAGCATTGGAAACATCATTACCCTCATCCTCACTGATCAGCATTGGAAACATCATTACCCTCATCCTCACTGATCAGCACTGGAAACATCATTACCCTCATCCTCACTGATCAGCATTGGAAACATCATTACCCTCATCCTCACTGATCA
>CM031605.1:24074904-24084904 GCA_018398815.1 Conus ventricosus
AAAAAAACACGATTTTGACTTGTACTTTTATGAGAGTTTCATCCATGTAAAGTACGTGCGGCCCGCAATCAGAAGCTTAGAGCGCGTGGCTGCTGAGTTGATCACTGATGGTCGTGCATTCGAATCCTTCGCGGAGACACATTCCTACGGCCTCAAACCCCTCTCTGCCCACCCCAGCAGCAAATGCTTAGGCTACCCGATTCAGTTCAAGAAATCTCAAGGCAACCGAAGGATGTGGATGGGCTTCAACTTCCGTTCTGTCGTGCCCTGGGCACTGTGAGCATCTACACAGTTCAATGCCAGCGCATTAGGCTATGGGACTTGAACCTTTCACAGTCAGAAAAGCGAGTTGGACGGGGTGAGACGTGAATGCGAATGCGACGACGTGAGTGCGAATAAAGGTCAAAATGACGAATCAGTTCTGTTTAATCCATACCAGCAAACCATGACACTGCTGATGCTCAAATTTGGGGAAAGTCACGTGTACAGCGCGCGGGGAGTTGAATCGTTCTCAGTTCTGTGTTGCATCTTTGTTTTATAACATTTACTCAAAGATGGAGAGCGCGACGCGTGCCTGTGCGTGTGTGCGTAAATATACATTAAAAAAAAAAATACACGCGCGCGCACGATCGTTTTTGTGTGTATGTGTGTGTGTTTGTGTGTGTGTCTGTCTGTGTTCTGTCTCGATCCGTTTCTTTCTATCAAACACGCGCACGCGCGCGCACTCACACACACACACACGCACGCACGCACAACACACACACACACACACACACACACACACACACACACACACACACACACACAGAAAGACAGATACAGACAGAAGACAGACAGGCAGAGAGACAGGCGAGAAGGAAGGAAAGCAGACACTCACTACAAATTGATGTGTATGTGTGTGTGTGTGTGTGTGTGTGTGTGTGTGTGTGTGTGTGTGTGCGTGTGTGTGTGTGTGTGTGTGTGTGTGTGTGTGTGTGGAGAGAGAGAGAGAGAGAGAGAGAGAGAGAGAGAGAGAGAGGAGAGAGAGAGAGAGAGAGAGAGAGAATCAGACAGACAGACAGACAGACATCTGTGTTTCAGAAAAGACGGGGAGAGCGTGAATTTATTACGTGTGTGTGTGAGTGCGTGCGTCTGTGTATGTGCGTGTGCGTGTGTTTGTGTGTGAGAGAGAGAGAGAGAGAGAGAGGAGAGAGAGAGAGAGAGAGAGAGAGAGAGAGAGAGAAAGAAAGAGAGAATCAGACAGACAGAAATCTGTGTTTCAGAAAAGACGGGGAGAGCGTGAATTTATTAAAGAAACAACTTTGTGTTGTGGTTAGTTTTGCATTTTGCTAAGAATTATATGGTTCAACTCCCGCTTTATGCGTTGCTTTTGGATCACCTTAAAACCTTTTGGCTTTTTTCCTCAAGGAGCCGCATCTATTAGATTACTGTATTCACACATGCATACGCTTGTAAAAAACAAGTCTACACACACACGCGCGCGCGCGCGCGCACGCACACACACAACACACACACACGCACGCAACGCAACGCAACACACACAAACTCAATACAAATATATGCAACCATCCAATCTCCAATTTGTGAGCAAGCACAGGCACGCTCATACAAAAATGTAATATTCACACGAACTATCTCTCTCTCTCTCTCTCTCTCTCTCTCTCTCTCTCTCTCTCTCTCAAAAACATATATGCAACCATCTACAGACTCGAATTAGCAGCAAGCACAAACACGCACACATAACCATGTAAACATTCACACACACACACACGCGCGCGCGCGCGCACGCGCACACACGCACGCAGGCACACATACACACACACTACAAATATATGCAACTGTCCACATACTCCAGTTAGTGAGCAAGCACAAACACGCTCTGTATGTGGGAGCCGGAATAGCTCAGTTGGTAGAGCGCCGGACTCGTAATCTTGGTGATCCTGGGGTTGCGGGTTCGAACCTCCGCCGGGGCGTTTCGGTACAGGGGGATTTTTCCTCGGAGTTAACATTGGTTCTGACTCCATTTCCCATACAGTCCTTCGAATGAGACTATAAACCGAGGTTCCGTGTGTGAACGCACGCATAACATCTTGCACACACGTAAAATCCCATCACCAGCTTTCGGAAGAGTAGGCCAGTTTGGCCGTTGGTATGGATGACACGTTACACATAGCATGCACCCTGCGTGAGAAATGGAAAGAATGAAGGAAGTAAGGAAAATGAGTGATCGATATTGAACGATACTGACTGGATGACACGGGAAACGACTGAATGAAGCGCCGGCTGGCAGCTCTTCAGTCGGCACTACCAGGTAGGCAGCCCGTTGTGTAAACGAGTGTTGATTGTAAAGCGCTTAGAGCTTGGTCTCTAGCCGAGAATAGGCGCTATATAAGTATTCATTATTATTATTATTATCATACAAAAATGTAATACGCACCCAATTGAACACACACACACACACACTGCATCCTTGCCACTGTGCTGAACCGGAAAGCGACAAACGGTTTGCAGGTCAGAGGACACAAAAGAACAAATGTCATCAACAGATGCTGCAGGGCGACAATGATCAACGGGAATATTGTAAGGGATGGGAGGTGGGTGGTAAGTGTGGAGAACGGGGGGAGGGGGGGGGGGGGAGGGGGGACAGGGGGGGGGGGAGGGAGAGGGCGGGAGGTGGTGGGTGAGAGGCGGAGAGAAGAGGAGGCGAGTTGTGCAATTGGTGTGATAGCGCTTGCAGCAGCTGCAGTAGTCATCGTTTTTTAGTGGTTGGCATCATTGATTTCTATCTGTCCGTCTACCCGTCCGTCTGTCTGGCCGGCCGGCAATCCCCCTACCCCCCATTACCCCTTCCTTCCGTCCCCCACATCCTCTTTACACACACACACTTTCTCTCTCTCTCTCTCTCTCTCTCTCTCTCTCTTTCTCTCTTCCCTTCTCTCAAACACAAACCCGCACAAAATCGTTTTCACGAAAAGACAAGGAATAAAAGAAGGTATTGTAGTCTTAAGGTTTTATCTGATCAGACATATTCTTATTAGACAATATTTATCTCGTTTTACCAAAGCACTGAAAATGTTGCATATTGTGCTCGCTCTCTCTCTCTCTCTCTCTCTCTCTCTCTCTCTCTCTCTCTCTCTCTCTCTCTCTCTCGTTGGGTATCAGGGATACGAAAAATTGGGCGTCAACTGTTAAAAATACACTGAATTAATAAACTGACTGGGCGTGTTTCATGACTCAACTGAAATGTGGGAGAATAGCTGTGGGAGAGCAAGAGTAGCCAAAGTTTTTGTTTTTTTTAATTCATGTGTTCCGTGCAAGACCAATCGACTGCAGATCGCTAAGCCGTAATTCCAAGAGTCTGAATAGACAGATTTTATTCACATAGAATGATTAATATCTACATTATCTGGCGACCACGACATGACATTAATTTCCCATCAAAGACACTTGTAATATATGGTGACAACATTTCAGATCGGTGTCTTTGACATTTGCACATCATTTTCGCTGTATTTAATCGTCATCGTAAACTGGTTTGTCCATAACATTTACCAAGAGAAAACCAAGCCTTCTTTGTATTTATCCAGGGCCTCACGACATCGGAAAATCATTTGTCCTTCATCTTGTCCACGTAAAAGTTACCAAAGATCGTGTTCAATTCAGCTAATTTTATCATATATCGTCAACAGATGAAAAGACTGTTAAACGGCTCATGTTTAGTTAGTATACAGTATTCGCTTACTTAACTGTTAACTTGTCGGAAGTCAGTAGGTGTGTAGAAAGAAGTCATTGTAAGGGGCCGGGGGGGGGGGGGGGGGCACGAAAGGTAAGTTTTCCTATCGCAAATGTAAGCGAACTTCCAAAAGCTAGAGTGAATTCAGCGACAAATAGTTAATTTTCATCACTAGGTGACTCATGTGACGGAGAGTTTTCACGCTTGCCCCCCCCCCCCCCCCCCCCGCCTCCCCTTCCCCCCCACCCCTCCATTAAGGTCGGTCCTGGACCGGCCATTCTGAACGTAGTAAGATTCCACCCTTACTCCCCCATCTCTTCGGAAAACAACAACAAAAACTGCTTTGGAAGACGTCCCATTACGAAGAAGACTGAAATGCAAAATGGCAGGATTTCTTTCTAGGCAAGCCCATGTTTAGGTTGTCCTCTGTTCAAAACTCCGAGATAACTTCCCTTTGAAAGAGAGGTTCTTTCATCAAAAATTAAGACCAAATCAATTGAATATCCCAACTAGCGTGTTTATTTAGCATGTACAGAAATTTCAGGGCATTTTCTAACCAAATTCATTCTGATCTTAGACGGAAAGAAAACATGGCGGAGAGAAATCATGTTCGACGACGACTGAGTGCCGAAAGTAGGGGTGACGCCCCGACTTCAGGTTTGCCTCTTTTCGTTTTGTTCTTCCGACACTTAAAGGAGAAGAGTGGCGGATGGGAGAGTGAAGGAGAAATAAAACTGTTGGTAATTGCCCTCCACTCACCTGTTAACTGTGTAAGAATCGACTTTCGGGGTCAAGGAGGGGCGGTAGGTCGGGGGAGATGGTGGGACCGTGTTGTTCGTCTGCTGACAGAGAGAGAAAGAGAGGGAACAGGAAGCAGCTAAGCTGGTAGGACTTCCGGGCAACGAGTTCATCACAAAAAGAGGAGAGTGAGTGAGAACGGCGATCAGTCTGTCCACCAATCAAAAGATGTCATTACGTGTACACGGGGAGTCAAGAAATAACTAAATGAATAATGCCATTACATGACTAGAAGAAAGGTTTTTTTCTTACCTTAAGCCTGTGATCACAATATTTTTAAATTCCAGCTCAGGAGCATTTTAAACGGAAATAATCTGAGTCGGAGGCTAGGTAATTTAAACGCTGTTATCCACCTCAGTGTTTTATCTGATCTTATCTGTCGGTCTATCTATCTATCTGTCGGTCGGTCTATCTATCTATTACACACATACACAACCTGTGTGTGTGCGTGTGTGTGTGTATGTGCACGCGCGCGCGCGTGTGTGTGTGTGTGTGTGTGTGTGTGTGTGTGTGTGTGTGTGTGTGTGTGTGTGTGTGTGTGTGTGTGCGCGCGCGCTCGTGTGTGTGTGTGTGTGTGTGTGTGTGTGTGTGTGTGTGCGCGAGCTCGTGTGTGTGTGTGTGTGTGTGTGTGTGTGTGTGTGTGTGTGTGTGTGTGTGTATGTATGCATTACATAAAGAAAGTTTCGTCTGTGTGTCTGTCTTGCATTTGTAGCTGCTTAAACAAATCCACAGTGTCCGGTTGATCTCCAAATTTGGCATGGTGACTCAGAGAAGGGATGGAAGTATGGGGAGGGGCGAGGTGTGTGTGTGTGGGGGGGGGGGGGGGGGGGGGGGGCAGCAAGGAGAACGGGAGTTGGGCAGGGGGCGGTAAAGGAGAGGGGTGGGGAGCGACTGCGAAAGAGGGACAGATAGGGGGAAAGAACGGAGAACATGGGAAAGGAGGGAGGGCAAAGTTGAGAGAGTGGGAGAGAAGGGTATAGGAGAACAGGAGGATGGGGGAACTGGAAGACCCTGGGGTGGGGGAAGGAGAAGATGAAGAAGGGATGGAGAAGGGGGTGGCAAAGGCGAGCGGGGGCATGCAATGTCATGGCGCTGTATGGGCTCTGGTACAAGCTGGAAAGAAAAAAAATCAAACAACAGCTGTTCCCTGACCATCTATCTCAGTTTTGGTCATGTGCCCAGTACCGCAGTTTAAAAAAAAAAAAAGAAAGAAAGAAAGAAAAGAAATCAGGAACACGAACACAAACTGAAGCTTCGTCATGATTTCCGTGTTCAGCAGAAGGAAAAATGATTAGAAGGAAGAAAATTAGTAAGGATCTGTAATTGTTTTGAGCGTGTGCGAGTGTGCGGTCAACTCATATGTTGAACCCCAAAAAATTTGCCCCAATTTCATCGGGGTTTTTTTAAACAAAAAACATGTCATACAAAAAATTTATTTGCAAAAATTTTTTTTTTAACTGGAAAAAGTTCAACACCCCGATTTAATGCCAAATTAAAATTTAGTTTTGGGCGGGGCCCATTTAAATCCCCAACATAGGGGGGAAAGGTCAATGGAAGAGGGCACGAGGAAGAGAAAAAGGGGGGAGGGAGGGGGAAAGGGGTTTCCTAATTCATTTTTTAAAACCCTCACACGCAAAAGTACGCACGCCCGAAAAACGCGCGCCACACACACAAAACCACACACACCACACTCCAAAACCCCACACACCACACACACACCACAGGGGTTGGGCCCATTTGGTGGAAAATCGAGCAGTAGAGGGTTTAACGTGCAACTTTTTCCAACCCCTGATTTTTCACCCCCGGGCTTTTCACTGTTGGACAGCTTCAAAGGCATCCCTCTGTATGTTGCGGGGTCCCATTTTAAATCAACACAAAGTCCTGCGACGCCCACCTTTGCCCTCCCTTTCCCCCTTCTTAAAGCTATTCTTGGCACCATCTTTATTAAATTGAAGGGGGGGCCCGTTCGTTTCACCAAGGTGTCACTGCTGGGGACTTCTTAATACGCTACCCCACACCCGCAAAATTTTCAAAAACCAAAATTTGCGCATGTTTTAAAAGGGCTGATGGGGAAAAATTTAAATCCCTGGGAGGGGGGATTTAGGGGGGACAAAAACTTCCCCTTTCGCGGGTTTGGAGTTCCCGTTGTTGCGCACATAAAAGGCCCCTCTTTCATTTTCCTGTTGGTTGATTGGCTCGTGTCGCCCTCCCTTCACGGGTCGGTTCCCTGTACCCCAAACCCCTCCCCCATTGGAAATGGCGTGTCGGGGTTGTCAAGTTAAAAGTATGTACATGCGGTGGCCCAACGCGGGCAAAGCCTAGCGTGGGCCCAGTTTCCCCGACCTCACAAAATTGGGGGACCAAAAGAAACTAAACATACGAAATTTACATGAGAGGGCAGCCCGGCTAAATGAAGGGTTTTCTCTCGCCGGGAAAGGTTTCGGTTACCTGCGAAAAGTAAACGGAACCGGGACAGGGGCCCGGAAGGGCGGGGGGGGGGTCGAGGCGAGATAAGAAAAGTTAAGAAAAGAAAATTTTGGGTTTACCCCACCCGACCCCCAAAGGGGCCCACATCAGGGCTGTCCCCCACGTTAAAATAAAACCCTCCCCCGCCCTTTTAAAAAAAAAAAAAAAAAAAAAAACTTTCACCATTCTTTTAAATGACATCGTCTAGAAACGCACCAGAAATTTCCCTTAAAAAACTTTTTTCCCTTTTAAAACTTAAAATTTTGGGTGAAAAATGTTAATCTCTCTCAAAAAATCAAGGATCACATCCCGGGGGGGACATCCCTGAAAAAAGGATCCCTTTATGGACTCCCCCTGTAAAAATTTTTTGTCTCACATGTGCAAGTCCCAAAAAACCCCTAAAGAACATGTTTCTTTTTGATGGTGCATGACATGGAATGCACCAAAGGGCGTTCTTCCCTCTTTAAAAATAAGAAAAGGGTTTAAAAAACGAATGGCCGGTGTGCACCAAAAGAACCGTTTCCCCCTTTTCGACCACCCGACGTAATGGGAGGAAGGGCCTTAAATTTTTGGGCGGATCTGAAAAAGTTTGTTATTGTCGTGTGTTTTCCCAAACCTCCCGCCGAGGTCTTTTCACATAATCGTTAAAATTTTTGGGTTTTACATCTGAGGGAGGGGGGAAAAAAAAAGGTTTTTGGCCCGTTTCTCTCTTTTGGGGTTTTTTGGCCCAAAAAGAACAACCATTTCGTTCCCCCCGTTTCCAAAAAATGGGCCCCGGAAAAACCCCAAGCAAGAGGGGGGGAAAGTTTTTAAACCGTTCCGGGGCCTTCAACTTGCTAAAATTTCCAAAAAAAAAAGGAAAAAGTTTGGATTGGCTGGGGGAAGGGGGGGGGGGTTTTGGGCCTCCAAAGGGGGGTTTTAGGAATCCGACCCAAAACCGGAAAGTCCCTTTTGAAGAATTTTGGGAGGGAAACCTTTTAACCCAGTACCCAGAAGAAATAATTTCAGCGAATAGAAGAAGATCTTGAAAAGGGAAATTGGGTTTTTTTCCAACAGTATTGAGAAGGAGCCCCCGGGGGGTAGGGCCGCACAAAGGGCCCCTCCATCTTCAACTTGGGAAACCCTCTTGAAAACTTTTTTATTGGAGGGAATTTTTGGGAAAAGGGTCAGATACAAAGCCCTTTTACGCCAAAAGTGGTAGACTCTTTGCGAAAAGCTGCGAGGTCGAAACAAAATTTGGGGGAAAAAGGGGCCACGGAGGTTGATCCGGAAATTTTGGAAAAAAACGGACAAAACCCCCTAGGGCTAGACCCCATTCCGCACGTTTAGGCCGCATTTCCCAAGACCAAACGGCGGAATACATTTAGGGTTGTTTTCAAAATTACTTTGGAAAAGGAGGGCAAAGACCCCAGTCATGGGAGGATTCTGAGGTTCTTTAGAAAAGCGGGTATTAAAAAATTTAAAAAACAGTTTTTTCAGCCTGGGGGTTTTTGGGCAGTGAAGGGTTACCCGCCCCAGCATACAGGGTAAAAAGGGGTGGGCGGAACGCCCAAACAAGACGAAAACCCTTGGGTGGGGGATAGGGTCTAAGGTTTGAGGTAAGTATCTTGCGGAGCTTTCACAGCACAACCTAGTCCCGTTTGGAACGGACCAGGGCTCTGTAGGGTTTTTCAAAAAAGTTTTTTATCGCGCCCCCAGTCGGTGTGTTTCTACGACCCGCAAAAAATTTCAGGGCCTTTCTGCAAGGAGTTTTTAGGTTTTTAATATGGTGGAAAGTTAAATTTTTGGTCAAAAATGACTCCCCGAAATTGGCCCCCCTTTAACAGCTGGAATGGGAGATTTTTCCCCACTTGAAATTAGGGATCGGGGAAAAAAATGACGGAAAAATTTTGGAAGTGAATACACCTTTTTGGGGGGTTTTTTTTTTTTGGGTTTGGAACTGGATGTACTCCTCAAAACTTGTTACATCCGAACGAACGACCTACCCATTCTCCAGCCAATCAGATCCCGTTTAGGCTCATGGACTCTGATCTGAAGAACAGTGCCTGACGTCCAGTCTGCAGACTGAGGCAAAAAACAACTGGCCCGAAGCAAGAACGATGCACATAATGAATCTGCATTGGGACACGACCTCGTGTGCCGTGTCTTACATAGAACTGATCTATACTCGTTTTCATTTTTTTGTCACGGCTCTTTCAACTTTCCCACTGGAAGTCTATAGGACACACACAATCTAACATAAGCTGATTAATTTGGACCCCGACTTATGTCAGATCATCAGTTTCATAGGGACTGGTCAGACACGGACCTGAAGTTCAAACGGCCTCCAAAGAAACTTCTTTTTTAGGTCAAACATCCCCCAGGTTAAACATCCCTTCACCCCTAAAAATTCGCCAATTGGCATTTTCTGCAAAGAAAACCAAACAATCTGCAGCGCTTAATACAAATAAGAACACAGATCAAGGTGTAGAGTAAAGCATGTTTTAGACACAATGCAAAACAAGTACATTTTCGACAAACGTGTCTTCAGATGTTAAAAACAGCAGACACCGATGCACAAAACAGCACTCCTATGACAGCAGTCAGCATGAAAATCTTTCCCATGCTAACTGCTATCAGGGAAGTTTTCTTTCTATCCTATGCTGACTGCTGTCAGGGAAGTTCTGTTTCTATCCCATGCTGACTGCTGTCAGGGAAGTTCTGTTTCTATCCCATGCTGACTGCTGTCAGGAAAGTACTGTTTCTATCCCATGCTGACTGCTATCAGGGAAGTTCTGTTTCTATCCCATGCTGACTGCTGTCAGGGAAGTTCTGTTTCTATCCCATGCTGACTGCTGTCAGGAAAGTACTGTTTCTTTCTCATGCTGACTGCTATCAGGGAAGTTCTGTTTCTATCCCATGCTGACTGCTGTCAGGGAAGTTTTGTTTCTATCCTATGCTGACTACTGTCAGGGAAGTTCTGTTTCTATCCCATGCTGACTGCTGTCAGGGAAGTTCTGTTTC
>CM031605.1:24089904-24114904 GCA_018398815.1 Conus ventricosus
GGTTCTGACAGTTTTATAACCAAGCCAGTAACCAAGCTTCGCTGGAACCAAGCTTCAAACAACTTCTGATAGTTTTAGAACCTGGAGGTTGTAAAGGCGTCGGTAGTTTTGGAACTTCACGATATCTGATTGGAAAGAACCACACTTTTCACGACATCTAATTGTTCATAAACAAGTTTGTTATGACGATAGTGTAGAACCATACCTGTAGATATGTTTGACAGTTGGGAAATTAGCATGCAAAGACGTCTGACAGTTAATAATCAATCCTGTAAAGACGTCTGATGGTTTATAATTAAGCATGTGAAGACGTCTGATGGTTTATAATTAATCATGTGAAGACGTCTGATGGTTTATAACTAATCATGTGAAGACGTCTGATGGTTTATAACTAAGCATGTGAATACGTCTAATAGTTTATAGCTAATCACGTAAAGACGTCTGATAATATATATTTAATCACGTAAAGACTATGATGATTTACAACTAATCACGTAAAGACGTCTGGTGGTTTATATCATAACTAATCACGAAAAGCCGTCTGATGGTTTATAACTAATCATGTGAAGACGTCTGATGGTTTATAACTAAGCATGTGAATACGTCTAATAGTTTATAGCTAATCACGTAAAGACGTCTGATGATATATAATTAATCACGTAAAGAATATGATGATTTACAACTAATCACGTAAAGACGTCTGGTGGTTTATATTATAACTAATCACGTAAAGCCGTCTGATGGTTTATAACTAATCATGAGAAGATGCCTGATGGTTTATAACTAACCATGTGAAGACGTCTGACAGTTTATAACTAATCACGTAAAAACATGATGGTTTATGACTAATCATGTGAAAACGTCTGATGGTTTATAACTAATCACGTAAAGCCGTCTGATAGTTTATAACTAAGCATGTGAAGACGTCTGATGGTTTATAACTAATCACGTAAAGCCGTCTGATGGTTTATAACTAATCACGCGTGTGTGTGTGTGTGTGTGTGTGTGTGTGTGTGTGTGTGTGTGTGTGTGTGTGCGCTCGCGCGCGCGCGCGCGCGCGTGTAAAGACAAGTGCTAGTTTACAACCAAGCATGTAAAGACGGTTGATAGTTTGCAACCAGGCTACATAAGTTAGTATGATATTCAAAAATCGTGTGCACTGCGTGCGTGCGTGCGTGTGTGTGCGTGCGTGTATGCGTGTGTGTGTGTATGTGTGTGTGTGTGTGTGTGTGTGTGTGTGTGTGTGTGTGCGTGCGTGTGTGTGTGTGTGTGTGTGTGTGTGTGTGTGTGTGTGTGTGTGTGTGTGTGTGTGTGTGTGTAAAGACATGTGATAGTTTACAACAAAACACTTACAGACGGCTGACAGTTTCAAACCAGGATACGTAAAGTAATGTGATATTTAAAATCAGTGCGTACATTCTTAGGTGCGCGCCCCTTGGGCAGATGGGGGGGGGGGGGGGAGTCAACGCCTTACGTGCTCCATTGATCCGATAACTGATGCCAAAACAAAAAGAGCAAAAAGGTTTCCAACCAGGATACGTAAAGTAATGTGATATTTAAAAATAGTGCACACATCGTAGGTGCGCGCGTGCGCGTATGTGTGTGTGTGTGTTTTAGTGTGGGCACACGAGCGCGAGTTCTACGTGTGTGTGCGCGAGTTCTAAGTGTGCGTGCGAGCGTGCGTGCGTGCGTGCGTGCGAGCTTGCGCGCACGCGCGCCCGCGCGCGCGTGCGTGCGTGCGTGCGTGCGTACGTGCGTGTGTGTGTGTGTGTGGTGTGTGTGTGTGTGTGTGTGTGTGTGTGTGTAAAGACATGTGATGGTTTACAACAAAACATGTACAGACGGCTGATAGTTTCCAACAAGGATACGTAAAGTAATGTGATATTTAAAAATACTGCACACATCCTTAGGTGCGCGCGCCTTAGGGAAAAAAAAAGTCACCGCCTTAGGCGCTCCACTGATTCAATAACTAATGCCAAAACAAACCAAAAAAAAAAAAAAAAACCCACCCAGGATACGTAAAGTAATGTGATATTTAAAAATAGTGCATACATGCCCAGGTGCGCGCGTGCGCGAGTGTGTGTGTGTGTTAGTATGCGCGCACGCGCGCAAGTTCTATGTGTGTGTGTATAAGTGTGCATGCGTGCGTGTGTGTGTGTGTGTGTGTGTGTGTGTGTGTGTGTGGTGTGTGTGTGTGTGAATGTGTGTGTGAAAGGACGAGCATGTGTGTGTACATGAGCAAGATTTTGCGCTCGTTCAAGCGCGCATACATACGTGCTTCAGACGTTCTGTCGTCTCATTTGTTTGCAAGTCTTCAGACCACCGCTCAATACTTACATGTCCCATATGAAAAGGGTAGAACATTTGCACGCTGCACTCTTCATTTTGCAACTAATCCTCCGTCACGTTTTACTGCTTCCCTATATCTCATCACTGGCAGCCTTGTTAGTGTGTGTGTGTGTGTGTGTGTGTGTGTGTGTGTGCGTGCGTGCGTGCGTGTGTGTGTGTTTATTAGGCCTATGTATATGTGTGTGCGCGCGCGCACATGTATGTGTCAATGTGTATGTTTGTTTGCTTGTGTTTGTGTACGTGTGCATGTGTGTGTGTGTTGTTGTTGTTGTTGTGGTGGCGGTGGTGGTGGTGTGTTGTACTGAGTTGTGTTGTGCATGTGTGCACACGCGCGCGAGCGCGCTTCTGAGTGTGTTTGCGTGTGAGAGTTCATCCTTCTCTCAATATCCACCTTTCTAGCTATCTTTTTTTTTCCTCCTTCAGTAAAACGTAAGTCGCCACCTCCACCCCCACCTTTCCCGTTCTTAACCCCCCCCCCCCCCCCCCCTTTCATCCAACCTTTCACAAACTATAATCCGAGTCTGAGCGGTGCGCTTCAAACATTTGTTCCAAAGCCTCTCACGCTGCCTGCAAGCCAGCCTCTCGCTAGTGGGGAAGGAGCAGAACACGATCGATGAGACAGACTTCTTCATCACAGCATGTCGAGCGGTGTCCACGCCGGTTGTCTCGTGTCCCTCTTCTGTACGGCACTAAGCCGGTCGTCGATAAGCGGCGCTTCTGAGTGGCCCGGCTCCTTTACTGGACAAGCTGGGGGGAGGGAGGGAGGGGGGAGACGAGTAACAAGACTTAATCGTCGGTTTCATCCCCAAGTCCTCACGAGAATGCTACATGATTGAGGTGTAGGAATATCCGATGTGCGTGGGATAGTGGTTACTTGTCGAACCGTCAGTGGCGTCGGAGGTGCCTTTCGGGTCGGCGCTACTGTTTTCGTACGCGGTTCCTTGGCCTAAAGCTAAGAGTCACAGTAGCAGTGTGAATCACGCCATGAATCACGCTGTCTTTTGCTGCCTGAGCGCCCAACTCGAATTTTAAACAAAAGAGTTATGTCAACAATGAGACATTCTACCTTTGGCTGTTGGAACGTCAAAGCACGGGAACATGGTAGAACGTCAAGCTATGGAAACATAGAATCAGAATGAAAGTCAGACACTCTGTGTTTCGCTGTTAAAACGCTTATCTGTATGAACAGAGTGAGTACAACAGCAAGACACCTACCTGTAAAAGCGTTAGACGGTGCAAACAGAGTAAGACACCTATCTGTCAAAGCGTTAAACTGTATGAACAGAGCGAGACACCTATCTGTTAAAGCGTTAGGCTGTATGAACAGTGAGACACTTGTCTGTTAAAGCGTTAGACAGTACTACAGTGCAAGACACCTATTCATAAAAGCGTTAGACGGTGCAAACAGTGAGACACCAATCTGTTAAAGCGTTAGAGGGTATGAGCAGAGTGAAACACCTATCTGTTAAATCGTTAGACGGTGTAAACAGAGCAAGACACCTATCTGTTAAAGCGTTAGACTGTAAGACCAGAGTGAGTACAACAGTAAAATACCTGTTTGTTAAAGAGTTAGACTGTCTGAACAGAGCGAGACACCTATCTGTTCAAGCGTTAGACGGTAAGAACAGAGTGAGTACAACAGTGAGACAACTTCCTTTGGCTGCTGAAACACCAAACTATGGGAACTCCAAAAACCAGGACTGTTATAATCTTCAGGTGTTAGAATGTCAAAATATGGGAACACTGAACGATTGAGTCACTACAACAAGTAAGAGAATCAATCTTAATCTGTTTAGACATCAAATGGCCGTGATAAGAGACAGCTATCATCCCAGGGTCATACTAGGGCTAATACTACGATCAATAACATAAATAAACAATTAAAAAAGCGCCAAAATTAAAACGTAGCGTAAAGTCACAAAAACAGGACAAGCGTGAAGATGTGAAACTACTTGTGATTATTCACTACATCGCTAAACTTCTGGCACCTTGGCAGTAATGGAGCTATCAGCTATTCTGCTCTTGTTTTAATACTAAGTTAAAAGAAAGATTGTTTTTTTTTATCAGGAGAACACCCGGAATAAAGAAAAAGAAGGGGGGGGGGGGGGGGGTCCCAACTTTTTAAATTCTAGGATGAAGAGAAAAAAAAATGACAAGACTCACCAGCCTGTGCTATTGAATGCCTCGTACCTGTTGCCCGGGGCAAAGATTCTCAGCGATCCGCCAGTGTTGCTCTAGAGTGTAGCCTCCCCACAGCACACAAATCCATGAATCAGTTTACACAGCAGACCGGCGACCAACGCTCGTCCGCCTTTCATCCATCCACCCCCTAACAAAAACTTCGCTGCCTCGAGTATTATTCAGTCGTCCGTCCTCCCCTCTGTGGCTGGCGTTTTCTTTTTACCTACCTAGAAAAATCCCCATCCGTCATGGAATCTCTCTCCACAAGACCTCGTCGTGAACAACTTTGTCCGAAGGCTGATGAACGCCAGTCTTGGTCGAAGCGCGCACGAACCAACCCACCCTCTCTATGTCAGTGTCGGTAGTGTGGCGACCTATCAATTGGCCGGACTGGGCGCCGATCTCCGCTGCGGTTCCCAAGACCTCCTCCTCTCTGGACCTGCTCGGCAGTCGGTACAGTACAAGCGGCGCGCATCGATCTGTGATCGATCTTCCCTCGCTGCCTGTGGTGGTGATGGCGGGGGCGATGGTGGCGGCGGTGGCGGTGGTAGGAATCTAGTCTGCTTTCCGACGACTTCCAGGGTGCCGGCAACACGCGTGCATGCGGAATGCGAGGGGACTGGTTAGTTGGTTGGTGTTGGTGTGGTACGTGCGCCGTCAGCTGTGCGGGTGAAGAGAAGCAGCGAATTACAGTTTAGTATGAGATCATCAACAGGTTAACTGGAAATATTCTGATGATTATTCTTTTCAACCGTTACCGTCATCTACACAGTCATCCAAACCCAAACCCGCTCAGAAATAAATACATGGTGATGCGTGTGAACAGCTTGCAAACACACACACACACACACTCTCTCTCCCCCCCCCCCCCCCCCCCCCCCCCCCTCCCTCAGCAGCGTTACCATCCTTATCTGCCACTGCTACTGCTGCACAAAATGCATTGTCTTCCTTGCAACTATCTTTCTCTTCTTCTTCTTCTTCTTCTTGATCCCTCTCGCTCTCTCTCTCTCTCTGTTTCTGTCTCTCCCTCCCTCACTCCCCTCTCTCTCTCTCTATCCCTCCTTCTCTCCCTCTCTCTTTCTCTTTCTCTCTTCCTCCCCTCACTCTATCTCTCCTGATCAGCTACAGCATTGGACGATTCTACGAAAGCATCAAACGTAAGGTCCACAAAGGCTTGTGCGGCTCTCTCATTGCGTCAGCGTCTCTCTCTCTCTCTCTCTCTCTCTCTCTCTCTCTCTCTCTCTCTGTCTGTCTGTCTGGCTCAAAGCCCGGCAACACACCGATGAACTGACTGATAACAATGCTGATGGGGGCAAGGAGTGGATGGGGGTGAAGCGGGGATGGGGAGTGGGGGTGGGCAGAATGAGGTGCGGGCTAGGGGGGTGTAGGGTAGTACAGACAGACGTGTATGCTCCAGGTCACGGCTATTCGTTCAGCAACATACTGCCTGTTTTTGAACATTCCGACGAGAAGAAGAAAAAAAAAAGAAGAAAAGAAAACACAATGAAAGCCCACAATTCGGTCACGCATACAATTACCATTTATTTATTGTACTTCCTTTTCTAAACCTGTTTTGCCATCTGACTGTTTGTTTTCATGTTTCGATATCCTATTTGTTATTGCAGAACGTGCATATGCTCACACGGAATGTCTGTTTATCACTTGTATTTCCAGTGTCCAATCGTACTGTCAAAACAAGAGTTAAAAATGGATTTCTTCTGTAGATATCATAACATGTGCGCCATTTTGTAGAGCTCGGACATTGACCTAGGTTGCTTTGTACAAATCAGTAATGTCTTCACCTGTTGGAAACTTATCATGAATCGAAACTGGGCTTATCAGTTTATTCATTCATTTATTCATGTTTGCCTTCTCCTCGCCCCCAATTACTTCCCCTGTTCATGACTCCCCACCACCACCACCCTTCGTCCCCTTCCCATCCCCGACTCCCATTTTTTTCTCCTTTTTTGCGGAGGGAGGAGGAGGGGGGGTGTCCAATATCCCATTTGTGGAGAGACATCAAATAAGATTAATTTAGTTTTTCATTCACAACGCTAATTTTAACAGCTAGACTCCACCGGGATGTGAACTCGCAACGCCCTCCACCACAATACTAGCCAGAGCCTTCCCCATCCCCCATTCCCGTAATAACCCTTCCATTCCCCTGCGCAGAGCTGAAGGTAGCCACACTCTCGGTCAAACTTCAGTAGCTTTCAGGATGTCTTGGAAGCCCTGGCGCAGTCAATTTCACGCGGTGAAAACGGTTGCCTAATCTGGCAGTGCATTTCACCTAGTGAACAAAAACACAGAGAGAACAATGCAAACACCCCCCTTCCTGTCCCGCCTCCGCCAACACCACCCCACACAAAGAGAGGAATGTTAGTACGTCGATCAGTTTTTTTCTGTTTTCTTGTTTCGCGCTAAAAGATCTCCAGTTTGATCCCGCTCTACACGTTGATCCCGGAAGCAATTCTGTACAGTGCGATGAAAACCTACCCATTGTTTTTCGGTTGTTTCGTTGTCAGTTTTGGATTCGTTTCCATACCAGCTCAGCTGACCATGCAGGGCACTTTCGAAGCCGTCACTAATACACGCTCGCTCACGCACGCACGCACGCACGCACGCGCGCGCGCGCGCACACACACACACACACATACACACACACACACACACACACACACACACACACACACAAGCAAAAAGATGGGGCTGTACACACACACTCACACACATACACACACTCACACACACACACACACACACACACACACACAACACACACACACACACACACACACACACACACACACACATACACACACACACACACACACACACACACACACACACACACACAAGCAAGCAAAAAGATGGGGCTGTCGGCTTTTCAATTGTTTTTTTTTTTTTTTCCAACAGAAATGAGCCAAACATAATCCTCATTCTAACCTACTTTAAACCCTAACCCTATCAGACGAATATTTTTTTCTTTTGAGTGAAAAATCTGCTTATTACCCCACTGTTTGGCTTTGGCAAGTTCGTTAACCCAACTTTAGGTCACTCAAATTCACACACACACACACACACACACACACACACACACACACCAGTCCATAACCATTCATAAAACATCGCTTCCCACATTGAGATCCCCACAGCGGACAAAACTAGGACGCACTGAGTGCACCAACCGCTTAATTTATAATTTATTGTAATCAGATTTCTGAAGAAGCAAAAAAAAAAGAAAAAAAAGCCAACCAACCAAACAAACAAACAAACAATTATTTTTTTAATAAATGAATAAACAGAAAAGTTCAAAGCAACAGAAGCAATTTTCCCATTCGAATCACGTGCCACATACGCTGAATGGGGAAGTGGTGGAGAGAGTGAAGGGAGGATGATGGGTGGGAAAAGGGGAGGGGTAAAAGGAGAGCGTGTGTGGAGTGGAGTGGAGAGAAGGCCAGAGGTGAAAAGTGCACGTCGCTTTAAGTAACAGCCATCTTTCCTTGACTGACCTACATTTCGTCAGGTGGGTCAGGTATGCCCTTTTACCCCAGACCTCCAGCTGTTCATTGTCATCTGGTATTGACGATGACGTTTGTTGATTTGGTACATTCTTTTCAGTTTTTTCCGCTTTTATTAGTGCTGTTGAATTTGGTTCCATTCCCATTACGAAAAGCAAGTTTACAATGTGTTTGGCAACAATCTGTTACTGTAGAACAAGGAGCAATGCTGTTCAATTTGCTGTTTTCACGCAACATGACTTATATCAGTTCACTCAAATGATAAATCCCTATTTTCTCATATTTGAAATATATCTTTTTGTCTGATTGACTTCATTTGAGATAAGGAAGTATGTGCTGCAACGTTTGCGCATATAGGCCTACATACACACACACACACACACACGTGCGCGCGCGCGTGCACACACACACACACACACACACACACACACACACACACACACACACACACACACACACACTTAAACAGATAATGCCAATGGGTGACAGGAGAAAAAAAAAATAAAAGAAACAGAAACAGAAACAGAAAGATATGCCGCACAGAGTTTCTTAAAGGCGTGGCGTGGATCCAATTCATACTGAAAAAAGAAAAAAGTCACGCGGAGTGACAGAAAAAAAAGGAGAAATACCTCGCACAGAATTTCCAAGAAGCTTCAGTCCAATCTATACTGAAAAAGAAAAGTCAAAGGAAATAGCATGAAATTACCCCCCCCCCCCCCCCCCCAAAAAAAAAAAAAAAAGAGAGAGAGAGAGAGAGAGAGAGAGAGAGAGAGAGAGAGAGAGAGAGAGACAGTGAGTGAGAAAAGAAACATCTAAAACAGAATTCCGAGCAGGCGGATATCCAATTTACACAGAAAAAGTCTAGGACAGTTACCAAAAGAGAGAGAGAGAGAGAGAGAGAGAGAGAGAGAGAGAGAGAGAGAGAGAGAGAGAGAGAGAGAAATACCCGGTGCAGAATTTCCAGGTGTGGATATAATTCATACCTAAACTTTAAGTTAAAGAGTCAAAGAGAATGGCTGAAAAAAAAACAACTAAAAACGAACAAACACACAAACGAAAAACCCGAAAAATCTGGCGCCTAATTTCCAGAAGCGTGGGGCTAAATTATACTGAAAGAGTCAAAGATAATGACAGATTAAATGAAAGAAAAGAAAAGAAATATAAACGAGAGAACTTGTAGCAGGCGGGGATCCCATTCACGCTGAGAAAAGAGAGAGCCAGAGGGCGTGCGTGCGTGTTTATGTGTGTGTGTGTGTGTGTGTGTGTGTGTGTGTGTGTGTGTGTGTGTGTGTGTGTGCGTGCGTGCGCGCGCGCGCGCGTGCGTGCGTGCGTGCGTGCGTGCGTGCGTGCGTGCGTGCGTGAGTGAGTGAGTTAGTGAGTGCGTGCGTGCGTGCGTGCGTGTATGTATCCGAGAATTTTCAGCTGGTGAGGATCCAGTTCATGCATAAAAAAAGAAAGAGTCGTAAAGTGTGACAGAAAAAAAAAAAAAGAAATATACAACACAGAATTTCTAAAAGGCGAGAGACATACTGGAACAGCCCCTCCTCCCCCACCCCCCTGCTTCCCAAGCGCCAAGTAATAATTATATATAATGATAACAGTACGGTCTAAATGATACATGGATACGATGATCATGGTAATAATGATACAGAAGAAGAAGAAGAAGAAGAAGAAGAAGAAGAAAACACAAGAAGAAGAAGAAGAAGAAGAGAAGAAGAAGAAGAAGAAGAAGAAAACAACAACAACAACAACAACAACAAACACAAGAACAAGAACAAGAAAAACAAGAAGAAGAACAACAAGAAAAACACGACTAGCAAGAGCAAGAAGAACAAGAAAAAAAAATAAAAGAAAGAAAGAAAGACAAAAAGAAATACATTAACATTATTCATCTCGAAGTGCGAGTTCAGTTTTGTTTATGTGTTAACAATGGCTTGCGCTCGAACCTCTTCACCAATGACAGCATTCACTAAGACAGCTGGACGACGCTGGAATACAAACTTAAGCCAAAGAGACAAGAAAACGTGTTAGAATAAGTATGAGAATAAATCTGACTACGTACGTGTGAACAGCCTGCCGCCGAAAACCGGAAAGCGAAGAACTCCGTTTTATTCGGGAGGCTACACACACACACACACACACACACACACACACACGACAACCACACACACACACAACCACACACACACAGGACAACCACACACACACACACACGACAACCACACACACACACACACACGACAGCCACACCCACACACACACACGACAACCACACACACACATGCACACACACACACACACACACACACACACACACACATGCACACACACACACACACATACACGCACGCACGCGCGCGGGCACACGCACACACGCACGCACGCGCGCGCGCGCGCACGCACGCACGCACGCACGCACGCACACACGCACACACACACACACACACACACACACACACACACACACACACACACACTGGGGTAAGTAGTGAAGAAATCCGGCAAAATGCGGAAGCCTTTCAGTGAATAGTTGCAGCGACAACTTCAACATACCCGCCTTCACTCAATTTGAATGGGACAGAATAATTTGGAGCTGACGTGGCGTGTTAATACGTTTCGACAACACTGCAAAAAAAAAAAAAAAAAAAAAAATCAAAAGCAGAGGCACGTGAATTTAAACTTCTGCTCTCTCTCTCTCGGTTGTGCTCTGTGTGTGTGTGTGTGTGTGTGTGTGTGTGTGTGTGTGTGTGTGTGTGTGTGTGTCTGCGTGGTTGTGTGTGTGTGTGTGTGTGTGTGTGTGTGTGTGTGTGTGTGTGTGTGTGTGTGTGTGTGTTGGTAGTGCTCTCTTTCTCTCTCTGTCTTTTCCCTCTCTCACTCTCTCTCTCTCTCTCTCTCTCTCTCTCTCTCTCTCTCTCTCTCTCTCTCTCTCTTTCTCTGCTGTCTGTTGGTGGTTCTCTCTCTCTCTCTCTCTCTCTCTCTCTCTCTCTCTCTCTCTCTCTCTCTCTCTCTCTCTCTCATTTACTCTGTGTGTGTGTGTGTGTGTGTGTGTGTGTGTGTGTGTGTGTGTGTGTGATTCCATTTTCCAAGTTGAGCTTCGGAATACAAGTTTCTTGGAGCTCGCCAAAATATCTAGCTGGTCGCTGCTCCTTGTTGCATTGTGTCGTCTTAGCAACATTCGAGTTGTAAGCTGACTGGAGCTGGCCAAATGTCTAGCTGGTCGCTGCTCCTTGTTGCATTGTGTCGTCTTAGCAACATTCGAGTTGTAAGCTGATTGGAGCTGGCCAAATGTCTAGCTGGTCGCTGCTCCTTGTTGCATTGTGTCGTCTTAGCAACATTCGAGTTGTAAGCTGATTGGCGCTGGCCAGATGTCTAGCTGGTCGCTGCTCCTTGTTGCATTGTGGCGTCTTAGCAACATTCGAGTTGCATTGTGTCGTCTTAGCAACATTTGAGTTGCATTGTGTCATCTTAGCAACATTCGAGTTGCATTGTGTCATCTTAGCAACATTCGAGTTGCATTGTGTCATCTTAGCAACATTTGAGTTGCATTGTGTCATCTTAGCAACATTCGAGTTGCATTGTGTCATCTTAGCAACATTCGAGTTGCATTGTGTCGTCTCAGCAACATTCGAGTTGCATTGTGTCGTCTTAGCAACATTCGAGTTGTGAGCTGGACAGTCGTTCCTTTCCGTAATCAACCAAATGTGGTCATGAGTTCCTAAAATTATTTCATGATAAATAATTGATGTGCTACGGCAGAGACGTGAATCACATTATTGTTCTCTTTCTTGTCTTCGCTGCATGTGGCCCTAATCAACATTTTGATTTTGTTCCCACCGAACTAGAGGGTTCAGCATCTCTATCAGAAGTTGGGTCACGCAGGACCACAAGTAAAAATAAAATAATAAAAATAATTTTAAAAAAGCTATTGTCTAAGATGGACGCGAGAAACAGGAAATACGAAAACATAAGCAGGAAGCTGCCTAATCATTCTCATGTCTCGCTTTACATAAACAGATTTCAACCTAAAGATTACCATTCCTGGCACGATTTAAGGTAGGACCGATTCCATAAGTAATAAAAGGATCTGCCCACCCTACCGGCTCAGGCACCCTAACTAACGTTCTTGGACAAAGTTTGTATCCGACTGTCAGTCTTGAAGATAGAGGGAATCTGGCAAAGTACTCGGAGCAGATGACTGATACTCAAGAAACTGCGGTCCCACAACTGGAAAATGAAAACATCCAAGTTTGGGCTACACCACTTATTTTGACATATTTATCCATTCTCCAATGTGCAAGTGTGGAAGCACTTTTTGAGTGTGACACTGTGGAAAAGTTAACTGTCGATCGTGGCCTCTGCTCGGTTGTGTGCGCTCAGCACAACATTGGGTACGTTCGCGCCTATCCTGCCGTTATGATCTTATACAGCATGGTGAGTCTAGCCACTTGTCTCCTTTGTTGTAATGAGTTCCAGCCAAGTCCGCTGAGCATGTGGTAACGGTTTGAAAAACAAACCGTTCTGCTTTCCTCTCGAACTGACTCCACAATCGGACTAGCCGATAATCCTGTTAGCTTTGCGCTGTCGTGGCATTCACCTGATCCTCCCAGTTGCATATTGTCTGCACAGTGACATCTGAATATGTGACTGTTTGCACAGTAACTACGGTACGCCCGTTCAGCTGGCAAGGATTGTAAGCTCACTGATCTTTGTGACTGGGGGCGAGCAGCATTTTTCACGGTGGAAGGTCACATCCTGTTTCTTCTCCTATTCCTCAAGGGTTTGAAGATCTCTTTTGCAAGAAGTCGTGGTCTTTCTCTGAGAAGATAACTTTGTGAACTGCTATGTCATTTGCGAATAGTCTGGCTGGAGATGACAGTTTCTGCAAGCATTGTCAGAACTAAAACTTACGACCCTGACCTTGGCGTTTGAATGTGCTGACCACTTGGATACTGCATCCGTCAAGAGAGAGAGAGAGAGAGAGAGAGAGAGAGAGAGAGAGAGAGAGAGAGAGAGAGAGAGAGAGAGAGAGAGAGAGAGACAGACAGACAGACAGAAAGAGGGAGAGAGAGAGAGAAAGAGAGAGAGACACACACGAGAGAGAGAGAGAGAGAGAGAGAGAGAGAGAGAGAGAGAGAGAGAGAGAGAGAGAGAGAGAGAGAGAGTAAGTACGGGATCTTTAACGCGCATAGATTGATCATAAGCATGCACGTACAGATAAAGCGGGTTCGCGAATATGCGTTGTTCAGTTTATTCTCCCCCTGCTCTTGTGACCCATTTACCTGCCTTTGTTCTTAAAAGTCTCTTGACTTTTTCTTTCTTTCCTCTGGTCGCATTTCATTACATGTTCGCTTCCTTGTTGGTTTGATCTTGCGATTACGTGGTGAAAACGTAAAAACAGTTCAGAGTCGACACTAGCGGTCCACTCCGCAGAGTTTATTTCCTATGGGTCTTTATTTAATGCATTTTGTCTGACAATCAATTGCTTTTGAATATTTTCTCTTTACTCTTTTATTCTAAATTGCGGGTTATAGACGGAGCGGATAATAATGCCTTGAGCATGCCCTAATTTTATATGACTCAAAGATGTCAGTAGATTAGACATCGTCTGTGTGTGTGTGCATGCGTGCGTGTTTCTGAGCGTGCGTGCGTGCGTGTCTATGTGTGTGTGCATGTGCGTGCGTGCGTACGTGTGTGCATACGTGTGTATGTGTGTGTGTGTGTGTGTGTGTGTGTGTGTGTGTGTGTGTGTGTGTGTGTGTGTGTGTGTGTGTATGTGTGTGTGTGTGTGTGTGTGTGTGTGCGCATACGTGTGTGTGCGCATACGTGTGTGTGTGTGTGTGTGTGTGTGTGTGTGTGTGTGTGTGTGTGTGTGTGTGTGTACGCGAGCGCATGCGAGTGTGTGCGTGCGTTTGTTGATTGATTTAATATTTGTTGTTGTTTTGGGACAGGACATTTGTCGTCCGTGTATAGCATCAATCCTGAAAGGTCCCTCTGTGGCGGGCTGAGCTTCGGTACAACTACACCTGCAAACTTGTTCACAGACATGTTCAGCTGATCATAAACCAGTCTCAACAGACTTACACCCATTAAATATTAAAAATACCTTTTAAAAAAACCTTTATAGCTTTACAACCATAAACAAATCTCTACTGGCTTACAACCGTTAACAAATTTCTACTGGCTTACAACCATAAACAAACCTCTGCTGGCTTTACAACTATAACTAAATCTTTACGGACTTACAACAATAAACAAATTTCTACTGGCTTATAACCATAAACAAACCTCTGCTGGCTTTACAACTATAAAGAAATCTCTACGGACTTGAACCATAAACAAAACTCTACTGCTTTACAGCCATAAACAGATCCCTACAGGCTTACAACCATAAACAAATTTCTACGGCGTTTCAACCAGAAACAGATCCCTGAGGTCTTACAATCATAACAAATCTCAACGGCTTTCCTGCAAGTAAACGCAGCGCATAGTATAGTCCCTACGATGTACGAAAAGCATTCGACATGATGGCATTTCTCATGACAAGCATCGTCCGTATCAAGCACCCCCCCCCCCCCCCCCCCCTCCCATTCCCCCTCTCCCCACCCCTCCAACGTAACATAGGATGTCATGTACGCACCGAACTGAAGAACTGAGGTTGATGTTTGAAGGAAGCCAAAATGCAAATATACAGACAACAGACCGCAATGCAACGCGTGTTCAGTTCAGAACACAGAACAGACAGATGAATTTTCAGCACTTGTGTCTTCTCCAGACGTGCAGATAACACGTATGAAAGTGCACAAAATAACCTCCTCAGACGGCTGTGAACAAAGGAAATACTTTGACTAGCTCTGTTTTGTGTATTGATTTTTGTTTCGACCTATTTTCCGCAACGTCGCAGTGTGTCTCACTCATGTATGTATATACATATACATACATATGGAGAGAGAGAGAGAAAGAGGAGAGAGAGAGAGAGAGAGAGAGAGAGAGAGAGAGAGAGAGAGGAGAGACAGACAGACAGAGACAGAGAGACAGAAAGAGAGAGAGAGAGAGAGAGAGAGAGAGAGAGAGAGAGAGAGAGAGAGAGAGAGAGATTGAGAGAGACACATACATACATACATACATACATACCTATATATACATACATATATGACACACAGAGAGATCTGTATGTGCGTGCGTGCGTCTGTGCGTGTGTGCGCGTGTGGGTGCGTATGTGTGTGCGCGTGTGTGTGCGTGCGTGCGTGCGTGCGTGCGGGTGTGTGTGTGTGTGTGTGTGAAAAATGAAGTTTAAATTCCGCGTGTTTCGGAAATCTATATTTGAAACAGATGCAATAAACGACCAGCATATAGACTTTTTCATCCATGATAATCAAAGAGCAGTCCTGGTGATCGGGGAATGCTTTTCTACATTAGGCTACAGGCCACTGTAAGCAATGTCTCACACTTTTGGAATCACTGGATGTAAAGGTCAACCGATTCTTCTTCGTTTTTTTAATTCGTTAATATTGTTATGCATGAGCTGACAACTGTTTGTGAGTATGATTCCCGAACTTTCATAATTCACTCCCAAATATTTTGAAAATCATTTGATTCTTCTTCTTCTTCTTCTTCTGAGAGAGAGAGAGAGAGAGAGAGAGAGAGAGAGAGAGAGAGAGAGAGAGAGAGAGAGAGAGAGAGAGAGAGAGAGACGTCCGTGGCTAATTCGGATCATATAATCATCATCTATCAATACAGTCTTCATCACATGGTAGTTTTACTCTATATCATTACATCAGCATCATAAGATCACTATATCATCGTCATCATCATCATCATCAGTTTCATCGTGAAGATAAAGACCGGATTAATGTTATGCTGACGCTGACATTGAAGGGCGCTAAAACAGAAGAGCTGGTAATACTGAACAAGGCCATTACTCACCATGTATGCATCATTCCACCAAAAAAAAAAAAAAAAAAAGACTGCAGAGAAAATTCGAGTGGCTTCGCTTCATCTTCTGGTCCCAGCAATTACGTTGGATGTTCCTGCAAAATGGAGACGGAAAGAAATTTCTACTTTACATACATTCTACTTATTTGGAAACTGATGCGGAGCATAATCTTGTACTCCAGATTGCAAGTATAACGATACTTAAGATCTTGCTGAAATGCTTTCTTCTTCGCAATTCAGCATACTGTCTGCAGCTTTGCATGACATTTACATTTAGAAGTAAGGGATTTTGTCATACAGATTATTGTGTGTAAAATGTGACAAAATTGTGTTTTGTATACTGAACAGTGTTCCACAGTATGTTCATTGTTCCATACAAACAACACCACAACCAAACCCAAGATTTTTCGTTTATCCAGCTGTAGGCTTTCAGGCTTAAATCTGTATGGGGTCTAAATGCTCACTGTTCTTTTTTTTAACCTGTTTTTCTCTTCCAATGTGTATGTTGGTCTTTCACAGGGGTGGAAAAGACGTTATCTGCATGAAGAATGGGGACATGGGCTTCAGACCATCGGAATGAGCGTAAGGGGTAGCATCAGCACCTCTGAAGCATCTTCTCAATGGAATCAATCAACACACAAAGCCTGGGTCTAGGCAGTTCGGTAGATAAACCATGCTTCCAGAAGTCCTGGGATGTGATCAGGCATATTACAGCTTGAAATATGAAAACCATTTTTTTAAGCTTTACAAGAAAATATGCCATGGATTTGGCCTTTGAATTTGCAGAAAAGAATGAATTAACGCATTCATTCCGCAACGAAAAATTAACAGCAGGCAGAGTATGGCTGAGACTGTTCCTAAAGAGACACCTTAACTGTTTACATTCACAAATAAATAAACTGTCATCAAATCCCAAAATGAACTGTTTCCAAATTCTGTGACGATCACAATCCCCTCTACTGCGTCTGAAGACTGTTCGATCATTGCGACTCCTTGTTCCTGAAGCTTTCCTATCATATCAGCGACATGTCCCCTGCGCTTGTGAAATCTACAGATGTGCAGAAAAGACAAGACTACAAAAACAGAACAGGAAGTTATGACTTCGGCTGTAAAAGGAAAAACCGATGGATTCTTCAGAGAGAAAGAAAACCAGTTTGAAGAAACACATTCCGTTCATGGACCACCGAAGTGACAATAATCAACCAGAATGAAAGAAAAAAATATAGTATTTCATAAGGGCCTTGCCATTGGTGTTATCAGGTTTCACAGGCGGCTAGGATCTCGTGTGGATGCTGCGAGCATTGGGTTCACTAGGCCTGCACGGGCAGTTCTCGGCCTCTGTGATAGTTGACTGTAAGCAGCAACAGGACTAAACAATAACTTCTGTTATTTTCTCCTTTTTTCGCTGTTCGTGACTTCTTTCTTTCTTTTTTTTCCGGTTCCAGCAATTATAGAATTATGTCAGTTTGGTTATTTTTGTGTTGGAAAAAAAAGTATGAGTTTCCAATGGGAAAAAAATCTAGTTGCTGTTTTTTTTTTAAACAAATGAGAGCTTATATTGTTTTACCTTTACTTGGACTTAGTCCGAATAACTCACAGAATTTTTATTTTTATTTTTTAGTCCGAATAACTCACAGAAATGTTGATTTCTGCATTCTGTTTTTTCTTTACCTGGACTTAGTCCCGAATAACTCAAAGAAAGTTTAGTGTGTGTGTGTGTGAGAGAGAGAAGAGAGAGAGAGAGAGAGAGAGAGAGAGAGAGAGAGAGAGAGAGAGAGAGAGAGGAGAGAGAGAGAGAGAGAGCTTCGTGTATCGATTGCAGATTTCTCGGATTTCATTTTCACCAAGTATCCAGAAATAATGCGAAAGGTTCTATCCATAGGCAAACTTTTCTTTTCTTTGTTAACCTTGCTAATTTCTGCCTTTTTGTAAGTGTTCATGTTTTAGAAAAGGCTGCTAAGGAATGAGAAAAGAAGAGAAACTGTTATTACCTCCATGTGAACCTGCAAGTCAGACCTGATCAGCGGTCTTTTTAACTGTAGAAACATGTTATCTGCAATATGTTTTTGTTGAAACACTTTCAAAATCGTAATGAAAATTTAGTGTTTCATGTTTGGTGTACCTGTGTTTTGCATTGAGAGCACTTGTGTCTAAAATCGAATATACTTCCTGAAAATCAAGTGTTGATTTTTTTAAGAGCATTTATGCCTAAAATCAAACATACTTCTCAAAAAATCAAAACGTAAATCATCAGCTTTGTTTTATGCCGATGATTATTATCATTTTGTTGCTTTCATGCTTTGCATACAATCTTGCCTTTAGACAAAACTTCCATTCCTTAAATACGTTTTCGTTGCCTTGGAAATGACAATTATCCTTAGATGTTTCACATTTCTAGACGATTTCCGCACTGGCAGCAAGTAGCATAGTCTGCGGGGGTTAAAAAAAATGTGCATGCGCCTGTGTTCTTGCTGTCATCTGTAATATGATAACCCGGGATAAAAACCGTATCAGACGTCCTGAATGGAGGCCACAGCGTCGGGTGCTTACGTCGTCCGACCCAAACCAGACGGCGGACATCTGCACTTCAAGCGATAAAACAGACAGGATCGGGGCAACTATGGGTAGATTTCTGTATTCAATGGCTTACCTTTGAAGAGGACAAAAGACATGGAACTGCACCAGGAAGTCCATTGTAGTGAAAAATGAGCGCCGACGTGACTTTACACACGTTCATGTTAGAGAACTTTCGTGAAAGCGACCGAATAAACATTTATGTTTATTGCGCATGTTGAGTCCCTGCCCCTTCAAAACACGCACGCACGCACGCGCACGCACGCACGCACGCACGCACGCACGCGCACGCACGCACGCACGCACGCACGCACGCACACACACACACACACACACACACACACACACACACACACATGTCCGCGCGCGCGCCTGCACACAAACGCACGTACACACACACACACACACACACACACACACACACACACACACACACACACGAGCGCGCGCTTTGGCGAGCTATCAAGCAGGTCAACCAAACTCTAATCCGCAAGATCACGCCTGTTTTGACGCGCAAGAACGAGCAGTCAAAAGAGTACACGGACGAAAAGAGAGAGAGAGAGAGAGAGAGAGAGAGAGAGAGAGAGAGGAGAGAGAGAGAGAGAGAGAGAGAATACTTGTTGTGTTGAAGAATAAAATGGTCAATAAAAAAAAGCTTAAGATTTTTTTAAAAATGCAACAAGTAAACTTAAGAAAGCATGCTGTGTCATTTAAAGACTTAATGCATGGGTAGGAACACTTAGGATAGGAGTTTAAAAGGAAGAGAGAGAGAGAGAGAGAGAGAGAGAGAGAGAGAGAGAGAGAAAAGGGGAGGGAATAACGGGATAGAGAAAGATAGGGGGAGAGAGAGAGAGAGAGAGAGAGAAGGGGGAGCAGACAGATGAAACACATGAACAAGACATAAAAACTGAGTGTAGAACGGATGTAAAGAATACGATCAAAAATTGAAACAAATGTAATTACGTAAACACATCAACCGAAACGCATAATTCGTCTCTGTTTGGAAACAGACCAGATGGGGAGACAAAGAAGAGTGGGGTGGGAAGACAGACAAATGGAGCAGGGGGGAGGGAGAGAGAGAGAGAGAGGCGGACATTCGACACTTAAGTGTCATTACCGGAAAGATCCTGTAGCAATAGAGGAGGTACGGGGAGGTTCAGCGATGGAGGTAGGGTACACAAGTTCGTTTTGTTTATCGTTGCTGTCCTCATCAATCACTCTTTGTCTCAAGCGTTAACAGAATTAGACGAAATAAGGTTTCAAGTGCGTTCTGGTAGCCGTAATCTCACACACTGTCATACATTAGGCAAGGCTCGAAATATCCACCCGTCCGGTTGTCCGGGACGACAAATTTTTCTGACAGACGGGTGGAAACGCTCTCTCCGCTTGGCCGCTGGACAACCAGTCTTTGACTGCGTCAGTGAGGGAGACCTTCCTGTCAGCTTTAGTGCAGATTGATTGCACTTCCCTCCTCCCTTTGTCAGTTTTACAGTTCCATCTCCCCCACCCCAACGCCTCCCTATTCCATCCCATCCCTTCAACCCCCAGCTCCCCACCTGTCGTCCTTCGTCTGATTTCACATAATTTTGTGAAAAGACGTAAAATGAAAGTACTGCTACTACCTGTTGTCTTTTTTTTTTTTCTCAGAACGAAACCCCAGCAGACACTGGGTATTGACAGGTGTGTTCTGTAAATAATTATGCCGTTGTTCTTGATTAGCTTCGAAACGACATATCTACTTGCCTCTTTATTTCTTCCTCTCATGTGAGCATCACAGATGTGTACAGCATGCCATCGTTGATTTTCTTTTTTCTGTCTGCTTGTCACAGAACTGGGAGTTACTTTCATTAACCATCTTTTCACTTTGAGAGGGCAGATAGCAATTTGGGAAGACATGTAGGGGTTTTTATCTTCTTGTCTCCAGGGCAACTAAGAAAAATCTCTGAAATTCTAGCCTTGTTAGGACAACATGACGAAAAAAAAAAATTAAAGTGCAAACATGTAAAGTAACATTGAAATGAAATCTGTGATCCACCACCTACGATGTAACGATGTGTTGATGTGATTTGCAGACTGTATTAAGTAGAGATCATCCTTGATCATCTGCCTCACAAATGCGACTGATATGTTAATGGATTCTTTTCTTTATTACTCCGTTTTTTCAGTACTTTTGCTATAAACCTATCAAATCATTTAATGACATTTCATAATTGGACATTAAAAAAACGAGGCAACGTTTGTTTTAGTCACACCTTATCGTGTGCTTACACCTAAATAACAACTGCTTTTCGTTATTAATACTGGATCCGCATCGAGTACATTGTAATTCTGTAAACGTTCTAGGCTGGGACCATCTTGTTCTAGCACCGAGACCAAACGTATTCAACTACGCTTTGAATAACCTCCCCTGACTATCCCTTCACCGACCCTTGCTTAGAAAGCATTTTTTTCTCTTTGTATTTTTTTTCTTTTCTTTTGTTGATGTAATGAATAGCAGCAGATATTGAATCATGACACATTATACACCACAAGCCAAAACTGAGATGTAAAAGGGTATTAAGGAATATAAACTTTTTAAAAACATGTAAGGTATGGTTGCTTTTGGACAGCACTGACAAATTTCACAAACCAAATACGATAATCATCCAGCTATCTTTTCCTGTTAGCTCCCCCCCCCCCCTCCCCCCGTCTAACGCCACGCTCTCTAACGGGTTCCCTACGTCCTCCCCCCCCCCCCCCCCTCCCCGTCTCTCTTTCCCTTCCTGACCTTACCTCATCCCCTCCACTTCTCTCTCCGCACTTTTCTTTTCCAAAAAGCTCTCATGTTGTGATGATAACAACTTGCTGTTCAGATACTGTAGCAAACCGACGCTTCCTCTTTCCTCTGTCTTGACCAACTATCTAGAAATTGGGCAACGTGTGCTGACATAGACTGTATTCATACAGTGTTACGGCTGTTTCACAATGAATGACAGTTATCTTCAAACATTACCATATTTCCCGCTGTTCACTTACTCTATCCTGTTTACTTTATCTGTTTAAGTTAATGTTCAGATTGAATGGCCACAGCTTCAGTTCGTTTGAGGTATTAGGGGCCAGGGGTCCCGACGTCGGCGAAGATGAATGGTCAAGTTTTTAAAAAAATATATGGCTCAGTTCGATTCGAATCATTGAAAAGACGGTGAGGAACGGGTACGGAAGGAGCAGGGATTGCGAGAGGTGTAGGGTTCATGAAGGGGGTGAGGTTTCTGCTACAAACTGAACCTCTACTGGAATCGTGAAACTCAAAATGGTATCAAATGAAAGAATCTCACAAGCGGAGGCTCTGTGTGTGTGTGTGAAATTCAAAGTGTGTGTGTGTGTGTGTGTGTGTGTGCGAAATTCAAATTTTGCCTTCATGTGCCATCGAACGAAAAACAACTTTTATTTTTTTTTTGGTAATTCTTCTGGTTTTGCAATTTTCAAAGAATATAGGACCCCCTTCACTCTTATAGAGGAGACAGTGCACTCCTACCGAGTCACTTCGGTGGTGTTCGTGGGTGCCTGTTCTGATTCAACATACGCAGGACATCACCAACCCTCTCCTCCCTCCCCCTACCGAGGACAATACTTGCTTAGTCGAGGAGCCAGCATGAATGAGCGTCTCCTTCTGGAGGGCATCACACGTCCGTCAACGACAGTCCCCATGAATTCACCGAAATACTGAGACCACGACATGAACATACGACTGGGCATAGACGCGGAGAGGAAATCGCAACAAAGGTCACCACGAGAACAGAGCATGAAGGATCACATATGTTTTTGACTATATATATATATATATATAGAGAGAGAGAGAGAGAGAGAGAGAGAGAGAGAGAGAGAGATCAGTATATTTAAAATGCCTAAAACAATTTTTTAAGTGCTCAACCCCTTGGGGAGCAACATTAGTTAAAACAAGTTAAAACAGGAATCTTAAAACTATCTACAAATTTGTTTCAAGCGTGTTGCGCTGTCATCAGGATGGTTTTTGGTTTGCCCACCGCCGATGTTATATAGCGTGTGGGCTCCCGTTTGCGGTTGTTTGCACGTGCGGGTTGGCTGCACGTGTTTTTGGGGGGCTTTCAGGTTTGTGTTTTGGGTGTGTTCACCAACAACGATTTCCATTTATGCCTGCAGTTGTTTACTATTTCTGTTTTGGTGTTTAAAGTTGCTAAGTGTGGTTTGCATAGTATTAACCATTTTTCAGTTAAACATAGGTTGCACCTTTTTGAAACATTGCTGTATGGTGATGCTCTTTTTATGATTTTCCAGGATATATTGTAGCTTGTTTTTGCGTCTTTAAGTTTCCAGATATATTTGCTCAGTTCTGTTTGGTTTTTTATATTTTTCTTTATTAAATGACTGTTTGTGGTTTGCATATCTGGTTTTGAAGTGGTTTTCAGTGATCCCTATGTATGTTTCTTTTTCATTTTCTGATGTCACAGTAGCCTGGTATACAATGTTGTTGTGAAGACATTTATTGTTTAGTGGGCACTGCTCCTTTCTGGTGCAATTGCAAGATTTCCTTTCTTCACCCTTCTTTGCTGTGTTGATTTTCATTTTGTTGGATGCGTCAATTAGGTTTTTGAGGTTGGCATACATGAGTACGATAGTTTGACAGTGTTTTTGTTAAATATTTTGGACAGTTTTGTTCTTTTGGAAATGAAGTTGTTAGGATTTTGAAGAATTCTTTCCCTATGTTTGTTTTGAGTTTCCCGTCGTATGGGGGGTTATACCATATGATTTTTCTTTTCCTATTTTTCTTGCTTTTATTTGTGTTTGTTGTCTGGGTTGTATTGTAATTTGTAATTGTATCCACTTGTTTGTAGTGCCTCCTGGTATTCTACTGCTGCATTGTTGAACACTCTCTCACTGCATGACACTCTCTCCTTGTTTATGCCATGGGGTATGGTCTTTAATACAGATGGTGGATGGTTACTTTTGGTGTGTACATAAAGAGGTGTATCGTTGGGTTTCTTGTATGGTTTATATATGTGATTGTTGAGATCCAGTGTTATGTCTAAGTAGTTCACTACCTTTTTGTTTGCTTCAATGGTAATCTTTAAGTTGTGGTTTTGGAAGATTTTGCATAGTTCTTTCTTCTTGTTTTCGATGGTTCTTGGATTGTTGGTTAGTGCAGCAAGACCATCGTCTCTGTATAGTCCGACTTGGTTTCCGAGTTTTTTCTTGATGTTGGACAGCATGAATAGTCCGACCAGTTCACATGTTTCTGCACCATCATATGATCCCATGGTTACGTCGAATGTTGAGTTTCTGTTGGTTTTCCTGATCCAGGTTTTCATTTTTGCTGTGTAGTAATGTTTTCTTGGTGTGGAGAATGATTTCCATTTCTGACCCCGTTATGTCTGTGTGGTTACTGGCAAACTTCAGGGCTTTGGTGAGTAGTTCCTCATCTATAGATGGGTAAAAGTCTACTATGTCAAATGTGATGAATACTGTATTACTTTGTTTATTGAGTTTTTTGAACCATTGGATAACTTCGTATGTGTTCTTCCAGAGGTTGTATTCAGAGTTTGATTTTACGTTCTTTATTATTTTTTCCAGAATTTTCTTGCTTATTTTGCCTAATTCAGATTTGGATGGTTTATTAGTCTACATGTTGGATTGTTATGAAAATTGGGCTTGTGGTCTTTGAGTGTTATGAAAGCTTCTTTTGTTGCTGTCATTTCTATCCTGTCACTTAGGTCTATGCGCTCTGCAAGTTCTTTTTCTTTAGTGCGGATACTGTCATGTATATTTTTGTCGCCTTTTTTGTAGTTTTCTTGATATTTTTGTCAAGGAGTTGAGAGTATTCTTTTGGTTCCATTTTGTAGTAATTGCTAGTTTTATCAGCCTTCACAAATATTTTCTTGTCATTTTGTACTTGTTTATTTTTTTTTTAGTGTTGTTTGGAAACCGTTGTTAGATTTTTTTAATTCAATATTGGTTATCATTCTTTTCATTTGATCTTCAAAGGGTTTCATTTCGTCTATGCTGGTGGTGATCGCCATGATTTGAAATCGTAGGTGTTTTTGTCCTCTTTTTTTGCATTTGGGTTCAGAATAAAGAATGCTTTCCATCTCATATTATGTACAAACTTTTCTGTTTGTTCTATTAATTTTTTTATATATGATTGCGGATTTGAAAACGGTATATTTTTTGTTGACTGCCTAAAATTGGTTTCCTCCATTTTAAAATCCTTCAGGCCACAGTGCTCAACGTGAGGAGCGATTAAGATCAGTATATTTAAAATGCCTAAAACAATTTTTTTAAGTGCTCCAACCCCTTGGGGAGCAACATTAGTTAAAACAAGTTAAAAGAGGAATCTTAAAACTATCTACAAATTTGTTTCAAGCGTGTTGCGCTGTCATCAGGATGGTTTTTGGTTTGCCCACCGCCGATGTTATATAGCGTGTGGGCTC
>CM031605.1:24122404-24153650 GCA_018398815.1 Conus ventricosus
TCGCACGCTAAAATGTCAGAGAAAAGAGAACAAAAAGTATAAAAACTAAGAAGTTGGAGGACCACAAAAAGTACACATTTCGAACATGATCTACATTCGGAGGGTCAGCTCTATATGCCATGGTGTCTATATGTCACCGTGTCTATGAGTAAACCATATCTATTATGTCACCGTGTCTGTGTATCACGTTTAGAGTTTCAATGAGGGTTCTGTATGTCACCGTGTCCATGTATTGAAATTAAGGCAAGGGTTAAAGTTTGGTCAGGGTAAGGGTTAGGGTTTGGATAAGACTAGGATTAGACATTGGGACATAGTGACATGTAGACACGGTGGCATAAAGACATGCTCCCGTATCCAGACACAAAATACACTTTTGTTTACGCCTTTTGCTCCCGCCTCCACCTTTTCCTCCTCTCACTCCCCCCCCCCCCCCCCCCCCCCCAGCCCCACCCCCTTTTTCCCCACATACACCAACAACTCCTTCCCGGTTACAAATTATAAAGCCGTCAAACCCGCCAGTGATATGATATGCAGCTTCACAAAAAGAGCGTGAAAACATTGGTATAATATAAATCCATTAAAGATAGAAGGGTTGTTGTGCACGCTTCTGCCACAGTGGGATCCAGTGCTAAGTTGAAGAATGGTGCGCAACAAGTGCTTGCTTGCCTGTTAACCCCTCTCTTTGTCACAGTTCCTTGTAGGCTGCTTTTCTTCGTAAATTTGGTGTCCCTGCGGGATATAAGTGAAAATGAGACTGCCCTACCCTAAACTTCCTTGCTGAAATGCCACGTCTTCTTTTTTCTCCGATTTTGCAGTTGAAAGCTCTGAACTTAATGTTTTGAACTCATGCAAGTGATCTACATATGCCCCGGCGCAAATGAGAATCTGGTGCGATTAGCAAGGAAGGGTAAGGTAAATGTTGCTTATAACCCACCCGATCACAAAGGGCCATATCAAGGCTGTCACCGCGTTAAAGGCAACTCACAACAACAAAAAAAGAAAAAGAAAACCCTTATTCACACAACCCTTTAAAACAGACCTTCTAAAAAGATAGCGACATTTTTGTTAAAAATCTTCCTCCGTAAATCTTAGACCAGATGAAAAAATGTAAATCTCTTTCAGAAATTCAAGATCACATCAAGTGGGACATCTCTGAACAACGTTTTTCATGGAATCTGTTGTAAAATGTTCAGTCTCACTTTCATGCAAGTCCCAAAACACTCTAAACGTTATGCTTCACTGTGCGTGGTACATGAAAATGCCATGCACCACGGAGCTTCTTCATCTTTGAAAAAATAAGAATGAGTGTAAAAGGAGTAGCCTGCATGCAAACGGCACAAATCTGGGTTTTTTGTGTTTTGTTTGGTTGGGTTGTTTTTTTTTTTTGGTTTTTTTTTTTTTGTTCGTTTTTTTCTTCACGGCCGCCTGGGGAAAACATGGGTAAAAACTCTAGGTTTGGACGGATTTTAAAATAGTTTATTATCCGTCAGCGAGTTCCATTCCTCTTGCCAGAGGTCTTTGACGGTAAACCTGGGCTTTGGGGTTTCAGATCCTGTGAGTGTCATGTGACGTTAGCCTCACTCAAGGCATGTGACGCTCCATCACATGTAGTTAGTGATATGAATCATTTCCCCATGCCACTACTGAAAAGGAAGAATATTCGTGTGGCTTGACTAGTTAGCGGGCGTCCCCAAATAATTGTGAGTTATGACTCGGTAAAGAAACAAGGGTGGTCATTGGGTGAAGTGCCACGGGAGAGATAGTTTAATAAGGCTGGTAAGGTGCTGGTCATGTGTTTTGAACACTGAGTATGCACTCACTAGGAGAAGGAGGAAAGAATCAGTTTTAACCCAGCAGATGGCCTAAGACTCGAACCTGTCAGGACGGTGGTCCTCTCTGCTGCCGTCATTACCAGTGGGGCGATAGATAGTTGGGGAAAGCTACAGGGGAAAAACTTAAGGAAAAGAAAAAGAAAAAATTCATATGTTGAATTAAGAAGGTTACTTACACAAAACCTTATTCGTGTTTCAGCCTCACCCTTCACCCTTTTACCCTTCACCTTCACCTTTCACCCCGGTGAGGTGGTGAAGATGGCCATGGTGTGGGGAACACACCGGTAGGCAGCCCGGAATTAAGGACTCCAGGGAGAGGGAGTCGGGAATCGTCATCTCCCCAGGGACAGAGAAGACGAGGGAGAGGATTTGGGAATCATCTCTCCAGTGACAAGAAGAGTCGAGGGAGAGGGGGTCGGAAGTCATATCTCCAGGACGGAGAAATCGAGGGGGCGAGATGATGTCTGAGAGAGACAGGGAATCCTGAAAGGATGAGGCGAGTCGTAATTCGGATGCGGCATAGCATAAAGGGAGTGAGAGAATCATTTATTTTCCTGGTCTGGAGTTTGGGGGCCAAAATGTTGTGTGGAGGCCGGGGACTTTATGAAGTCTTGAGTGAGTTAGTTTGCCTTCAGTGGAAAGAGTGCTACCTGTATAAAATTTTTTTTATAACGTGTTTGATGTGATTTAGTAAAGTGTTTTCCCGAAGGAGAGGGGGAGAAGAAAAACCATTCGGTAGTGCGCCTTTTGGTTGATTGGAAAGATTGCGTGTGGGTATGGAGTAAATGCTGTCATGAATGCGCGTGGCAAAATGACAGTGTGACAGTGGTGACCCCGACTCCAGTTTCACCGACGTAGCTGCCGTTTTTTTTTCCCCTAGAAAAAAAAGAAGAAAGATTTCTATTTGTACCTTCAGAGGAAGGATTTCTTTTTGGGTCCCCTTTGGGGGCCTGAGAAAAAAAAGATTTTGATTTGTACCCTCAAGGGTTTGAGGGAAGAAAAAAAAAAATAAAAAATTTTGATTTGTACCCTCAAGGGTTGGAGGAAGAAAAAAGAAAGAAATTAGTTAATTATTTATTGTGTAAAATATTTGCATTTGTTTTTGTTTTTTTTATTTCTAATGTTTTAGGGGTTGACATTCTTTTGGTTGCTCTACTCCGTTAAGGGTTTTTTTTTGTTTTTTTTGGTGGGATTTCTTTTGACCCTTCCCCACCTCAGGACCGATAGCCTCAACCTCCTCTTGCTCGAACCCTGGCAGCAAGGGGGCAGGCGTTGGGGAGTCGCGTCCTTCCCCTGAGTATTAGATTTTTTGCCCCCTTTTCCCAGGACTGATAGCCCCAACCTCTTCCTGCTTTAGCAGGGGGCATGGCGTTGGGGAGTCGATAGTCTTTCCCTTCTCGTAATTATCTATTTCTTTCCCTTTCCTATTGTTTCAGTTTGATTTTTCCCCTTCCCCTCAGAGTGTGGGATCAACTTCTCCTCCGTCACGCTAATAGTGTAGGTGGTGGAGTTGATTACCGTTTCAGCCCAAATAAACATCTTTATCTTTTGATTATTTTTTTTCTGTGTGTGGTGCGAGATTTTCTTTGAGTTTGGGTGAAATGTGCATTTATTGATTGATTGTTTAGTATTTTGGTTTATTACTGTAGTGTGGTGTATTTTGTGCAGGATTTGTTTTTCCCGTCTCCAGTTTCACGGGGGACAGTGACCACTAGGGTGCTGTCTGAGGGCTTCTTTTGCTGTTCTTGATTCTTCTCACTGTTCCGACCCTGTGTATCCTTCATTCCTTTTCACCCCTTTTTCAAAAACTCTACACTTCTCACAATAAGCTCCTATCTAGTTTTCTTTTCCAACATTTTCATCTTTTAGGTAGGTTTTTCCGCTAGTTTGTGTTTCTTCCCCTCTTTTTAATTGTTTGTGCTTCCTTTTGTTTTGTAAATTTATATTCATTATCGTATAAGGCGGTGCATTTGTTTTGTAAATTCATTTGAAATTAAGTAAGAAAGAAAGACTGACAACAAGAACATTTAAGAACTAAAATTTTTATAAAGAATTTATTTTCAGAAAACTTTATTGTGTTTTTTTCCTTTCTTAGGAAAAACAGATTTGCATTGAACTTCATTTTTTTTTTTTTTTTACATTCCAAATTGGGATAACAAAATACTTCTGGAAAATACATTCCTTGGATTTCATATCTACCCTGTTAATAAGCTGTTTTCTGTTTATACCGGAAATTGAATTCTTTATTTGTATAATTATAATTACGTTTTGGAAACATATAGCATCATCATATATCGCCTTAATTTTATTCATACTTAGAGATTGTTTGTGTTTATATCTGTTGACGGTTCATTATGGATGATTTTGATAAATATGTTAAACAAGCGGAACGCTGGGTTTTGATGGAGAAAAAACTTACCAACTAGTGCAACAATGCATAGATAGGGCAGACAGGCTAAGACAGGGGAAGCTGAAGAAAATAGACTACAGAGGGAGCTGAAGAAAAAGATTACAAGGGAAGCTGAAGCTGAAGAACGTCAATTTAAGTTGAGGCAGTTAAAAACTAGAGACTGATGCTGAAATTAAAAAAATACAGGCATCGAGAGAACCTCCACCAGTCGGTTCCGCAAGCCCCACCCCCAACCAAAAGCGGCAAATATTCCAAAGTTACCGCCTTTGAGGAAAAACGGTGACATTGATAGTTTTCTTTTCCGTTTTGAAAGTCACGCAACGTCTTGTGGTTGGCCAAAAGGAAAAGTGGACATTGTATTTTGCGTCGTTGTTTAAGGGTAGCGCTTTGACCTGTACCACTCACTTGCAGCGAAACAAAATTTAACTTGGGATCAGTTGAAAGCAGAACTCCTCAAGAAATTTCAATGTTCTGCTGATCGTTTTCGCGAACGTTTCCGTTCTGTGCGCCGACAAGGAGAATCGTTTCCGTCGTTTCTGATCCGTATGATCATTGTTTGGATCGATGGATCGATTTATCTAAAACGAACAAAACTTTCAGTCACTGCGAGATCTCCTTCTTAGAGAACAACTTTTCCAGAGCGTGAGCAAAGATCTGGCCACTTTCCTTAAAAAAAGGCAATTGAAAACTTTGAGGAAATGTGTCAGATGGCTGATCAGTATTGTATCGCTCCCCCAGATAAGGGCGTGGCTAGGAAAGGAGAATTTTCCATCTTTGAGTCTCATGCGTCATGTACTATCCCACGGGACAGGGAAGTTACAGGAAAGGAAATCGTGGGTCATTTCTGAGTCCTCAAGGATATACCTATCCTAGGAACGACAGGGATCTTTCCGCGGTTCGAGTGACTTTCGTCAATACCAGTACTCACCGCCGGAAAAACCCGTTGCTCCTCAGCAAACGTTCCGAGGTCGTGGACAACGCCCCACCACGTAGACCTTTGGGCCAGTTCGTGGACAGAACCGAAGTTCACAAATCAGTCAGCTGCCGATCAGAAAATGCGATGTTTCTATTGCGATTGCAAGTTCCATTTGAAAAGGAATTGCCCTTTAAAACCCAAAATGATTAAAAACCCGCATTAGTCCCATGATTGTGAAGAAGGCCTTTTTTTGGCACCACTCAAGCTGTTGTGGACTGGTGTTAGAAAACGGAGCCATCAATGGTTTGCAGGCTTTGGTTTTGCGAGACACGGGGTTTGCACCACCGCTGGTGTACGGAAATCTTTCGTGCTTCAAAACCAGTATCTCAACACTGTCCAAAAATGAGGTCGTTTGGGGGCAAGATTGAAACGTTTCCGCGGGCCCGAAAATTTCAGTCGTTTACACCGAAACTACTCCGGTTTTCTTACCGCCTGTGTCCCTTGAAACCCGTCTGGCGACTTGATCTTGGGCAATTTGCCAGGTGTCGCTACAGTACATGGTGGTGCTGGAGGATCGTTTTTTTCCTTGCTTTTGAGTACCAGATCAGACATCGTAGAGCAGGAAAGGCTACAAAGCCGCTAAAAGTCTCAAAACTGGGTGAACTCCAGATTACCCCAGATGATCTAAAGGAAATGCAGGAAAAAGACGAGACGCTGACGACGGTACTTTCTGCTGCTAAACAAATGTAACGGACAAACTAACGGACAAACCAACATACATACTGGACTCTGACATTCTTACAGGTGTGTACCTGGACAGGACAACAAACAAGTTGTCGTTCCAAAACCACTTTTGAGAGACAGTACTACAAAACGGCACATGATGCATTGTTCGCTGGTCACTGTGGAACAAAAGAACATTAAAGAGAGTTCTTGATTCTTTTTATTGGCCAGGTGTCACAAAGGAAGTTACCAAAATCTGCCGCTCATTGACATCTGCCAAAAGACATCTCAGAAAGGCGCGTCCCATGTGCACCTTTGCACAAAATGCCTCTCATTTCCGTTCCATTTCGGAAGGTATTTTTGATCTTGTTGGGCCTTTACCACTGTCTTCTTCCGGGCATCGTATATCTTAAAATTTTGGTGGATACAGCGACAGGGTATCCAGAGGCGATTCCACTGAAGAAAATTGATACAGTGTCTGTCGCTGAAGCTTTACTTCCGATTTTTTCCAGAGTGGGTCCTTCCAGACGAAATTCTCTCGGATTGTGGAACGCAATTCATTTCCGATCTCATGA
The DNA here is from genome assembly GCA_018398815.1 of Conus ventricosus. Lineage (NCBI taxonomy): Eukaryota > Metazoa > Mollusca > Gastropoda > Neogastropoda > Conidae > Conus > Conus ventricosus. The sequence goes on from CM031605.1 coordinate 24,128,861, forward strand.
AGAAATTTACAGACTGTTGTCAATCTCTTCCATCTCAACCACGCCATATCATCCCCAATCGAATGGCATGGGTTTAACGTTTCAAAGGAACGTGAAGTCCATGTTGAGAAAGGTTGCAAGGCAGGAACCCCATGAATGGGATCGTTTCATACCGGCTTTGCTTTTTGCATACAGGGAAAGCCGAACGAAACGCTGGGATTTTCACCATTCGAGCTTCTTTCGGACACTCACCAAGGGGGCCTTTGGATCTATTGATGACACAATGGGCGAAAAAGACGGGCATACCTGACAGTAAAACTGTTTACCAATACTTTATGAACTGCATAATCGTTTGAAGGATGCATGTGAGCTTGCCCCAAAAAGTGCCCGATAGAAAAACAGATGTGTCAAGGTCTTTGCAGACAAAAAGCAAAGGCACGTTCCTTCAGTGGGAGGGGATAGAGTTCTTGTATTTCTCACTGATGAACATAACAAGCTTCGTGTTATGTGAAGGGTCCTTTTCAGGTGGTCGAAAAACTTTCTGCAGTAAATTATAAGATCAAAATGGCAAACACTGAGAAGGTATTTCATGTGAACATGTTGAAGAAGTAGTTGAACGTACAAATGTTGCCATCAACCAGTCAGTTGAGTGGAAAATGTCCCGTGTCAGAAACTGATGTCAACCCTGACAGACATTATCAGTGATGAATTTGTAAACCCAATGTAAGGTACAGGGACAGATCAAAGGTTATGAAAACAGCAAATGTAGGAGTGTTTTAAAATCTACCAGTGCAAGTGTTGTACCCCTTCCTATTCTGTCTATCAAAGGTGAAACCTGTGAGGGTGTGGTTCTGTCGAATGATTTGTCTACAGGTCAACAGAACAGCTCAAAGACATTTTGAAAGACTTTCAGGGTGTGTTGACGGATACCCCCGGTTCATAACTGGTATTAAACCCCATAGTATTCAGTTAACTAAATGAATACCAGTGCGAAAACCCGACCATACCCCCTCCCATTTGCAAAAAAGAGGTTGTCGAGAGGGAAAATCAAGTAATGCTGGATTTAAAAAGGGCATAGAACCTTATATAAACTCCGTTTCAGCTCACCAGTTGTATTGTGGACGAGCCATCAGGTTGTTTGATCGGTGCGTTCTGCATCGTTACAGAAAAGTAAATAAGATCACTGGGGTTCGATGCCGAGCCCATCCCAGACATTGAAGAACTTCTGTGTCAGCTCTCAGAAGGAAACTTTTTGTGGAAAGTAGACTTGACTAAAGGATACTGGCAGATTCCAATGGCTGAAGCGACAAAGGAAAAGACAGCATTTCAAACACCTTTTGGTCTTTTCCAATGGACGAAAATGCCCTTCCGTTTGCAAAATGCCCCCGCTTCTTTTGCTAGAATGATGCGAGCCCTGAAACTCCATGAATGTGGTGCAGTCAGTTTTTTTTACGATATTTTGTGGCTGCAAAGTCATGGAGTGACCTCCTTTCTAACTTGCGAGCAGTTTTTTTCCAGACTCAGAAGTTTGGTTTGACTGCGAGACCATCCAAAATTCGTGCAGGTTTTCAAACTCCGAGTTTTTGGGTCACACTATTTCAGTGGGAAAAATGATGCCAAGGGAAAAAAAGTGGAAAAGATTTTATCTTTACACAAGCCCACTACAAAGAAACGATCAGGTCACTCACGGTTGTTGTCTTACTCAGACGATATGTACCCCACTTTGCGTCCCTGGGCGGCCCTTTGACTGAACTGACGAAAGGGAAAGAAGAACAAAAGTATTGTGTGGTCTGATGAGTGCCCCGAAGGGTTTGGAGTGTGTTCAGAACTCCCTCAACTCATTTCCTGTTCTTTGTTACCCCCCTCTCAGAAGACTTTATTTTGAGAACTGATGCCAGTTCTAAAGGAATGGGGGCGGTACGTTGCAGGAAAAAAGTGCTTTGTTACCATCCAGTGCAATACGCCAGTAAGAAGTTCTCAAAGACACAAGGAAATACTCCACTATTTAGAGAGAGTGCTTGGCTATTGTTGGGCATGTGAGAAGTTCGCCAGGTTCTGACTGGAAGAAAGTTTCGGTTACAGACTGACCATAGGCCACTGACGTTCTTGAAATCGTCAAAGACTAAGAACAGCAGATTATTAAGAAGGTCTTTGGCATTGCAGAATTCCAATTTACCATTGAACCAGTGCCTGGGAAAACAAAATGTCATGGCAGATTTATTGTCACGTGTTTTGAATATTCATGGACAAATGTAACGTCTTCAAGGAAAGACTATTCCTGTTTTGTCTTTCTTAATGATTACGGTGTGATCACTTTTGACAGTGCAAATTTTATGCTACTGACGATTAAATCAAGTGGTATTTATGCATAATTTGCTTGTTGAAATGACTAATGTTTCACAAGCAAAAACTACTTGATGATGATGTATTACATATCTATTCTTTGCTTTATTCTTTCGTAAACAATGAAAAATCATCATGTACTATTTTTGTCTAACTTGCTTGTGGGAAGATGAATATATATGTTGTGGATAGCAAATTACCCTTTAAAATGTATATACACATTTTTGATGTGCAATGAGACAAACCAATTGTTTTCATTTGTCACTGTCAGCAATGGGAAAACATGTGACTTTTCAATGGACTATAACATTACATTTGGGAAAAAAACTATGTTTAAACTAGTTTATTTTGTTTACATGTCTATTTAGAAACATTTACACTTGGAAATATTCTCATTTTCATGAGGGTTTTGAAACATATGATGTGAGACAAAGATCAAAGGGGAAAAAAGGGGCTTCACATCTTAATGTATGAACACAATTTTGTACTTTTAATTGTTAATATCCCTAATTGTTTTTATCCATGTAATTTGTGAAATGTATTTTGTGAAGTATGGGATCAATTATGAATTTGTTTTAGAAAGACTGAAAGTTTGAAATATGCTATTTATGGTGGATCTGATGATTGATTCTATTTCGTGATTGTTAATTTGGTGAAACATGTGTGATGGATTTCACATTTGAGATTCATGGCTGAAGATGTGTTTAAGTGAAGTTGTCTATCCTTTAAAAATTTTCTGGAAAATTTTTATCCCAGGTGGGGGGTGTCATGTGACGTAGCCTCACATCAAGGCATGTGACGCTCCATCACATGTAGTTAGTGATATGAATCATTCCCCAGCCACTACTGAAAAGGAAGAAAAATTCTGTGGCTTGACTAGTGTAGCGGGCGTCCCCAAATAATTGTGAGTATGACTCGGTAAAGAAACAAGGGTGGTCATTGGGTGAAAGTGACCACTGAGAGATAGTTAATAAGGGCTGGTAAGGTGCTGGTCATGTGTTTTGAACACTGGCTACACCACCCTCAGCTTTCCCAGGCCAACCCGTGGTGGAGGCATCGCTTTTGTGGTGTCTGACACTATATCCCCCTCTGTTTCCACTACCTCCAACTTCTCCTTTGTCCACTCCTCTTTTGAACTAGTACAACTAACTGTATCTTCCCCCAAATCCTCTCTTCACATCTTCTGCCTTTACCGCCCCCCTCCCAGCAAGAAAAACCAACTGAAAGACTCCATCTTTCTGGAAGAGTTTCCAGATCTGCTGGAGTACATGAACTGTCTAAAAGGCCGTTCTGTACTGGTCGGCGACTTCAACTTCCACTGGACAATCCAACTAATTGCAATACAGCAAAACTGATGGATCTGTTTCAGTCCTTTGGTCTGAACCAGTCCGTCACCTCCCCAACTCACCGTTCAGGTCACATCCTTGACTGGTTGTCCATTCTGATGATGACCTGGTCGAGCCACCACCACCAGTCTGACCCTGACTTCTGACCACCATGCGGTCCGGGCTAATCTGAACACATCTGCTCCTATTAAGCCTCCCAGGTACGTCGAGTCCAGGGACCTTGCTTCCATCGACCTTGACATCTTCCGAGCTGACCTGCTGTCCTCCCTTCAATCTGTACCTTCACTGTCTGCGGAGCAATTCCATGGCCTACTTCAAGATGTCCTTGATCACCATGCCCCAGTACTTAGACGCAAGATTTCCAGCCGTCCACCCTCACCCTGGTTCCCAGCAGTTGGCCCTGAAGTTCTTGATGCTAAACGTGTTAGACGTAGGGCCGAAAGGCAGTGGCTAAAGACAAACCTCGAGATTCACAAACAATTTTGCGAATTGCTAGTAATGCTGTGAATGAAATTGTTCAAAAAGCAAAATCAGCCTTCTACAATGCTAAAATATTAGCATGCACAACAACCAAGCAATTGTTTAAGGTCACTGATACACTCAGGGAGAACAAAATCATCTCCCCTTCCTTCATCTGTCTGTCCCTCTGACATTCCACAGAAATTTTGTGACTTTTTCACTAGCAAAATTAGACTTATCCGTGAAAGTCTGGATGCTCAGTCAGTATCTGAACCTGATATTCCATACAACTCTTTTTCCGGCATTTCATTGAAATGACTTTGAACCTGTGACAGTTGCTGTTGTCAAAGAAGTCATCGACAAGACTGTTATCAAAACATGTGTACTGGATCCTCTTCCATCTACTTTATTATCTGCATGCATGGATGTTTTGTTGCCATATACACTATGTGGTAAATGAATCTCTCACTTCTGGTTGTTTCCCACCTGCACTGAAAGCTGCTGTTGTCCGACCTCTTTGAAGAAACCCTCTCTTGACCCTGAAAACCTAAAAAAAAAAAAATTATCGACCTGTCTCCAACTTGTCTTTTCTTTCAAAGATAATTGAAAAGATAGCACTTCTCCAACTCCAAAACCACCTTGACCAAAACAACTTGCTCTATTCGTTGCAGTCCGCCTATCGCACTGGACACAGTACAGAAACTGCTCTGCTGAAAATAATAAACGATCTTCTCTCTGCTCTGATAATGGTCAGGTTTCACTGCTTTCTCTTCTTGACTTGTCCGCTGCCTTTGATACCATTGATCACTCCACCCTCCTCACTAGACTTCAACATACTTTGGCATCTCTTCTCACGCTTTGGCATGGTTTTATTCTTACCTTTCTGGTCGAACCCAAATTGTCTCTGAAAACATAAAAACTAGCTTGCGAAGCAAAATCACATATCAATGATGTTATCGTAACTTCGTAAAAGTCTATACTGTGGGTCCTCTATTATACAATATGCTGGTTGTGGCTTTGTCAATATTCCATTTTTAAAAATTGAGAATTCCTTTCATCTTGGGGCAAATCTGACATTTTTACAGCCGAACTATATAGCAATCTTAATGGCCGAAGAGTCCATAAACTGATTTATTCAATTGCTGTTATGGTGTTCTATTCTGTTAGATTCTAAGTCAGATCTTTCAATCTTTAGAATCTACAAATTCAAAAAAATCGTGCAGAAATCAATCGTAACAGAAATTAAAATACTTATTCACAACATTATGACAAGAGGTAATATATTTAAAATTTTTGTTGGGTTCCCTTCCATTGCTTCATATCCGAAATGAAGGGCTGAGCAGATTGCTCGAGTCAGGTGCAAACAAATCTGACAATACAGCTTCAATTCGATATACCCTTGAGCATACATGAAGAATTCTCTCTTACAAATAGCCACTTATGAAAAATTTGAGGATACAAGCAAAAAAGTTTTCTCCCCCTCAATACCTAAACCGACTCTATCTATACTTTGTTGTACCGCTCATCGAGCAATAATCCTTTTTAAAAAAGGGGGAGGACTTTCCTCAGTAAATCCATGTAAACCGAAATATATAAAAGGATTATACCCAAGACACAGTAGACACCTTGCCTCCTAGTATTACGGTTAAAAATAAATGCATTCAGAACAAAAATGTCCAAGAATATTCGATGTTCTTGTGGCGCCCATGATAATATGTACACCAACACGTTCTATACTTTAGCCCCCTACTATTGATTCCGATTTGTCAGTTTTCGAAAGAGGCTTCAAAGTGCAAATTCCATGATACCACTGACCTCTAAATTTTGTACGAATTCTTATGTTAAGCCCAGTTGGCTCAATCCTGTAAATGCTGTTTTTACATGAACTTGTTTCGTACAGTTGTTTGTTTTTTTCACTTTTTTATGTCCTTTTTTTTTTTTTTTTTTTTTTTTTTTACAGATTAATCAAACTAAGAGTTTTCTCCTCATCAAATATTCACTCACACACGCACACGCACGCAGCCGCGGCGAGCGCCACTCACGTACGCACTGCGTGCCACGCACACACGTACGCACGCTGCATGCACACACTCAAACCACGACGAACACACAACACACATCACACACCACACAACACACACACACACACACAACCTCCAAACACACACAAACCATGTCTATATTTTCACAAAAATAAATTTAGTGAAAGACGTTAAATTGAAGAACAACAACAACAACACACACACATCACACATCGGGACCAGTAGCTAAAGACAAATAGAAGAAGAAAAAGAAAAGTCAAAGGCGGCATGTATCAGGGAAAGGCAATTAATCGCAACAGAACTTTCAGACTGGCGGGTATACAATTCATACTAAAAGTGAAAGACGCCCCCCCCCCCCCCCCCCCCAGCATCTGCGCGCGCGCCGCACACGCACACCCACAACCTTGTTGTCTCTGCAAACTCATGAATGTATGCCAACACATGTGAACAGTGTACATGCATTTCAGGGTTACCCTACCCCGGCAGTCTGCAAGTTTTATCGATCAAGCTTACACTCGAAATCGCTGTGCTGCCTTCAAAATTCATGGCCCCGACTTGGAAGATCAGTCCACATTTGGGGGGGGGGGGGGGGTGGGGGGGGGGGGGGGGGGAGGAGAGAGAAAAAAATGAGAAGGAAAAAATGGAGAAGACGAAGAAAAAAAAAAGAAAAGGAAGGTAAAATGCCAGTCCAAGAAGCTAAACCTTTCCGTTCCCAGCCTCATAGCATTATCAACGATTAGAGACAATTGCTCTAAAAAGTCACCGCGCACAGAAAAGCCTGACTCGCAGACCGCCATATTGTTTGCAGCGGACAAACAACATTGCAGTACAGCTGCAGCAGTCTAGATCTATTTTCGTTTGAGCAGCAAGCGAACCTCACTACACAGCAAACTCGAGCGAGAACCATTTTCACTAATGAACCGAACACAAGAACACACAATCTTATCTAAAAAACAAGCGGAGTTCTGTTTTTTTCCTCTTTTATTACTCGTTTAATAATTAAAAAACAAATCTTAACCCTCCATCTCAATGCAAACGGCTGATTCAGATTGAAGAAAGGCAGACGAACAATGAAAAAGAAAGAAGATAAAGAGCGCGTAACGCATGCGCCAAAGAAACTTGCTGGCGCAGCCGCAGTTATATTCGTTCTTTTCTACTTTTTTTTTCGTTTTTTTTTTTTTTTCTCCCAGAGAAAGTGCTTCGGCAGATTTCTTGAGTAAATTCAGACTGACTGAAGCGTCTTTTGACCAAAATCCTTTGGCAATTGGGACTGGGATTTTGTAAAGATTTCTCGCGCAACAAGCACGCGGGTGTGCGCGCCAGATAACAGGGAGAGAGAACAGGATTGGTAGGAGATGAGTGTGTGGTGTGGTGTGTGTGTTACACTCTGTCCACTACAACCCACTTTTCGCGCGCGTGCTCTCTCTCTCTCTCTCTCTCTCTCTCCTTCTCTCTGATGATTGTATACTGCACTTTGTTTACTTTTGTGCTGTGTGAGCGTTACTTATGTAAAATGTTGACTAGTGCGCGCCGCTCGAGTAGTGATGTCTGTGTGTGTACGCTTTCGCGCGCGTGTGCCGTGTAAGATAAGTGCCTATCCTCTGTGTGTGTGTGTGTGGGGTGTGTTGTGTGCCGCGCGCGCGCGCTGCGTGTGTGTGACTACATTCTTTGAACTCTAAGAGAGAGAGAGAGGTGTTACTCTATGTTGATGGGTCCCACATGGTGTGTGAAAGTGTGTGCGCGCTCGCGCATATTGTGTGTGGTGAGTGAACATGTGCAATCTCCTTACGATGCTGTAAAATGTTTAACAACATTTCACATACTACCAAAACACTGACGTGAAACACGTCCTTGTACCATTTGGAATGCTGCATAAAGCCAATTATTTTTTTTGTCTTCTGCTTTGTTTGTTTTTGTTGTTTTTTTTGGTTTGTTTTGTTTTGTTTTTTCACATTACAAGTAACAATACGTTTCGTCAGTACTGGCTCGATGAGGGTCAGAAATTATTTTGAAATGCCAGCCTCATTCAAATGCTTTCCATCGGTTGACCTGATCCTACTGATGTAGCTGGCATGGCTGATGTCTTGAAATACGAGCCCTCATCTTTGTCACTTACAGATTCACACCCATCAATGGTGATACGGCAGCGGCGGGCATAACCCCTAAACAAAGAAGGCAGGGGACAGATCTAACACTACACCATGACCACCAGAACGCAACACGATTAAGAAGCGGCAAGTAAGCCGTACAATTTTTGTGTGGGCCTTGCGGAGATATCCGAACTCGTAATGCCTGACAGCAGAACTCTGTGCTTCTTCCTCCGCTGGGCCATACCCCGCCTTCAGTGTCCAGTCGAGATTCCTCTTAAGGAATACTGTAGGAATTAACGATTCACAAACTGGCTTCTTCTCGAGTACAACTGGACACCACGCACGGTAGTCCTCTCCCGCTTTTTGTACTGTCTTACGACGCTCGTCAAGCAGCGCGGGATTGGTTGTGTGTCGCCTAGGTGGGTTCTTCAGTGGAAAAGGTACTGTTCTATAGATGAAGGCGGTTCTGCAGCCCAACAAAGGGGCATGGAAGGTCGGTCGGGGGGAATTACCATTCCATTCTTCAGTCATTTGCAGATACTTGGTCTCCTTACCTTCAGAAGACAAATGAAAAGTTGTCCCAAACGACCTCAAGATGAACAATCGCTGGTGTGTGTGTGTGTGTGTGTGTGTGTGTGTGTGTGAGTGTGTGTGAGTGGTGTGTGTGTGTGGGTTGTGAATTAAAGTGTGTGTGTGTAGTGTGTGTGTGTGTGTGGTGTGTGGTGTGTGCGTGTCTTGCGTTCGTGTTCATCATGTCACACACACACACACACACCACACACACACACACACACACACAGAGAGAGAGAGAGAGAGAGAGAGAGAGAGAGAGAAGAGAGAGCAGATAGAGAGAGAAGAGCTCGCACTCGAACTTGAATTAAAAAATGTTAATAGGTTATGACTTATGGTACGAAGGTCTCTGTCACAGGTGAAATGATATTACAACACAGCACACCACACACACACACACACAGAGAGAGAGAGAGAGAGAGAGAGAGAGAGAGAGAGAGAGAGAGAGATAGAGAGAGAGAAGAGAGAGGAGAGAGAGAGAATCTAAGATTAAACAACCACAGCAGCGTGATCTGAAAGGAACAAAAACTAAGTCCTACGTTTTTGTTGTTTTATTTTTTAAAGCTCGTGTTCATACAAAAATAAAAAGGACGATGACGACGGTTGAACAGGTGAGGATGAGATAATAAATCAGAAAGAAGAAGAAGAATGACAATAATAGATAGGGTGAAATGCAGCACCTTATAATACCTAAAAATGTTTTTACAGGTATTAAGTACAACATCTCACCCCAGTACATAATCAGCCCAGACGCCGCATCGCACGCTAAAATGTCAGAGACATAGAACAAAAAGTATAAAAAACTAAGAAGTTGGAGGACCACAAAAAATACACAACATTTCGAACATGATCTACATTCGGAGGGTCAGCTCTATATGCCATGGTGTCCAAATGTCACCGTGTCAATGTGTAAACCATAATCTATTATGTCACCGTGTCTGTGTATCCCGTTTAGAAGTTCAATGAAGGGTTCTGTATGTCACCGTTGTCCATGTAATGAAATAAAGGCAGGGTTAAAAGTTTGGTCAGGGTAAGGGTTAGGGTTTGGAAAAGACAAGATTAGACATTGGGACATAGTGACATGTAGACACGGAGGCATAAAGACATTCTCCCCGTATCCAACACAAAAATACACTTTTGTTTCGCTTTTTGCTCCGCGCCTCCGACCTTTATCCTCCTCTCACTTCCCCCCTCCCCCCCCCCCCCCCCAGCCCCACCCCCTTTTTCCCCACATACACTAACTACTCCTTCCCGGTTACAAATTAAAAAGCCGTCAAACCCGGCCCGTGATATGATATGCAGCTTCACAAAAAGAGCGTGAAAACATTGGTATAATATAAATCCAATAAAGAAAGAAGGGTTGCTTGTGCACGCTTCTGCTCACAGAGGGAATCCATAGCTAAGATGAAGCATGGTGCGCACAAAGTGCTTGCTTGCCTTGTTAACCCCTCTCTATGTCACAGTTACTTGTAGCTGCTTTTCTTTCGTAAATTGGGTGTCCCTGCGGGATATAATGCAAATAAACAGCCCTACCTAAACTTCCATTGCAGAAATGCACACTCTTTTTCATCTCGATTTTTCAGTTGAAAAAGCTCTGAACTTAATGTTGTTGAACTCATGCAGAGTGATCACATATGTCCCCGGCGCAAATGAGAAACTGGTGAGAATAGCAAGGAAGGGTAAGTGATGTTGCTTATACCCCAGCCGATCACAAAGGGCCATATTATCAAGGCTGTCACCGCGTAGAAGGCAACTCACAACAACAAAAAAAGAAAAAGAAACCTAATCACACAACCCTATTAAAACAGACACTTCTAAAAAGATAAGCGAACATTTTTGTTAAAAAACATTCCTCCGTAAAATCTAGACCAGATGAAAAAAGTAAATCTCTTTCAGAATTCAAAGATCACATCATAGAGGGACATCTCTGAACAACTGTTTTCATGGAATCTGTTGTAAACTGTACAGTCCCTCACTCAAATGCAATCCCAACACTCTAAACGATTATGCTTCACTGTGCGTGGTACATGACATGCCATGCACCACGGAGCACTTCTCATCTTTGAAAAAAAATAAGAATGATGTAAAAGGAGTAAGCCCTGCATGCAACGCACAAATCTGTGTTTTTTGTGTTTTGTTGTTTGTAGTTTTTTTTTTTTTGGTTTTTTTTTTTGTTCGTTTTTTTTCATCACGGGCCGCCTCAGGAACATGGTAAAAACACTCAGGTTTGACGGATTTTAAATAGTTTAATATCCGTCAGCGAGTTCCATTCCTCTTGCCAGAGGTCCTTGACGGTAAACCTGGTCTTTGGTTTCAGAACCTGTGAGTGTCATTGACGTAGCCTCTCATCAAGGCAGTGACGCTCCAGCACATGTAGTAAAGTGATATGAACATATCCCCATGCCACCTACTGAAAAGGAAGAATATTCGCTGTGCTTGACTAGTGTAGCGGGCGTCCCCCCAAATAATTGTTATTATGACGCTCGTACAGAAAACAAGGGTGGTCATTGGGTAAATTGACCACTGAGAGATAGATTATAAGGCTGTAAGGAGTGGTCATGTGTTTTGAACACAGGAGGTATGCACTCACTAGGAGTACGGAGGAAAGAATCAGATTTAAAACCCAGCAGATGGCCTAGAGACTCGAACCTGTCAGGACGGTGTCCACTCTGCTGACCAGGTCATTACCATTTGAGTCGATAGATAGATGTGGGACAGGCACAGGGGAAAAACTTAAGGAAAAGAGAAAGAAAAAATTCATATGTTGAAATAAGAAGGGGGGTTCTCGATACACGAAACCTTATTCGATTTCAGCCCATTCAACCCTTCAACCCTTTTACCCTTCACCCTTCACCTTTCACCCGTGAGGTGGTGAAGATGGCCATGGAGTGGGGAACACACCGGTAGGTCAGCCCCAGGAATTAAGGACTCCAGGGAGAGGAGTCGGGAACCTTCATCTCTCTCAGGGACCGGAGAAGACGAGGGAGAAGGAGTTGGAACTCAACACTCCGTGACAAAGAATTCGAGGGAGAGGATTCGAAGTCATATTCTCCAGGACGGGAGAAATCGAGGTGGCGAGATGATGTCTGAGAGATACAGGGAATCCTGAAAGATGATGCGAGTCGTAATTCGGATGCAGGCATAGCATCAAGGAGTGAGAGAAACATTTATTTTCCAGGTCCTGGAGTTTGTGGCCAATGGTGTTGTGGAGGCCGAACTTTATGAATCCTTGAGTGAGTTAGTTTGCCACTCAGTGGAAAGAGTGCTACTACCTGTATAAAAATTGTTTATAACGTGTTTGATGTGATTTAAGAAAAGTGTTTTCCGAAGGAGAGGGGGAGACGAAAAAACATTCGGTAGTGTGCGTCCTTTTTGGTTGATGTGAAAGATTGCGTGTGCGTAAGGAGTAAATGCAGTCAGAATGCGCGTGTGCAAAAGTGACAGTGGGACCTAGTGGTGACCCCGACTCCAGTTTTCACCGACGTAGGCTGCCGTTTGTTATCCCCAAGAAACAAAAGAAGAAACGATTTCAACTTGTACCTTCCTAGGAAGGAATTCTAATTTGGCCCTTGGGGCCTGAGAAAAAAAAGCTTATGATTTGTACCGCTCAAGGGTAGAGGAAGAAAAAAAAAAGATAAAAAAAAGGAATTAGATTTGTACCACTCAAGGGTTTTAAGAGGAAGAAAAAGAAAGAAAAGAACATCGATTAATTTTTATTGTGTATTAAATTTCATTTGTTGAATGTATTTTTCTATTTCTATATGTGTTTAGGGTGGTTGACATTTCTTGTTTGGTTGCTCTACTCCTTTAAGGGTTTTTTTTGTTTTTTTTTGGTAGGAATTCTTTTGACCCTTCCCTCACCCACAGACCGATAGCCTCAACCTCCTCTTGCTCGAACACTGGCAGCCAAGGGCAGGGCGTTTTGAGAGACGCTGTCCTTACCCCTAGGCGTGATTCTATTTTATGTCCCCTTCCCCGGACAGATAGCCCCAACTCTTCCCTCGTTTATGCAGGGGGGCATGGCGTTGGGAGTCGATAGTCTTTCCCTTCTCGTAATTATCTATTTTCTTTCCTTTCCTATTGTTTTTCAGTTTGATTTTCCCTTGCCCCCTCAGAGTGGTGGGATCAACTTCTCCTCCGTCACGCTAATAGGTGTAGGTGGTTGGAGTGTGATTACCAGCTCAGCCAAATAAACATCTATATCTTTTGATTAATTTTTTTTCTGTGTGTGGTGCGAGATTTTTCTCTTGAGTTTTGGTTGAAATGTGCATTTATTGATTGATTGTTTAGTATATTTGTATTATTACAGTCGGTTGTGTATATTGTGCAGGAATTTGTTTTTCCCGTCCACCAGTTCATCACACGGTTGGGACAGTGACCAATAGGGTGCTGACCTGAGGCTTCTTTTGCTGTTCTTGATTTCTTCTCATGACTGTTCCGATCCTGTGTACCTTTCATTTCCTTTCACCCCCTTTTTCAAAAACTCTACACTCCTCCAATAAGCTCCTATCTAGTTTTCTTTTCAAAGACATTTTCATCTTTTTAGGTAGGATTTCGCTAGTTTGTGTTTCTTCCGCCTCTTTTAATTGTTTGTGCTTCCCATTGTTTTTGGAAATTTATATTCATTTTATCGTATAAGGGCGTGCATTTGTTTTGTAAATTCATTGAAATTAAGTAAGAAGAAAGACTGACCAACAAGAACATTTAAAGAACTAAAACATTATAAAGAATTTATATTTCAGAAAACTTTATGTGTTTTTTCCTTTCTTAGGAAAAACAGATTTGGCATGGAACTTCATTTTTTTTTTTTTTTTTACATTCCAAATTGATAACACAATACTCTGGAAAAATACATTCCTTGGAATTTCATATCTACCTGTTTAAGTAAGCTGTTTTCTTTTTTATACCGGAAATTGAATTCTTAATATGAGTGTAAAAATTATAATTAACGTTATGTGAAACATATAGCAACATCATATAACGCCTTAATTTTCTTCATACTTAGAGATTGTTTGTGTTTATTCTGTTGACGGTTCATTATGGATTATTTTGATAAAAATGATAAACAAGGCGGAGACGCTTTGTGAATTTTGATGGAGAAAAACTTACCAACTATGTGCAACAATCATAGATAAGGGCATCTGTGCAAAGACAGAGGTGAAGCTGAAGAAAATGAGACAACAGAGGAAGCTGAAGAAAAAAGATTAGCATAGTGAAGCCTTAAGCTGACGTACGTCATTTAAGTTGAGCATTTAGAACTAGAGATGGTGCTGAAATAAAAGAATACATGCCTCGAGAGAACCACCACCAGGTCGGAGTCCGCAAGCGCTAACCTCAACCAAAAGCTCGCAATATATTCCAAAGTTTACCGCCTTTTGAGGAAAAAAACGGGTAGACATTGAAGTTTTCTTTTTCCGATTTGAAAGTCCACGCAACGTCTTGTGGTTGGCCAAAAAAGTGGACATAGTATAATGCGTCGTAGTTTAAAGGTGTATCGCTTTGCCACTGTACCACTCACTTGCAGCGAACAAAATATTAACTTGGGATCAGTTGACAGCAGAACATCCTCAGAATTTCAATTTTTCTGCTGATCGTTTTCGCGAACGTTCCGTTCGTGCGCCCTGACAAAGAGCATCGTTTCCGTCTTTCGATCCGTCTGAGTCATTGTTTTGCACGAATGGAACGATTATATCTAAAACGACCAAAAACTTTTCAGTCACTGCGAAATCTCCTGCTTAGAGAACAACTTTTCCAGAGCGTGAGCAAAGATCTGCCACTTTCCTTAAAGAAAGGCAATTTTAGAAAAAAACGTTTGAGGGAAAATGAATGTCAGATGGCTGATCAGTAATTGTACGCTCACCCAGATAAGGGCGAGGTAGGAAGGAGAATTTTTCCAATCTTGAGTCTCATGCGTCATGTACTAACCCATCCGGGACAGGAGTTACAGGAAAGGAAAACGTGGGTCCCATTCAGATCTCAAGGATATACCAATCCTAGGAACGGACAGGGAAACGTTCCGCGGTTTCGAGAGACTTTCGTCATACCAGTACTCACCGCCGGAAAAAACCCTTTGCTCCCAGCAAACGTACCGAGGTCGTGGGACAAACGACCACCACGAAAGACCTTTTTGGGCCAGTTTTCGTGGACAGAACCGAAGACACACAATCAGTCCAGCTGCCGATTCAGACAATGCTATGTTTCCTATTGCGATTGCAAGTTCATTTGAAAAAGGAAATTGCCCTTTTCAAACCAAATGATTCTCAAACCCGCATTAGTCTCCACTGAATTGAAGAAGGTCCTTGTTTTGGCACCACATCAAGCTGTTTGGAAGGACTGGTTGTTAGAAAACGGAGCATCACTGGTTTGCAGGCTTTGTTTTTTGCGAGACACTTGGGTCCTCCACCGCTGTGTAAGCGAAATCATTCGTGCTTCAAAACATAATCTCAACACTTGTCCAAACAGTGTATGGTCGTTTGGAGGCAAGATTAGAAAAAGCGTTACTCCGCTGGCGAAATTTCGTCGATACACGCGTACATACAAACTCGGTTTATCTTACCGCCAGTGTCATTGGCTAACCCAGTCTGTGCGACTTGATCTTTGGCACTATGCCAGGTGTCGCTACAGTACATGTGTGCTGGAGATCGTTTGTCCTTGACCTTGTGAGTACCAGATTCAGACCTCGTAGAGCAGGGAAAGGCTAACAAAAGCCGCTAAACGTCTCAAAACTGGATGAACATCCAGATTACCCCAGATAGATCCTAAAGGAAATGCAGGAAAAAGACGAGAACGCTGACGTCCGTACTTTTCTGCTGTCAAACAGACTGGTAACGACAACCTAACAGCAGAACCAACATACAAACTGGACTCTGACAATCTCTACTGGGTGTTACCCTTGGACAGGACCACAAACAATTGTCGTTCCAAAACCACTTAGAGAGACAGTACTACAACACGGCACATGATGCATTGTTCGCTGGTCACTGTGGAATCAAAAGAACATTAAAGAGAGTTCTTGATTCTTTTTATTGGCCAGTGTTTCACAAAGAAGTTACAAATACTGCCGCACAAGGTGCAATCTGCCAAAAGACATCTTCAGAGGGGAGGTCGCGTCCCCATGTGACCTTTGCACAAAAAGCCTTCATTTCCGTTCCATTTCGGAAGGAAGCTAATGATCATGTTGGCCTTTACCACTGTCCTTCTTCCGGACAACGCTATAACTTAACTTTGGTGGATACAGTCGACAAGGTCTCCAAGGCGAATTCCACTAAGAAAATTGATACAGTGGTCTGTCGCTGAAGCTAAACTTCCGGGAATTATTCCAAGTGGGTCTACCATACGAAATTCTCTCGGATTGTGGAACCAATATCAATTCCGATCACATGAGAGAAATTTACTGACTGTTGTCAATCCTTCCATCTCAACCACGCATATCTCCCAATCGAAAGGCATGGTAGAAACGTATTTCAATGGAACGTAGAAGACCATATGGAGAAAGGTTGCCAAGGCATGAACCCTGAATGGGGAAAGAAAAACAAAAAAAAAAAAAAATCGATTCATACGGCTTTGCTTTTTTGCATACAGGAAATGCCCGAACGAAAACGCTGGGATATTCACCATTCCGAGCTTCTTTTCCGGACACTCACCAAGGGTTCTTTGGATCTATTGATGACACAATGGAAACGAAAAAGGACGGACATACCTGACAGTAAAACTGTTTACGCCAATACGTTTATGAACTGCATAAATCGTTTGAAGGATGCTGTGAGCTTGCACAACAGTCAGGCAGATAGAAAACCGATGTGTCCAAGGTCCTTTTGCAGACAGAAAAGCAAAGGCACGTTTCCTTCAGTGTAGGGATAGAGTTCTGTACTCTCACTGTATGAACAATAACAAGCTTCGTGTTATGTGGAAGGTCCTTTTCAGGTGGTCGGAAAAACTTTCTTTTCTGCATTAATATATAAGAGTCACAAAATGGCAAACACTGAAGAAGGTATTTCATGTGAACATGTTGAGAAGTAGGATGAACGTACAAAAAGTGCCATCAACCAGTCAGTTGAGTGGATATGTACCTGTTGTCCAGAAACTGATGTCACGCAAGACAGACATTATCAAGATGAATTTGTACCCAATGTAAGGTACATGGTAGCAGAACAAAGGTTATGAAAACAGCAAATGTAGGAGTGTTAACACTACCATGCAGATTGATGTTGTACCCCTTCCATTCCTGTCTATCAAAGGAGAAAACCTGTGAGGATGGTGTTTCTGTCGAATGATTTGTTCTACCGTCAAACAAACAGCTCACAGACATTTTTAAAAGACTTTTCCAGATGGTTGAAAGGATTACCCCAGGTACAGTAACTGGTATTAAACCCCATAGTATTCAGATAACTACTGAAATTACCAGTGCGAAACCAGACCAAAACCCCATTCCCAATTGCAAAAACAGAGGTTGTCGAGAGGGAATCAAAGAAATGCGGGATTTAAAGGGTCATAGAACCTTATATATCTCCGTACAGCTCACCAGTTGTATTGTGGACGTACGAGCCATCAGGATGTTTTTGATCGGTGCGTTTCTGCATCGATTACAGAACAGTAATAAGATCACTGTGTTCTAGAGGTGCCGAGCCCCTCCCAGACATGAAGTACTTCTGTGTCAGCTCTCAGAATGCAACTATTTGTTGAAAGTAAGCCTTGACTAAAGGATACTGGCAGTTCCAATGCTAAGCCTGACAAGGAAAAGTACAGCATTACAAAACACCTTATGGTCTTTTCCAATGGACGAAAATGCCATTCGGTATGCAAAATGCCCCCCAGCTAACTTGCTAGAATGATGCGAGCCCCTGAAACTCCATGAATTAGGTGCAGTCAGTTTTTTTGACGATATTTTTGTTGGCTGCAAAGTCCCATGGAGTGACCTCCTTTCTAACTTGCGAGCAGTTTATTCCAGACTCATAAGTTTTGTATAGACTGCGAGACATCCAAAATTCGTGCATGTTTTTCAAACACACGAGTTTTTGGGGTCACACTATTCAGAGGAAAAATGATGCAGAGGGAAAGAAAGTGAAAAGATTTTATCTTACACACAAGCCCACTACAAAGAAACAGATCAGGTCACTCATCTGATAGTTGTCTTACAACCGACGCTATTACCCCACTTTGCGTGCCCTGAACGGCCCCTTTGACTGAACTGACGAAGGGACGGAATGAACAAAGTATAGTGTGTCTGATGAGTGCCAGAAGGCTTGGAGTGTGATTCAAACATTCCCTCAACACATTTCCTGTTTCTATGTTCCCCACCCACACAGACGACTTATTTTGAGAACTGAAAGCCAGTTTCTAAAGGAATGGACGGTACTGTTGCAGGAAAAAAGGTGCTCTTGTTATATCCAGTGCAATACGCCAGTAAGAAGTTCTCAAAGATCACAAGAGAAATACTCCACTATTGATAGAGAGTGCGTTGGCTATGTAATGTGCATGAGAGAATTCGGCCATGTTCTTGACTGGAATAAAGATTTCGTTACAGACTGTACCATAGGCCACCAGAGACGTTCATGACATCGTACAAAGCTAAGAACAGCAAGATTATTAATATGGTCATTGGCAATGCAGGAATTCCCAATTTACATTGAACAGTGCCTTGGAACACAAATGTCAAGGCTGAATTATTGTCACGTGGTATGAATATTCATGGACAAATGTAACTGTCTTCAGGGAAGACTATTCCTGTTTTTGGAGCGTCTATGATTACTGTGTGATCACTTTTGACAGAGCATAGTATGCCTACTGACGATTTAAATCAGTGGTATTTATGCATAATTTGCTTGTTGAAGTGACTATATGTTTTCACAAGCAAAAACAACTTGATGATGATGTAGGTTACATATCTATTCTTTGCTTTATACTTTCGTAAACAATGAAAAAAAATCATCATGTACTATTTATGTCTAACTTGCTTGTGAAGATGAATATATATGTATGTGTGATGGCAAATTAACCCTTTGAAATGTATATTTAACACAAGATTTGATTGTGCCAATGAGACAAACCAATTGTTTCATTTGTCCACTGTCAGCAATGAGAACGCATGTAGACTTTTCAATGGACTATAAACATTACATTGGGAAAAAAACTATGTTTAAACAATGTTATTTTGTTTTACATGTCCTAATGAGAAACATTAACACTTGAAATATTCTCATTTTCATGAGGGTTTGGAACATATTATGTGAGGAACAAAGATCAAGGGACAATATGTGCTTCACATCTTAATGTATGAACACAATTTGTACTTTGAATTGTTAATATCCCAATGTTTTTATCCATGTAATTGGTGAAATGTATTTTGTGAAGTCGGGTGAACAATTATAATTTTGTGTTTAGAAAGACTGAAAGTTTGAAATATGCTATTTATGGTGGAAATTCAAGATGAATTGATTCAATACTTGATTGTTAATTTGGTGAAACATGTTGAATGATACACATATTGAGATTCATGGCTGAAGATGAGTTTTAAGAGAAGTTGTTCTATCCTTTAAAAAATTTTCTGGAGAAAATTTTTTCATACCATGATGGGGGGAGTTCCTGTGACGTATAGCCAACACTCAAGCATGTTGACGCCTACCATCACATGTAGTAAGTGATATGAATCATTTCCCCATGCACACTACTGAAAAGGAAAGAATAATCGTGTGCTTGACTATGTAAGCGGCGTCCCCCAATAATTTGTGAGTATGCCTCGTAAAGAAACAATGGTGGTCATTGGGTGAAAGGTGACCATGAGAGATAGTTTCATAAGGGCTGTAAGGTGCTGGACATGTGTTTTGAACACTGGCTACACCACCCACAGCTTTCTCCCAGCCAACCCGGTGGTGAAGGCATCGCTTTTTGGTGTCTGACACTATATCCCCCACTATGTTTCTCCACTACCACCAACTTCTCCCTTTGTCCAACTCCTCAATTTGACTAGTACAAACTACCTGTATCTTCCCACCAAATCCTCTCTTCACATCTCTGCCTTTACCGCCCCCCGCCCAGCAAGAAACCAACTGAAAGACTCCATCTTTCTGGAAGAGTTTTCCAGATCTGCTGGAGTACATGAACTGTCAAAAAGGCCGTTCTTGGTACTGGTCGGCGACTTCAACTTCCACTTGGGACAATTCCAACTAAATGCAATACAGCAAAACTGATGGATCTGTTTCAGTCCTTTGGTCTGAACCAGTCCGTTCACCACCCCAACTCACCGTTCAGGTCACACCTTGACTGGGTTTTCCATTCTGATGATGACCTGGTCGAGCCAACCCACCAACCAGTCTGACCCTGACTACTGACCACCATGCGGTCCTGGCTAATCTGAACAATCTGCTCCAATTAAGTCCCTTCACAGGTACGTCGAGTCCAGGACCTTGCTTCCATCGACCATGACATCTTCCGAGCTGGACCTGCTGTCCTCCCTTCAATCTGTACCTCACAGTCTGCGGAGCAATTCCATGGCCTACTTTCAAGATGTCCCTTGATCACCATGCCCCAGTACTTAGACGCAAAGATTTCCAGCCGTCCCCCCTCAACTGGATCCAGCGCAATTGGGACCTGAAGTTCTTGATGCAAAACGTGTTAACGTAGGGCCGAAAGGCATGGCCTAAAGACAAACCTCGAGATTCACCAACAAATTTTTGCGAATTGCTAGTAATGCTGTGAATGAAAATGTTCAAAAAAAAGCAAAATCATCCCTTCTACAATGCTAAAATATTAGCATGCCAACAAACCACGCAATTGATTAAGTCCACTGATACAACTCATGGTGAGAACAATCCATCTCCCCATCCTTCATCTGTCTTCCCTCTGACATTCCACAGAAATTTTGTGACTTTTTCACTACAAAAATTAACTTATCCGTGAAAGTCTGGATGCTCAGTCAGTATCAGAACATGACTTCCCATACAACTCTTATTCCTGCACTTCATATGACTGACTTTTGAACCTGTGACAGTTTTCTGTTGTCAAAGAAGTCATCGACCAGAACTGGTTATCAAAACATTTTGTACTGATCCATTTCAACTACTTTATTATCTGCAAGCATGGATGTATTGTTGCCATATAACACTAGTGTGGTAAAAGAAACTCTCCTCTGGTTTTTCCCACCTGCACTGAAAGCTGCTGTGTCCACTCTTTTGAAGAAACCCACTCTTGACCCTGAAACCAAAAAAAAAAAAATACTCGACCTGTCTCCACTTGTCTTTTCTTATCAAAGATAATAGAAAAAGATAGCACATCTCCAACCTCCAAAACCACCTTTACCAAAACAACTTGCTCTATTCGTTGCAGTCCGCCTATCGCACTGGACACAGTACAGAAACTGCTCTGCTGAAAAAAAATAAACGATCTTCTCTCTGCGTCTGGAATAATGGTCAGGTTTCACTGCTTTCTCTTCTTGAACTTTTCCCTGCCTTTGATACCATTGATCCCTACGTCCACCCACCTCACTAGCCTCAACCATACTTTTGGCATCTCTCTCTTCTCACGCTTTGGGCATGGTTGTATATTCTAAACCCTTTCTGTCGAACCCAAATTGTCACAGTCCAATGGTTTTTCTTCCAGCTCATGCTGACTTGAATTTATGGTGTTCCCCACGTGCCTGTCCTTGGTCCCCTTTCTGAATGTTCAATATACCCAAGCCCATCTCTGAAATTGTACCCATCATGACATTTCACACCCTGCTACTCTGATGACAAACAAATCAATATTTCTGGTGACATTCTCTCCTCTCCTCCATCATCGATCGAGCTCACAGCTCTGGCATCCTCTACATAAAGGCATGGATGAACTTGCAAACAAACTTCAGTTAAACAAAGACAAAACTGAACTGATCTTCATTCTCCCAAACGCTCATTCTACAATGTCTCTGTTCCATCTTCTGTCCCAACTTGGAACCTCTTCTCATTCAGACCTCTACCACTGTGCGAAATCTAGGCGTTGTACTTGATCAGGACACTCTCCCATTTCAAAATCAGATTTCTTCTATCTGCCGTGCCTGCTACTTGGAGCTTCGGCGAATCAGTTCTGTGCGCCACCTTCAGTCTTAAGAAGCCACAAGACCTCTGGTTTCTGCTTTCATTCTTTCAAGACTTTGACTATACTGTTAAATCGCTTCTTTGCTGGCAGTCGCTCACAGAATCATCTTTTGGCAAAATTTGCAGGAAATCCAAAATTCTGCTGCTCGCCTTGGTCTCCGAATCTCCGAAACCTCTCATGTATCTCCCTTGCTTAAATCTTTGCACTGGCTTCCTGTTGAAAAACGCATCAAGTACAAAACTTTCTTTGCTACTGTGACAAGGCATGGATGTGCTCGCTCCATCTTACTCTCTAAACTTCTGACGACCTATACTCCTTCCAACATCTTTCGCTCTTCCTCTGACACACGCATATGCAGATCCCTCGTGTTTCGGCCAGAACACTTGGTGAACGTTCTTTTACTCTTCAGCTCCCATCTGCTGGAACAATCTCCCTTCTGCACTTCCGAAACACAACATCTTTCTTCTTTCAAGTCCTCCCCACAAAACAACTCTCTTCAAAACATAAATTTTCTGCTCCTTCGCTGGTGTGTGTGGGTGTGTGCGATTGTGTGTGTTGTGTTGTTGTGTGGTGTGTGTGTGTGGTTGTTTGTGGTGTAGTGTGTGTATGAGTGTGTGGAGTTGTGTGTGTGTGGTGTGTTGGGCTTATTGCTGTAAGCGCTTAGGGCTTTTGTATTAAGATAAGCGCACTAAATGTTCCATAATTATTATTATTACTCACTAAGGATGAATGAGGAAAGAAACAGTTTTAAACCCAGCAGATGGACTAAGACTCGAAACCCTGTCAGGACGGTGTCCTCTTTCTGCTGACCAGTCAATAACCCCAGAGTGAGCTAAAGATAGTTGGGGAAAGCAACAGGGTAAAAACATCAGGAAAAGATAAAGAAAGAATTCATATGTTGAATAAGAAGTTACTTTACACGAACCTAATTCTTGTTTCAGCCCTTCACCTTAACCCTTTTAAACCCTTCACCCTTCACCTTTACAACCCCGTGAGGTGGTTAAGATGGCCATGGTTGTGGGGAACAACACCGGTAGGCAGCCCCAGGAATTAAGGACTCCAGGGAGAGGAGTCGGGAACTCGTCATCTCTCCAGGGACAGGAGAAGACGAGGAGAGGAGTTGGAACTCATCTCTCCAGTGACAAGAAGAGTCGAGGGAGAGGAGTCGGAAGTCATATCTCCAGGACGGGAGAAATCGAGGGGGCGAGATGATGTCTGAGAGAGACAGGGAATCCTGAAAGGATGAGGCGAGTCGTAATTCGGATGCAGGCATAGCATCAAGGAGTGAGAGAATCATTTATTTTCCTGGTCTGGAGTTTGTGGGCCAATGTTGTGTGGAGGCCGTGACTTTATGAAGTCTTGAGTGAGTTAGTTTGCCTCTCAGTGGAAAGAGTGCTACCTGTATAAAATTTGTTTATAACGTGTTTGATGTGATTTAGTAAAGTGTTTTCCCGAAGGAGAGGGGGAGAAGAAAAAACATTCGGTAGTGCGCCTTTTGGTTGATTGGAAAGATTGCGTGTGCGTATGGAGTAAATGCTGTCATGAATGCGCGTGTGCAAAAGTGACAGTGTGACAGTGAGGGATAGACAATCTGATCAACTCTTTCCTTGTGGTACTCTTGGCAAGTTGATCAACCAACTCGTTGTCTGGAATGTCCACATGCCTGGGAATCCAAACAAAAACTGTGCTAAATCCATCTGATTCCAGAGAAGTGTCCAGTTCGAATGATTTCGGCAGTTGAGGGTGATGAAGGTTACGGCCGGCAATGACATATCCAAACCAGACAGGAAGTCCGGCAAAATGAGGAAAGTACTATGTTTTGATTTCCAGACCATTTGAAGAGCCAGGACCCAGGCTGTCAACTAGCAGCGTAGATGGAGCTGTCAGTGGGAATGTGTTTAGAACCTCTTTGAGAGGGACCTGATGCACAATACAAAGCAGAGGTAACCCCCTAGAGAATGTAAATATGCGGGTTCACGACCACCCATGTTATTCTGCCCGAAAACCCCTTTTTCACATACAAATCACGGCCATCACATATCAGTTTTGGCCAAAATTAACACCTGTTTCACAAAAAAATTAACACGTCAAAACCTCTAAAAATCGACGTAATCGTTACTTTAAAACGGGGGTTTCCGTGCAGAATAATATGGGTGATCGTGAACCCGCATATTTACATTCTCTCCCAGACACATAAAAATTAACGCCCGCGGGACTGAGTCCTTCTTACTATTTTAATATGCTCTTCTACTTCTAGCACCATTAATAAATTAGAACAAACAACCGGCTTTCCGTCTTGATTAACTATTTTTACATCCAATGAATTTAAAGAACCCTCAATTAATTCTTTAAATTCACCGTCTCCGCCAAACCTATGTAACTGATAATCGCAAAACCCTACATTAGTTGGCGGCAATGCTCGTAGAACAGTAGATGGATAGCCATTAAACAAATTAGTATCTGTTTTTAACTGTTGTAAATGGACATACAAAATTGGGTTCACGAGAAAATCAGATGGTCTACTGCCTACATACTCATAAAGACCTCCTTTTAAGTACATATGCGTTTTAATATGATATGTTTCACCACTGTCATAAAAGCCTAAAATTCGAGCAAGGCTTCTAGGAAAAACGTACTCCCTTTCTTCAATTTCTGGAAAATTCATAGTAACTATAAGATTTGCCTCATTAATTTTTAACTTAATGTTAAAATTGCTAAATACTTCTCTTAAAGAACAAAAGTTGTAGTAACCATCGGGTATTTTTAAATGTTTTAATAGATTGCCTTGTCCATCCTTAATATCCACCCAGTTATTCTTACTTTCATTTTAATCATTTTTTTTAAACAATTTCTCTAAGGTTAAATCCATTTAATTCTTAAACACCCGTAATTT
>CM031605.1:24153750-24168750 GCA_018398815.1 Conus ventricosus
TTCAAAAAAAGTGGAGAAAGACTTTTACTTCGCGACAGGTAGACACTGATGCAATAAACAGAACATTGAAAAACAAAACACACGATCGGTTAAACCCAAAATAGACCAAAAAAAATATAAGTTTAGCAAAAATAAACACTATTTTTTTTGTTAACTCACTGTGTTTGGCGACACAACTTGCAGCTCTTCACGAACAAACGATCTTTTAGGGGCAGGCTTTTTAGAAGAAAGAGTTTCTCTTAAATAATATACAGGAGGGTTGTTTTCATGATTCTTTCACTTCATATACATCTACGCTCCATATAGGATCTGTAGCTCTAATTCTAACATCACCCTCCGCTCTTCCAGGAGCATACAAGTATCTTACTTTTAGTCCAAACGGCAAGAGTTTTTGATTACCTTGGATGTCTTCAGTAATGCTAATTTTTTTTAATTTGATTGCGTTCATGGTTTAAGGCCTGTTGCTTTAAATTCTTCATTGTTCATGGCACGTAAGACTGCTGGCAATCTCCTAACCCATTCTGTGTTACGCGTTCTGTCCATAATTTCTCTGTGATATTGATAGGTTAAACAGGCGTTCAGCTAGATTTTTTATAAGTTTCTACTTAGGCTTGTGATCGATGGTTGCCTGGGATCCCTCTCTTAACTGTAACATGATGCTTTAAAAACAACTGGTTACAGAGCCTTTAAACTCTTTTCCATCATCAACCTGGATTAGCCTAGGATACTTTAATGGGCCTCGCATGTATTTTGTTGTAAAGCCACAGCCACAGCAGTTGAGCTTTATCCGTTAAAGGCTCAGCGTCTTTGTATCTTGAAGCCATGTCAACAACTGTCAGAGCATACTTAAACTTTTTTCTTCTAACTTATCATGTGGAAGATACAGCAAGTCCATCTGGTGGGTGTCATTTGGAACTGAGTTAACAAATCTAGGCCTTATTATTCTTTTTGGGGCGGGCAGATTATATTTGCCAAATTGCCTGTTTTGAAAGCCAGTCTTTCGCATCTGATTCAGACACTCTAGCAGCTTTACTTAGTTTTTCAGTAGCAGTCTTTCCTTTCCAATACCCTTTGGAGAATAATATATTTTGTACTTCGTATTGTCCATAAGAAGGACTGTATTTTAATTGTATTTTTAATTGTTTTTTAGATTGTTTGTGCAAGAATATAGATTGCTCCCAATGCACCCACAATAAAGCCAATTTCTGCTATTTTCTGTTCTTCTGATGGTTCATAAAAGTCAGACAGTTCTGGCGGCGGTGATGTAAGAAACTTCTTTCCTGTCACTAAGTAATACTCATTCATTGCCTCATCAACGTCTGTAAATGTGTGCTCTGCATGTCCCTGTTCCCTTTAACTTTTATTAATAAAGTCTAAGTGAGCAATTCGTCTTTTCTCATAAGCGTCTCTTGCCTTAGCTAAATCTTCTATTGCCTTGTTATGACGTTCTCTCTCTTCATCGGACCTCAATTTACTAAACATATAATTGCTTCCAGAGAAGGCTAAAGCATTAACAATAGCTCCTCCTACCATCATAACTACTCCCGCCATTTTTTTTTTATAATTATTTTCTTATGAATTAATCTTTCTATGAACTAATATTTTCTGGGATAATCCCTGTGTAACAAGAAAGTCTTTTGAGGCAATCCCTGCAGTAATTACAACTATAACCTTAACAACATCCTCAATGTCTAACCTTCCTAGATCAGCCGGCTTCATTTTAAACATGTTTTTTTGCTAGCACGCTATAGCCTATACTAAGACCGCTAATTACAGCAGAGTGGTAAATCGTATTGATAATCTTTTTTTCACTCATCTTTTAATTAACTAAAAAAAATAATTAAAATAATCATAATACGAAGGCTGTCTATGTGCTTTTTAATCAGATAATCTTTTGTTGTTAAAGCTAAAAATAAAGTTGCAACTAGTTTTGGAGAATCTTCTATCTTTCCCATGTTTGGTGGTTTTATTCCTAACAAACATTTTGCAAGGTTGAATAGACTATAACACCAACGATAGGCACTGCATAATTAACCAACGTTAAACTCATGGTTTTAAAAGTTTATATTATTTTTTATTGTTTTAAAAATGGATTGTGACGAACTATTAAAGTGTGAGGAGCAAGCAGCTACCCCGTAGACAACTGCCATAAAGAAAGATTATATTCTCTAGCTGCGTGTGGAAAAACTAGACAGTGTTTTAGGTGTTGAACTAAGTATTGAACAGATTCAGCAACTGCCTACATCAGATGTTGAGAAGTACTACGCTAAGTACGAAGCGCAGCTAGGGTCAAAAATGGTTAGATCAGTGGGTCAGACAATGATTAGTCTATATGCTAAGTTAGTAAGTAAGGTGGCGCCGGTTGATTCAGAAGAAGATTTAATATTTGACTTATCACAAGATCCGTTTTAAACATAGTCCCTAGAAACTCTTGCATGTGACATGTACTACAGATTTGGGACTATGTTATGCCCATTCATCATGGGATTAATTACTTTTAATCATATTAATTTTGTCATATTAAATTTAATCGCAATAAAGAAAATGAGCGATCAGAGAAGAAGACGCCGCAGGACCCTCCGCAGGAGCAGAATGTGTCACAAGTGAATGTACCGCAGGAGCAGAATGTACCGCAAGTGAGTAATGTTACTAAGACTAAAATCCTGGACGTGTTGAGGCGGGCATAAACTGGCTGAATGGAACAGACTGCAAAAAGCAAACCAATCAGTAAAACAAAATTGTTAGATAGTAATACAGCATCGCCACCAAACGCCAACAACAACAACAACAACACAATCACAATCAAACAATAAGACGTATCATTTATGTACTGGGTGCTGCTGCTGTTGTTGGCGGTTTTTTTGCATACAAATACCTAACACCATACCTAACAACAAAGCTGCAAGCCCCCACAGTAAAAGAAGAAGAACCGCCTTCTGCAAAAAAAGTGCAACCTCCTGCAGTAGACCCATTTTCTATGGAATAGTTTTTAAGAACTAGATAAAGTACAAGTTAAGAACTAGATAAAGTACAAGTTAAGTTTAGTTATAGAAAGTACTTTTTAAGTTAAGCGCAAGTTAAATGTAAGTTAAGTGCAAAAAAAAATTAAGTTCTAGTTTTAAGTACTAGTTAGGCTCTTAAGTTAAGCTGTTGTTATGTTCTTAAGTTAAGTACAAGCCAAGTCAGTCAAGTTAATCTTTTAAGTTCTCCAATGCCCTACAGCATATGAAAACTCAGGATTGACGCAAGTTCTCTTGTTATTGTTAGAGACTAGTGATTTCTTGTTAACAGCAGTTGTGTTTACTTGATGAAGAGTAGAGCGCAGATTAACATTTGTTGTGATGAAATACTTTGTTTTCAAAGAGGGCTTGCTTGTAGTTGTCGTGAGTTATATTTTTTTTGACAACTTCTTTACTTATGCCTTAGCTTTTTTCATTACAGAAGTCTGGCTAGCAACGCTGTACATCTTTGATCGCAAAACCAACATATTCTTTTATAACTGTCCCATTGAGTTCCTTGTTTACAGTTGAATGTAAAGGACTGTCTTTAGGATAGTCGCATGTGTCGTACCACCCATCAGCTCCTTTAGCTACTTCTGTTTCTAAGTCTTTAAAGAAGTCTTCTGTGGGAACGTCTAGAATAAAAGAGTCAGTGTCTGTGTAAAGGACTCTTGCTTCTGGGATACCCGCGGTTTAAAGTAGTCGTACAGAAATTCTAACATCAATAACTTTGACAACTCTAATACAGTAAAGCCGATAAAACACCGGCTTGTCCAACTTAACATCCTTTTTCTTCATCATAATGCCAACCAGGCTGTCGTTAAATCTTCTAAAGTCTTGATAGTTGGGTTTAGAGGCAAACTTAATTGCTTGGTTTTCTTTTGTAACTAATTTTACATCTTTGCGATTGTGTACGTTCTCCATAGTTTTGCCAAAACAGCTGTTGTTCATCAGTTTAAAGAAGTCTTTTTCTGAAGCATCAGTGGCTTGGGTTCTAGATCAGTGTTCTTTTTGATGTATGGTCTCAAAAAGGCTCTTGTCAAAAGCAATGATTCTATGAACAGCTGTCAGTTTCAACCCGTGTCTTAGGTAAAACTGTAACTGTCTGTAATGACATACATATTTAGTTTTATGTCTAAGATTAGGCACAAGTTTAGGCGGTTCAATAGGACTCATCTTTAATCTTTCTGCGGCTAGGGGGTAATCGTTGTGGAGATCGTGTAATTCCTTAGGATATTCTAAGTCTACTTCCAAGATTAGTCCTGCTGGATTATCAGGCGCAAGTTTTGACAACATACCCAACACAGTGTTAACATCATGGGGCCCTTGTATCATTTTAAAGTTTCTCAGTGGAAGCGGCTGACTCATGGCCCATCCATACAGATTGTTGGCGTCTAAGTACATTAAATAGTTAGATGGTTTGGCGGGGTCATAGTCGTCTAAATATTTGTTGTTGGCTTTGCAGTAAGGATGTGAGGCCATGCTAATACCTCCCCTTAAACCGTCTTCAATCATTTGAAGTGTGGGTAATCAGAAATTAAGTCAATCTGGATGTTTGTAGACTTTAAGAAAGCGTCCCAAGGAAGGCCTGGGGCAGAGATGTAATGCGACGAGTCTAAGTTGTAATGTTTCATGCATGTAGATCTGTAATTCTGAAAGACGTCGCCATAAACACACGTCAGCCAATAAATATTGATCGTGATAGTCGCCCATCGTTCACATGTAATTCTGTCCAGGCTTTCTGAGCGTATTCATATTCAGCATCAGTTATGTCTTTGCCTCTAAGACTAGAAAAGAAAGCGCCTTTAGGAGGAAGCGAGTCTTCGTCAAACCTATCCCACGAGTTCATGTATTCATAAGGATAAACGCTTTACGCACTAAAGATGGGTCAAAGTATTGTTTTAGTGATTGGGAAGTCTTGTAAAGATCCCGCTAATTTATCTAAACTGGCCATCAGATGTTGGGCAGAGTCATAAAATGATAAAGAGTCAAGAGTAAAAGTCATGTACTTTTCTGAAGACTGTGCAATGCAGGTAACCCTCTTATATTCAGAAGTCACTGCTTGCATGATGAAATAGAATCGTAGCCTCGTAGGTTATGAAAGAAGATAGGCAGTTTCCATGTCTTAGGGTCAACCTTAAGTTGAAGATTACAACTGTTGTGCGCGGCCCCTCTGAACTTTCCAGTAATGTGATCGTGGTCTCTTACTGCGTTGCCTAATAATTCTTTATTGCAAATCCAACAGTGTGTAGATGAGTCATAACGTTCTTGGTCTTCAGGAGTCTAACAATGTCTGAAAGATTTAGTTGGTTGGATAACTGATTGCGAAGTTGTTTCATCTGATCTAAAAATCTACTAGCCGCATTGGGGCCTCTGTAAATCTCGGGTGTCGTGTGTTGGCCGTCTGACCTAACAACAATAAACGCATAAGAACAGATCTGATGGTGGGTTAATAGCGTTGTTTTTTGTTCTTGCTGTTGCGGGCCGTAGTACTGCGGTAAGATTGATTCAAAGTCGGCATAAACCACGTACGGTCTCATCTGCATTTTGTGTAAATTTTTAAACTAACTTTAGACCCTGGTTTAGGTGTGAGGAGTTTGGTTTCACAGTCTACAAAACTTTTACAATGTTTTTTATGACTAGCAGCTGCTTCTATAGTGGGGATTCTAACCAAACACTTCTTACAAATCTCTTTTTAGCAACGATTCTTTGATGTAAAGCCCATAAGTCTGCTTATTGTTCTGATTAATACATAATGGCTCTTTGTGCTATCTGCAAACAGTACTAAGTCTACATGTTTGTCAAGTGATTTGCCTAAAGTAGGGGCGTTGGGAGAAACCCTTAAGGCACTATATTAGCCTCTACAGACCGTTTACAGTAATTGGCTTGTTTTGCTCTTCAAACTGAGTTATACTTTCTATGCTTACTGGGAAGGTTATGTCATTAAAGTTCAGCTCTTGCTTATATTGTTCATAATTGGAAACTCTGTTTGCATGATTTTTAAGGAGTGTAAATGCGCTAAAACACACCACATAAAACACATGTTGTCAGATTATGTATGTTTAAGACTGCCCGTTTTAATCTAACTCTTTTGGAAGAGGAAGGTAAGAATTGCCAACTATAGGATAGAACTTTGTTTGTCTTAATTTGATTTCAAGGACTGTCCCTTCAGACCAGCCAGAACCCCTTAACTTTGCCTCCTCACTTGCATGGTTAAACTGTGTAAGCATGTAATCAGCCCAGTTAGAGTTAAAGTCGTGATAGCTGATTACTTCTTTCTGTTAGTTGAAACCCAGACTTCCATGTTACTATCATCAGGTGTTATATAATCAATCAGAACGGTCAATAGCACTTTACTGGCGGCTCCATCTGAAGAGACTCTGGGATTTTAGAGATGGCATGTGCTACGCTTTCATGAACACTTGTGGGGTTAATGATGTTCATGTCTACTTCACTAAACTATTGCTTAATTGTTTTTTTTTCAATATCAAATATTTCTTCCATTGTATATAGTTTTTCGTCCTCGAATTTACTTGGGGTCGTCATTTTTAAAGCCACAATATTTACGTAGATTAAAAAAATAAATGTAAATAAAAGTAAGTAAAACACCGCTTTTATTCTTCACCCAAGTGTCGCAACACTTCAAGACACGTTAACCTTACAATAACGCCCGCCAATATTTTAGCTTTTTCTGAATCACTACAGTCAATTGTTTATCACTTTGATTGCTTCGTTTAAATAGTTCACTATTATCTTTTATTATATTGTCTATATCATTCTCAAACCCAAATTCACTAAAATCAATGTTTAATAATTTCATGTTTCGTCAAATAGTTCATTACAATTCTTTAAATCAGATTCACTGAGTTCAGCAGCCATTTTTAAATCTAAAATAAATAAAAAAAATGATTGTAATTCAGTTGTTATTCATAGTTTTTTCTAATCACAAAACCTAATCTTCATTAAAGTGAATAGATATTCCTTCAGGGCTGGTAGAAAAAGTTAGATTAACATCTTTAGAAGCCATATAATCAACTAAAACGGCAAACAGCTTTATAGTTGGTTGGGGCCAAGAATCTGGTATTTCACTAATGGCCCTCTTCACGTTTGTTTGTATCTTTATGTGATTAAAAAGATTAGTAATTGATTCTTCAAAACTTGTTTTTTAACTCTTCCCTATTGGCCTTCCAACTCAACTTGTAAAGTATATTAGTAAGCTTTTTAACGTCTTCAGGCTTCATTTTAAAACAGAATAAATTATAAATTAAAAAAATTAATTAATCAGTTTCTCTTGTAAATCAACTGTTATTCATAGTCTTTTCTAATCGTAAAACCTGATCTTCACTAAAGCGAATAGCTACTCCTTCAGGGCTAGTAGAAACAGTTAGATTAACATCTCAGGAGCTATATTATCAACTAAAATAGCAACAACTTTACAACTGGTTGGGGCCAATTATCTGGTATTTTACTGATGCTTCCAATACACTTTCTCGCATGTCTATGCGATTAAAGAGATCAGTAATTAATTCTTCAAACCTGTTCTTTAACTGATCTTTATCGGCTTCTCTCTCCCAATCCAACTCGTAAAGTATATTAATAAGCTCTGTAGCTAATTCGCCTTCATTTTTTTAAACCAGAATAAATCATAAATTAAAAAAATTAATTAATCAGTTTTCTCTTGTTTTTAGGCAAGAATTAGAAGAAGTTATATGTGTGTGCGTGGGGGTGGGGTGGGGGCGGTTGCAGGGCGTGTGTGTGGGTGGGGGGTGGGGCGTGTGTGTGGGGTGGGGGTGGGGCATGTGTGGGGGTGGGGGGTGGGTGTGTGTTGTGGGGGGTGGGTGTTGTGTGCGTGCGTGGGATGGGGGTGGTGGGTTGGTTGGGGTGGGGGCGTGCATGCGTGGAGTTGTGGTGGGGTTGGGGTGGTGTGTGGGGTGTGCAGGAGTTACCTCCCTTAGTATTATTTTCGGCCCTGTTGAGAGCCTTTCTAGGTCGTTGTTCCGCACGGAACAATGACACAGTTCTGGTGTATTTTTAGCCTTTAGGTCGAAGTCTGCGGCTTCTGGCATCGCGCGACCTGACAACCGCTCATAGAGAGCTGCTGGATCAATAACCGGCGCTGTCTCTCGGTCTCCGTGTGTCTGGCCTCATCGGCTAGCCTTTAGTCAGCTTGCCAGAACTCACGAAAACCAACGTCGCTTTGCATATATTTAAAATGAGCCTTCTTTTCTCATACAAGCTGTGGATTGAAATTCCTAGCTTGTGGAACTTTGGATAATAGTAAAAACAAAATGATAATTCTGTCAGTTTTTTTACACATCGTGGTTCCATCAGAATTTCGTTTTTCAAATAATTATCCCAGGACACTTTTGGATTAGATTTTTTGAAAAGAGTTTTTGTTCTTTCAAGCCAATGACCTAAAAGCAAAGATGTCGAAGAGTTTTACGATTTTCAGCTTTGATCTCAGAACCGGCCTTCAGCAAAACAGCGTAATTTCGGTTATGTTTTTCAGTTTCATGAAAGAACCTTCATCGATCAGCTCATTATCAAGTTTCTCTACAAAACAATTACGTAAAAAAGCATCCGTTCACTTACTGTCATTTCACGTTTTTCCTTCTTTGTTCTAAAAGACTTAGACTCTCTTTTGGTTTGGTTGGTTTCAAGATACAAATCATTTCCTGATAATACTTTTTGTGTTTCAATATTATTTCTTTTTGCTCACCTGAATACAGCAAATGCTCAGTTTGGCTTTCTTGAGAGCCAGCATCCATTGTAGTCTCTTGGGTTTCTTGCGAAAACAATTCAGCCTCCGACTTGAACCAGCCATGTTTCAGTGTAGTGAGAGCGATAAAATCACGTCTTTCCCTTCCGACAGTTACCTGAAGAATGATGAAACCCGTAGAAATGATGTCATACCTCCCTGTCGATTGGTTGAGCGTGCACAACGTGATGGTTCAGCCATTAATAATTAACTACAGACCTTTGCTGCATTGCGACAGCCTGATGACGTGTCATAAAGCGATTCCATCCTCGCTCTAGAGAGGAGAAGCGACACGCGCGAGCAGCATGTGCCGTAACCAATATTGATTGGGGCAGGACGTGATTTGTATGTGAAAAGGGGGGGTTTTCGTGCAAAATAAGATGGGTGGTCTGAACTCACATATTTACATTCTCTCCTTCTGGATCCAAGAATACCGCATAAACGCACGCCACACCCACGCACGCAGCACGCATGCACACAACACAACACACACACACACACACACACACACACACACACACACACGGTGGAAGCGATGGGAGCATGTAACACATGCAGACAGGCAGATGGACAGACATGTATACATTCTGAAAATCGGCTTATTCTTTCCTACTGCATTAAAATTCTTCTTGCCCCCCCCCCCCCCCCCCCCACGCTTTCTCTCTCTCTCTCTCTCTCTCTCCTCTCTCTCTCTCTCATCCTCTCTCTCATCTTTCTCTCTCTCTCTCCTCTCTCTCTCTCTCTCCTCCCTCCTAAAAAAAAAAACAAAGAAAGCAAAAAGAGAAACAAGGCAAGGCCTCCTCCCCTTCCTTCTAAACTATCGACCCCCATCTTTTTTCACACACACCCTACCCCACCACCTCTGATCCCCCCCCCCCCCCAATCCCTCCTTCCACTCCCACGAAAAACCACCACCACCACCAACCACCACAACCACAACAACAGCAACAACGCATCACCACAAACAAGCAAACAAACCCAACAACCCTCGTCCTCAGCCTTGACCCTCCCCTGGCTTCTTCCAGACGAATGAACCTGAACCTGTTCCGGGATCGCAAGTCCTTCGTGAACCGCTGTGTGCTCCTGCCCGTCTTTGTGCCCTTCATCGTCGTGTTCCTGGGCTCCCTGAGCCACAACCAGAGGTCCATCCAGGACCGCATCGGCCTGCTGTACCAGAGCGTGCAGGTGCCGCCCTACGTGGGCATCGTCCACGCTGTGGCGCTCTGTGAGTAGTAGTACCCCTTGTCCATATGTACTTTTTTGGCTACACTGAATCCGGTACTTTTATTTTCATCGTTTATAAAAGCGCAGAATAGCCATTCCCTTCACTTGTTCGATATATCAATTCATCATCATTCATCATTCTCTTGCCCATGATGGGCGTAGAGGAGAGATGAGAGACACTCTCGAAGCCAGGCACCACCATCCGGCCCTGTCCTCTGCCTGTCGCATCAGCGTAGGGCCATCCATCCTGGTCCATTCTTTGATGTTGTCCATCCAGCATTTGGCTTGTCGTCCCCTTCGTCTGCCACCTTCCAGTGTGCCCCGGATGACTGTTTTGGGCAGTGAATTGTGGGGTATGACATGCCCGAACCACGACAGCTTCCTCTTCTTGACTGTTGCCAGAGGGGTTTTGGGGGCCTGCAAGTGATGCTATTTGGCTCCTCACAAGGTCGTTTGTCTTCCGGTCTTGCCAAGAGATCCCGAGCAAGCGCCTGAAGCATTTAGTTTCAAACGTCTGGATTCTCTTGGTGGTCTGTGCTGTCATGGTCCAGCTTTCGCAGCCATACAGCAGGATGGACAGCACCAGGGACTTGTACAGATCTTCACCTGCCGGATACTGATGGAGAAACATCTGCAACATCAGAGAGACCTGTTCCACAACTTCATTGACTTTAGGAAAGCGTTTGACAGGGTGTGGCACAAGGGTCTGTGCAGGTGCTCAGAAAGTTTGGCATAGAGGAGGTCTCGTCCAAACCATCCAGGCGCTGTATACACCGCCAGCAGCGCAGTCCTCCTCAACAACAGATAGGGACTACTTCAAGACCACAGTGGAGTCCGTCAAGGCTGCCTGCTATCTCCCGTACTGTTCAATCTCTTCCTAGGAAAACATCATGCGTGAAACCCTCCATGACTTCCACTCCACTGTCTCTATCGGAGGAAGAACCATCAATAATCTGAGGTTTGCAGATGACATCGACCTGATGGAGGCAGCAACGAAGAACTACAAGACCTGACAAAGAGACTGGAAGAAAGGGCAGGTGCATATGGAATGGAAGTGAGCACAGAAAAAAAAGAAAGTCCTGGTCAACAGCACAAACCAACACCCATGCTGAAATCTACATGAACGACAACAGCTGAAGAAGTGGGCGCTTTCAAATACCTTGCGCCACTCTCACCAAAACGGTCGCTCTACAACAGAAATCAAGACCAGACTAGCGATCGCAACAGCAGCAATGCAAAGCTAAACAAGACTGGAAGGCAGGGAGATCAGCTTTCCTACAAAGATGAAGCTGTACAAGCCCTGGTGCTGTCCATATATCAATTACCTCTTCAAACAACGGCATAAACAACAGTTGTTTCTTCACAAACTTGCATTGTTTTTTTTCGGCAGCATGTGAATGAGTTGCCAAGGCAACTTGAAAAAATAACTGTAATCATCACAATCAGCCCTGTTTTCTGTTCTATTATTATCTAATATTTCGCTAGAATCAAGAAATAATGATTAAATACTTAGAAAAGTACAGTTGTATAATTGAAGTGAACGTTTTCAGTATATTTGTTATATATAATGTCGGTTCGTTTAAAAACGTTTACTTTCTCAACACTAATGAATCAATATTGTTGTTTATGTTGTTGGTGTGTGTGTGTGTGTGTGTGTGTGTGTGTTGTGTGTGTGTGTGTGTGTGGTGTGTACGTGGTACGTGTGCGTGTGTTGTTGTTGTTGTTGTTGTTGTAGTCCCACAGTTGCGGAATCATTTCTACCGTGAGGGGTTTGATGGCCTGTACTCTTCGGCCACTTTCCTGTTGACCTACGCCATTCACATCATGCCGTTCGTGGCAGTGGCCAGCATTATCTTCTCCTCCTTCCTCTACTGGTGAGACGGCCACACAGTTCCTGCGGGGCGTTGTCAGCGTCGTCGCCATCATCCTTTGTCAGCGTCGTCCTTTGTCAGCGTCATTGCTATCACCTTTGTCAGCGTCGTTGCTATCATCCTTTGTCAGTGTCGTTGCTATCATCCTTTGTCACGTCGTTGCTATCATCCTTTGTCAGCGTCGTCCTTTGTCAGTGTCGTTGCTATCATCCTTTGTCAGCGTCGTCCTTTGTCAGTGTCGTTGCTATCATCCTTTGTCAGCGTCGTCGTTTGTCAGTGTCGTTGCTATCATCCTTTGTCAGTGTCGTTGCTATCATCCTTTGTCAGCGTCGTCCTTTGTCAGTGTCGTTGCTATCATCCTTTGTCAGTGTCATTGCTATCATCCTTTGTCAGCGTCGTCCTTTGTCGGTGTCGTTGCTATCATCCTTTGTCAGCGTCTTCCTTTGTCAGTGTCGTTGCTATCATCCTTTGTCACCGTCGTCCTTTGTCAGTGTCGTTGCTATCATCCTTTGTCAGTGTCGTTGCTATCATCCTTTGTCAGCGTCGTCCTTTGGTCAGTGTCGTCCTTTGTCAGTGTCGTCCTTTGTCAGCGTCGTCCTTTGTCAGCGTCGTCCTTTGTCAGTGTCGTTGCTATCATCCTTTGTCTGCGTCGTCCTTTGTCAGTGTCAGCCTTGTCAGTGTCGTCCTTGTCAGTGTCGTTGCTATCATCCTTTGTCAGCGTCGTCCTTTGTCAGTGTCGTTGCTATCATCCTTTGTCAGCGTCGTCCTTTGTCAGTGTCGTTGCTATCATCCTTTGTCAGAGTCGTCTTTTGTCAGTGTCATCCTTTGTCAGTGTCATCCTTTGTCAGTGTCGTTGCTATCACCTTTGTCAGCGTCGTCCTTTGTCAGTGTCGTTGCTATCATCCTTTGTCAGCGTCGTTGCTATCATCCTTTGTCAGTGTCGTCGCTATCATCCTTTGTCAGTGTCGTTGCTATCATCCTTTGTCAGTGTCGTGCTATCATCCTTTGTCAGTGTCATCCTTTGTCAGCGTCGTCCTTGTCAGTGTCGTTGCTATCATCCTTTGTCAGTGTCGTTACTATCATCCTTTGTCAGTGTCGTCCTTTGTCAGTGTCGTTGCTATCATCCTTTGTCAGCGTCGTCCTTTGTCAGTGTCGTTGCTATCATCCTTTGTCATGGTCGTTACTATCATCCTTTGTCAGTGTCGTCCTTTGTCAGTGTCGTTGCTATCACCTTTGTCAGTGTCGTCCTTTGTCAGTGTCGTTGCTATCACCTTTGTCAGCGTCGTCCTTTGTCAGTGTCGCTGCTTTCATCCTTTGTCAGCGTCGTTGCTATCATCCTTTGTCAGTGTCGTCGCTATCATCCTTTTCAGCGTCGTTGCTATCGTCCTTTGTCAGCGTCGTTGCTATCATCCTTTGTCAGCGTCGTCGCTACATCCTTTGTCAGTGTCGTCCTTTGTCAGCGTCGTCGCTATCATCCTTTGTCAGTGTTGTCCTTTGTGAGCGTCGTCCTTTGTCAGCGTCGTCGCTATCATCCTTTGTCAGTGTCGTCGCTATCATTCTTTGTCAGCAGTCGTTGCCATCATCCTTTGTCAGTGTCGTCCTTTGTCAGTGTCATTCTTTGTCAGTGTTGTCCTTTGTCAGTGTCGTCGCATCATCCTTTGTCAGTGTCGTCCTTTGTCAGTGTCATCCTTTGTCAGTGTCGTCCTTTGTCAGTGTCGTCCTTTGTCAGTGTCATCCTTTGTCAGTGTCGTCCTTTGTCAGTGTCGTCCTTTGTCAGTGTCGTCCTTTGTCAGTGTCGTCGCTATTATCCTTTGTCAGTGTCGTCCTTTGTCAGTGTCATCCTTTGTCAGTGTCGTCCTTTGTCAGTGTCGTCCTTTGTCAGTGTCATCCTTTGTCAGTGTCATCCTTTGTCAGTGTCGTCGCTATTATCCTTTGTCAGTGTCGTCGCTATCATTCTTTGTCAGCGTCGTTGCCATCATCCTTTGTCAGTGTCGTCCTTTGTCGTGTCATTCTTTGTCAGTGTTGTCCTTTGTCAGTGTCGTCGCATCATCCTTTGTCAGTGTCGTCCTTTGTCAGTGTCATCCTTTGTCAGTGTCGTCCTTTGTCAGTGTCGTCCTTTGTCAGTGTCATCCTTTGTCAGTGTCGTCCTTTGTCAGTGTCGTCCTTTGTCAGTGTCGTCCTTTGTCAGTGTCGTCGCTATTATCCTTTGTCAGTGTCGTCCTTTGTCAGTGTCGTCCTTTGTCAGTGTCGTCCTTTGTCAGTGTCATCCTTTGTCAGCGTCGTCGCTATCATCCTGTGTCAGTGTCGTAATTTGTCAGTGTCGTCCTTTGTCAGCGCGTCGCTATCATCCTTTGTCAGTGTCGTCCTTTGTCAGCGTCGTCGCTATCTTTTGTCAGTGTCCCTTTGTCAGTGTCATCCTTTGTCAGTGTCGCCTTTGTCAGTGTCGTCCTTTGTCAGTGTCATCCTTTGTCAGTGTCGTCCTTTGTCAGCGTCGTCGCTATCATCCTTTGTCAGTGTCATCCTTTGTCAGCGTCGTCGCTATCTTCCTTTGTCAGTGTCGTCGCTATCATCCTTTGTCAGTGTCGTCCTTTGTCAGCGTCGTCGCTATCATCCTTTGTCAGTGTCATCCTTTGTCAGCGTCGTCGCTATCTTCCTTTGTCAGTGTCGTCGCTATCATCCTTTGTCAGTGTCGTCCTTTGTCAGCGTCGTCGCTATCTCCTTTGTCATGTCGTCGCTATCTTCCTTTGTCAGTGTCGTCGCTATCATCCTCTGTCAATGTCTCGCTATTACCTTTTGTCGGTGTCGTCGCCATCATCCTTTGTCAGTGTCGTTGCTACCATCCTTTGTCAATGTCGTCGCTATTATCCTTTGTCAGTGTCTCGCTACTAGGTTAGGGCTTTGCGAAAATCTAGGCTGCAGACTTAGGTTTGGGGAATGGCCACTAACACTGGGAAATTTACGTGATTTTTGGTATGAGCGATGTAAGCTGAGGTTTTTACTGGAATTTAGGCCTTTAGCTAGGATGTTACCAGTGCTTGACGAACACGACAAGGTTTTACCGTGACTTGGGCGACTGAATTTGGATCAGGTTTGCAGATGTCATTGTTCCTGCAGGATGGCATCCCAGACACATGGGGAAATGACGTCA
>CM031605.1:24171250-24213111 GCA_018398815.1 Conus ventricosus
TTCGTGTCTGTACCATTCGTGAGTTCGTGTCTGTACCATTCGTGAGCTCGTGTCTGTACCATTCGTGAGCTCGTGTCTGTACCATTCGTGAGTTCGTGTCTGTACCATTCGTGAGCTCGTGTCTGTACCATTCGTGAGCTCGTGTCTGTACCATTCGTGAGTTCGTGTCTGTACCATTCGTGAGCTCGTGTCTGTACCATTCGTGAGTTCGTGTCTGTACCATTCGTGAGTTCGTGTCTGTACCATTCGTGAGTTCGTGTCTGTACCATTCGTGAGTTCGTGTCTGTGTCATTCGTGAGTTCGTGTCTGTACCATTCGTGAGTTCGTGTCTGTACCATTCGTGAGTTCGTGTCTGTACCATTCGTGAGTTCGTGTCTGTACCATTCGTGAGTTCGTGTCTGTACCATTCGTGAGTTCGTGTCTGTACCATTCGTGAGTTCGTGTCTGTGTCATTCGTGAGTTCGTGTATGTACCATTCGTGAGTTCGTGTCTGTACCATTCGTGAGTTCGTGTCTGTACCATTCGTGAGTTCGTGTCTGTACCATTCGTGAGTTCGTGTCTGTACCATTCGTGAGTTCGTGTATGTACCATTCGTGAGTTCGTGTCTGTACCATTCGTGAGTTCGTGTCTGTACCATTCGTGAGTTCGTGTCTGTACCATTCGTGAGTTCGTGTATGTACCATTCGTGAGTTCGTGTCTGTACCATTCGTGAGTTCGTGTATGTACCATTCGTGAGTTCGTGTATGTACCATTCGTGAGTTCGTGTCTGTACCATTTGTGAGCTCGTGTATGTACCATTCGTGAGTTCGTGTATGTACCATTCGTGAGTTCGTGTCTGTACCATTCGTGAGTTCGTGTATGTACCATTCGTGAGTTCGTGTATGTACCATTCGTGAGTTCGTGTCTGTACCATTCGTGAGCTCGTGTATGTACCATTCGTGAGTTCGTGTATGTACCATTCGTGAGCTCGTGTGTGTACCATTCGTGAGTTCGTGTCTGTACCATTCGTGAGTTCGTGTATGTACCATTCGTGAGTTCGTGTCTGTACCATTCGTGAGTTCGTGTCTGTACCATTCGTGAGTTCGTGTCTGTACCATTCGTGAGTTCGTCTATGTACCATTCGTGAGTTTGTGTCTCTACCATTCGTGAGTTCGTGTCTGTACCATTCGTGAGTTCGTGTCTGTACCATTCGTGAGTTCGTGTATGTACCATTCGTGAGTTCGTGTCTGTACCATTCGTGAGTTCGTATATGTACCATTCGTGAGTTCGTGTATGTACCATTCCTGAGTTCGTGTCTGTACCATTCGTGAGTTCGTGTATGTACCATTCGTGAGTTCGTGTATGTACCATTCGTGAGTTCGTGTCTGTACCATTCGTGAGCTCGTGTATGTACCATTCGTGAGCTCGTGTATGTACCATTCGTGAGTTCGTGTCTGTACCATTCGTGAGCTCGTGTATATACCATTCGTGAGCTCGTGTATGTACCATTCGTGAGCTCGTGTATGTACCATTCGTGAGTTCGTGTCTGTACCATTCGTGAACTCGTGTATGTACCATACGTGAGCTCGTGTCTGTACCATTCGTGAGCTCGTGTATGTACCATTCGTGAGTTCGTGTATGTACCATTCGTGAGTTCGTGTGTGTACCATTCGTGAGCTCGTGTCTGTACCATTCGTGAGCTCGTGTCTGTACCATTCGTGAGCTCGTGTATGTACCATTCGTGAGTTCGTGTCTGTACTATTCGTGAGTTCGTGTATGTACCATTCGTGAGCTCGTGTCTGTACCATTCGTGAGTTCGTGTATGTACCATTCGTGAGCTCGTGTCTGTACCATTCGTGAGTTCGTGTATGTACCATTCGTGAGCTCGTGTATGTAGCATTCGTGAGTTTGTGTATGTACCATTCGTGAGTTCGTGTATGTACCATTCGTGAGCTCGTGTCTGTGTCATTCGTGAGCTCGTGTCTGTACCATTCGTGAGCTCGTGTGTGTACCATTCGTGAGTTCGTGTATGTGCCATTCGTGAGCTTGTGTATGTACCATTCGTGAGTTCGTGTATGTACCATTCGTGAGTTCGTGTATGTACCATTCGTGAGCTCGTGTATGTACCATTCGTGAGCTCGTGTATGTACCATTCGTGAGTTCGTGTGTGTACCATTCGTGAGTTTGTGTATGTACCATTCGTGAACTCGTGTATGTACCATTCGTGAGTTCGTGTGTATGTACCATTCGTGAGCTCGTGTATGTACCATTCATGAGTTCGTGTCTGTACCATTCGTGAGTTCGTGTCTGTACCATTCGTGAGTTCGTGTCTGTGTCATTCGTGAGTTCGTGTCTGTACCATTCGTGAGTTCGTGTCTGTGTCATTCGTGAGTTCGTGTCTGTACCATTCGTGAGTTCGTGTCTGTACCATTCGTGAGCTCGTGTCTGTACCATTCGTGAGCTCGTGTCTGTACCATTCGTGAGCTCGTGTCTGTACCATTCGTGAGCTCGTGTCTGTACCATTCGTGAGCTCGTGTCTGTACCATTCGTGAGTTCGTGTCTGTACCATTCGTGAGTTCGTGTCTGTACCATTCGTGAGTTCGTGTCTGTACCATTCGTGAGTTCGTGTCTGTACCATTCGTGAGCTCGTGTCTGTACCATTCGTGAGCTCGTGTATGTACCATTCGTGAGCTCGTGTCTGTACCATTCGTGAGCTCGTGTTTGTACCATTCGTGAGCTCGTGTTTGTACCATTCGTGAGCTCGTGTTTGTACCATTCGTGAGCTGGTGTCTGTACCATTCGTGAGCATGGGCCATTAAAAAGGTGTAGAAGATGAAACAACAAAATAGAGGTAAATGAATGAATGAATAGATAAATAAACAAATAAATGAATGAATGAATAAGTTAATCAATTAACCGAGTAATTAATTTTTAAATATATAAATAAATTAATCAATTAATAACTTAATCAATTAATTGATAAAGAAATTATAATTATTCAGGAGAGCACGGCCCCTCACCAAAGTCAAACAGTTCCCTGAGATCTGCCTTCTGAATCAGATCCATTCCGAAGCCATGGATCAGCAGTTGTGGTACTAACTGATCCAGCCAGCACTAGATGGAATTGGGAACCAGACTGATGTTAAACTGCTTTCAATGTTTGTTTTTTTTTAATTTTTTTTATTTTTATTAGCACTTGATTTATGTATAAAACGCCATTCTTGTTTGAATGAAACGAAGCCAAAAATGAACAGTATTTTCACATTTCAAATATCTGTCGAGCTCACACTTGCATACGCTCAACAAATGACAGATTCCGGTCTTTTTTGATGGGCGCATTAGCTTCCTTTCGCAAAGCACGGAAATCATGGCGAGGTGTCAATTTGCGATCGACTTCCCGAGGCGTTTATTGCGACAGGCGCGGGACATATGACCAAAAACCAAACGAGTTAGTTGGTCAAGGTCGTCAGGGAGTCGCTGTCATCTTCATTTCATCCTGTCCGATTTGTACGAGGGTCCAGATAATGAATGCCACAATGGGGGGGTCTGTGGGTCACATTTCACCATTCTACCTGATCGCTGGTTCAGATTGGCTGAAATTGGTACGGTAGTGTTTGTTCAGTCTTGCTAACAAACAAACAGACAGACAGACAAAAACAAACGGGGATGAAGTTGGTACGGTAGTGTTTGTTCAATCTTGCTAACAAACAGACAGACAGACAAAAACAAACGGGGATGAAGTTGGTACGGTAGTGTTTGCTCAATCTTGCTAACAAACAGACAGACAGACAGACAGACAAAAACAAACGGGGATGAAGTTGGTACGGTAGCGTTTGTTCAGTCTTGCTAACAGACCGACAGACAGACAAAAACAAACGGGGATGAAGCTGGTACGGTAGTTTGTGTTCAACCTTGCAAACAAACAGACAGACAGACAGACAGACAGACAGACAAAAACAAACGGGGATGAAAAGAATAAACAAATAACCGACTAAGTGGAATTACCACTACCGGTATTTTCTCTCTTGATGTTGCAGGTTTGCCGTGTATACCCAGCGGGGACGAGTTTCTAGACGCCAACTACCCAGGAGCGGTGGATCACATTAACAGGAATTTTGAACTGATGGCTGCTTTCACTGTCGGCTTTCTCTTACTGGCTATGCTCAGTTTTAAGGTCTTTGGTCTGAAAATCCTTCAGTAATGCGCACACAGCTACAAGGAGTTTCTGTTTACGCCTGAGGTGTGAAAGTTTGTCGGTGAGGTTTACGTTTACTGTGTGTGTACGCGTTTGATATCAAAAGCCTGTGGTAGTGTTCGTAGTTACATATTTTATTAGAGAGGTTTTCAGTATTACTTTTAACTACATGCATTCGTTGGTAAGGTTGGGTCTGCGGGCTTACTACGTGTGTGTTTGATGGCAAGACATGTTCACGTCTTCACAAACGTCTTTACATATTGATATTCGTTGTTATGGCTGTAGATTTATTCTGTATTTGGTTTTTAAAATTCCTTGTGCTTTGTTCCCATAATGCTAAAGAAAGATTTTCAGAAACGCTTAGAGCTGTTTGTTTAGTGTGCGTTTTAAATGCAAAAACATTCAGTTTTCAGAAACGCTCAGAGCTGTTTGTTTAGTGTGCGTTTTAAATGCAAAAACATTCAGTCATTAATGTGCATTATGAATTTATCGTGTTTGTGGTGCCTTGTTATGTTT
Source organism: Conus ventricosus (assembly GCA_018398815.1). Taxonomy (NCBI): domain Eukaryota; kingdom Metazoa; phylum Mollusca; class Gastropoda; order Neogastropoda; family Conidae; genus Conus; species Conus ventricosus. Next base: position 24,175,941 of record CM031605.1, read on the forward strand.
TGTGATTAAGTCGCGACGACTGTTGCGTTCAGTTCCGATGTGGGCCTCTGCGGTTGTGCGTATCAAAACCTTACAAGATAATCTCCCTTTGAAGGACTGCTTCCATCTGTCAAACGTGAAGGTCGGATCTTAATGTTCCTTCCTGGTCAAATTCACATGATCCTAGACGGAATGAAAACATAACGGAGAGATGTCAGATTAGGATGGCGAATGTGCAATATCTTTTTCCTCGTGGAGAGGCGTCTTACACCGTTGGATGCCCACCCACCCACCCCAAGCACACACACACACACACACACACACACACACACACACACACACACACACACACACACACATACACACACACACACACACATATTGCTTTGTTGAGATCCAAACCAGTGGGTCCCAGAGTGCAGCCTGCGACGTTTGCCACAGTACCTCGAAGGCTGGGAACTATTATAGTTTTTAGTCGATATGTTTAGTGTGAATAATTCTTCAGTAACACTCTAGACTGTTGAATTGTGCATGAGAACAGTTTTCAACCACTACTCAAATGCTTGGTTTTACTGGTGTGAAAACTCTTTGGTAACGCTCCTCTGAACTCTTGGTTTACGTTGCATTTCAGTTCCAAGATCATGTGGCAATTTCCTGGATATGGAATTTGTTAAGGTGTTTTTTTTTTTGGTTGTTCGTTTTTTTTAGTTGTTGGTTTTTTGGCATGAAAATCCGTGAATAACTCAACTTTACAAATCTACTTGGGTTTTTTTTTAATTATTTTTTTTCTAAAGGTGAAAATATAATTCTCGGCACAAGACCTCTGCATTTTTGGACCAAACAGTCGCTTTATTTTTTTCTTTCAGTGAGAGACATGTTCACTGACTCTTCTTTCGTATAATGTCCACCATCATCACATTCATGGTTTTGACAATAATTGTAGTTATGGAAGTTTCCTATAGAGAACAGGGTAAAGGGGAAAACGTCTGCCCAGATGATCCACCTCATTTGAGGGAGAGATGAAAGCGATTGTATGGAGTGGGGGTGGTGAAGGGGTGGAGGAGCGGGGGAGGGATGGGGGGGGGGGGGGGGGGGGGACGGGGAGGGCGTTCGGAGTCTTAGTCTGGGAGATTGGGGGGGGGGGGGGGGAGGGCGACGACACCACCTCAGAAGGAAGGCAAGGTTACTCGCTGACGAAACTCTACGGGCTAATGGTTTATTTGTATCTTAACTGAATTCACATAACTCTGTTTAGGGACCGGCCAGGACCGAAAAAATCCCACAGATGAGACTCATGCCCTTCTAAGTCACAGCTTGCGACACTGGCCATTACGCCACGGTGGATGCTCAGAACTATCAATAAACTTACGTTTACTTCATGTTTTTGTAGGTTTTTTTTGTGTGTGGGGGGGGGGGGGGGGGGGGGGGGGTGAAAGTTCTTTGATAACTTGAACAGGACTATAAATTGACTTCATACATTTAGAAAGCACTTTTTTTTTCTCCTGTAAGCTTTGCTTAGATTTAGTCCCATGTTTAAGGTATTCTTTCTGTTGATTATGATGTCTTCAATGAGTGTTTGTTTACTTTTTCTTTATTTTTTTAAAAACTGTCCTAGCATTGCTGGAACTATTGATTTTTTTCTGTTTACAGATTTCTACAGGGGTTTTAGATTTTGTGTGTCGTTTATTGATGTTGTCTGCTAGTGCACTTTAAAGCAATAGAATTATCATGATGATTTTCTCTTTAGACGAAACAAAATTCTCTCTCTCTCTCTCTCTCTCTCTCTCTCTCTCTCTCTCTCTCTCTCTTCTCTCTCTCTCTCTCTCTCTGTCGTAATCTGAACTCTCTCATGTTTCCTTAATATAATTTTTTTTCATGTTTTCAGTCGATTATACTGTGCATTTTATGTTAAGTATGCGCATGTGTGTGTGTGTGCATGCTTATGTGTGCAGACATATACCCAAGTGTGTGTGTGTATGTGTGTGTTGTGTTGTGTTGTGTTGTGTTGTGTTGTGTTGTGTGTGTGTGGTGTGTGTGTGTGTGTGTGTGTGTGTGTGTGTGTGTGTGTGTATTTTAAGTGACTGGCAAAACTGTGGATGTATCTCTTGCTATTCCTTTTTGTCTTGTTTGTTCTGTACATATTATGCCCTTATTATATTCAGATGTACACTGATATATTTTACTTCGTTTCCTTTCTCCTATTTTTCTTGTTTCTTAACCTTTTTTATCATTTAGGTGTTACCTGTAAAGGGCTTGACGGGAAACACGCACATGCATTCCGCATTGAACGTGCCATCTTTCCATAAAATTCTGACCTTGATGTTAGCTCCCTCACCCTTTTGCACGTACTCACTGCTTGACTCTTATGCGTACTGTTGACAAACGCATTCTAACCCATGGCTGCACGGTTCTTAGGACCGGAGTCAACGGCATGTTGTCAGACGAATGATATTTCTCAGTGACTCTACATCTGAGAGAATGACGCTACCGTGCCGTTGTCTCAGTCTCTGCTGGCGGCCGATCAAATGTCGAGCTGTTGGTCATGATTTGTCGCTGACCATGGGCAAAATACAAATACACGTACAAAGTGCGACGCTTATTCAATACACAGTACGAAACTAATTTTTTTTCAACAGATCTGTCACCTTTCAGACCTCGTAAACAACAGTACAGGCATCAAGAAATGCATGAAATATGACATCCTAGATTGTAGCCGGCATGAAAGTTCTCTTTTGTTTTGTATTGTGTACGACATAGGATTGTATTGTGTATGGCATAAGAGATGTCTTGCTCTCTGGATGGTGAGTTGATTTGCGTTTTGGCCTTCTTGGTTTTTCTTTTGTTTTTGTTTTTTTAACGATGCCGGGTATCAGTCCTCTGCATACAAATAGTAGAACACGTTCATGCCTCGCACACTTACAATACCAACAGATGAATTGATTTAAGCGCGAGATATGGTCATGTTCAATGTGCTGTCAGTGTGTCGTAAACTTTAGCCGGCTGTGCTCAACCGTTACTTCAATGTTTCTGCAACATTTTGCGAATAAAATTGTCTTTAAGCTAATGTTCAAGATGGGTTTGTTTGAGTCTCATTGCGAGTAAGCCGTCACCTTGCTCATGGTACCTACTGCTATGCCACCTTGTAGCGAAACGCCACGCACTGAATCTCAATAGTTTCATGTTAAAAACCAGAACCCTGAACCTCAGCACTGCCCTGTAGAAAGAACAACAACAAACAAACAAACAAACAAAAAACCGCCCACAAAAAGCTGTGATGTCAAACCTCAGTACATTCCTGTTCAGGTACATGCTGTTGGATTTCATCACTTTCCCTTTCAACGCCATTCCTTCAGGCACGTTACCTAGAGCTGTTGGACCATGCAGTTTGATAGCAGTCCAGGCGAGAACTGCTCGAAACCCTTTCTGTCCCTCTAATCCCTACTCCAGCCTTGACCCTGATCTCTTGTCACGAAAGGAGACTCCAGATTGGTATAAACAAATGGTGCTGTTAAAAAAAAATAATAATAATAATAAAAAAAATAAAAATAAAAAAAAACACCTCAATGGTTCTCGCAGCTGTCAGCGAAGGATTTAATATTTATATTTCGTCGTCAACCTTTTCATAATATCTCTCCTCCTTCCCCGACACTGTGAAAAAAAATGAGAGAAATACAGAATATCGTTTGGCGCCTACCGTGAATGTGGAGTCAGACCTGAACTGCCCTAAGTCACGTCACATTTTAGGCGTTAGAGCTCATCCATGACTCGACCTTTGTGCCAGCTTTCTTTCATAAAACAGTCCCATTCCTTTCATTTGAATCTGTCTGCTGGAACTACTAGCTATAAATCTTGATGGGCATATGAAAAGAGAGAGAATCAACTTTCAAACGCGAACTTTCAAATCAAACTTTCATACTGTTTAGACACACACACACACACACACACACACACACACACACACACACACACACTCAAATGATGTGCCCAGTTAAAGCAAGGACTGGGCACGTCATTTTTGTGTGTGTGTCTAAACAGTTTTATTTGACTACACACACAAAAAGAATGTCGAACTTTAAGTTTAAACCCCAGTCCTCCACTATCACGCCCACCCCAACCCCAGACTTTCGACAGTCACTCGTCACCAAAGATGGTTTCTAAAAAGTTTTTGAACATACAAAAGTTTCTAAATGTTTGACAAACGCCAAATAAGCGCACACGCTGCCATATTTCGGTCGTATTATTTGACGGAGAGATTATCTGTTTGAAGGTAAAATTATCTAGTGATTGGAAAAAAAATGATCTGGCAGAATTTTGATCAGGGCGCCCCTAAACTGTTGGCTTGCTGCATGTCTTGACAATCTGCAATTTTAAAACGGTCAGAACGGCAACTGCCGCCACACGGTTTATCTGCAAGTTTCAAGAATTGACACAGCAGTAATCACGTAGACGCTACGGCCGTCTGATTTTTTAAATCCCTTTGTTTTACCCTTCCCGTACTTCGCCTAAAAACTCACACGCTGTACATCGTGGGTGCATAGACACCCATGATGGCTTTACAGACGATCCAGCAAATAGTCCTCCTTTTGTAAGCAATTTAGTGAAGTCTTCACCATACGTCGTGTGTGCAGCACACACACCCATATGTTTTTATCATCTGAACATAAAGCTTTATAGATTCACTGCTGTATGGGCGCATCGTTACAGCTATAACATTAACACTGGGTAACACAGAGTGAAAAAGAATATAAACTTTTGAAATACAAATACATTTTTTTTTAAATTTGAAAATGAAATTAAAACTTGTTTCAGCAAGACTATCCCAACTGTTCAAAACTGGCTGCCCAGATTTTTGACTAGAGCCATTTGTTGCAGCTGTTGAACATTCAAAGGTAAAAGTCCCATCTAGACAAGTGCTGGAAGACAACCACGTTAGAGGCATGTCATTTGGATACAGAAGTGATGCATTCCACTGTTGAGATGGAATCAACACATTGCTTGCAAACAAACATGGCGTCTTCTTTGCCCAGCCAAGACCAGCAGGAGAAGCAAGATTTGCGAGTTGTACGTTTATGCTTCCAACTGCATGAGCCTCGGTGACCTTGTTTCTGTTCTGGCTCGTTGTGGCTGATTTGCTTGCTGGTGGACGGTCTCTGTGGCAGTATTGACCGTTTTTCTTTTGCCACCTGCACGAGCTCTTTGTTTTCTGTCCTGCGGAGCTGCCATCTTCTGTTGGAGGTTTTGCACATGTATCTCCACTGTGTTTCTCAGAAGCTTTGGCAGTTTTTGTGTGTGCGTGTGTGTGTGTGTGTGTGTGTGTGTGTGTGTGTGTGTGTGTGTGTGTGTGTGTGTGTGTGTGTGTGTGTGTGCAAAGCCTCCTCTCCATAATTATGTTCCAATTCAGCGACCCAAAGAATGACCTAAGGCCTGGTATCCTTTTTCTTAAGAAGATGATCTGGTTTCTTGATGCTTCAAACAACACGGGCTGGATTGGTGCGAGATCCACAGTATTGTAAAACAGCACCACTGGCCATCGTTTGGTGATGCGTTTGATGGAACACGCAAGGGCCTTCTGATCAAGGGAATGCACAGCGCCTTTTGAGTTGTAGAAGTGAACAATGTCTGGCTGTCAGGAGCTATTGCTCTTTTATGAGAGTCAGGAGCTATTGCTCTTTTATGGTGCATCATGCTCATCACCACAACGTTCTGGTTTGCCTTTGATAGATGATGATGGTGGTCTTGTCCCTGAAAGGCGAGAGAGGACGCATGAAGCTGTAGCTTTCTTTTTGTTTCTTTGATTGACTCGGGCAGAAAATGTTTGTCGGTATGCATGCACAGTCTCAACAAACGTAAGACCGTTGACCAGCAGAACGTCAGACAGCTCCTTGTCAGTGAAGAAGTTGTCCAAGGTGATATTTCTCCCTGTGCTGAAGAAAGGAGCTGGCAGACGAAGGGCAACATTTCTCCCTACGTTGACCTGTCTTTCAGCACCCAGTGGCTGTACCTAGACAGGGCTCTGCAACAGGGAGGACATTGTTTTCTGCATCTGCTGCCCAGAAAATCTTTATCCCTTACCTTTCTGGTTTGGAAGGCAGCTACTGAATAAATGAACGTCTCTCATGGAACGAAACCAGCTCTTCATCCATGGTGATGAAGGAACCGGGAATGAAGTGGTCACTCAGGTTCTTTGAGAAGTCGTCCAAAAACATCTCAACTCCTTCTGGCACTCTTGGAATCTGTATCATCAAACTTCAAGAAGTTCAGCAGCTGCACATAACGGCAGCGGCTGGAGGATGCCTGAACAAACCCCTGCCCATACATGGCAATAAAAACAGTAATGGACGACAACATGCCATCCAAAAAGCGAATGCAACCCAGCGAAGCCTTTATTTCATTGTGATCCGTTTCCACAAAGTCTGCTTTGTGACAGTTGAACTTCGCCATAGACTTGACCATTTCGTCTGACATGAATGAGAGAAATGCGACCACGGGTTCCTCCACAGAACCGCAAGCAGCAAGCTGATTTGCGAGCATCCTGAACACAGTTTCAGCAGAAAAAGCATGTAGTGTTCTGGAATATTTCCCCCAGATCAGCCTTCAGAGGCGGGAAATGAGCGTTGGCAAAACACAAGGTGATACTGTTTTGCACACGGCACTAATCAGCAAGTCTTGGATGATGCTATGTAGGCCGCAAAATCTCTGTCATTCAAATTTCAAACCTGTAAGTTTTCTATGTGAGAGTGTGGGTGTGTATGGTCTAAGGACATATGCATGCTTAGTACCTTCTTTGGAGGCATGGGTGTGTTTGCACCCATGACGTACGGCCCGCATAGTTCCGTCTTTAAGGGTATGGGTGTGTGTGCAGCCACGAGTTACTGGGTAGGTTTAAACGATGTTTTGTTGTTTTCTTTACCTCTTTATTAAGAAACGAAATTGCACCATTTTGGGGCAGCACGTGCTTCGACTTTTTATTTACAAAGTCATAAAATTTCAGCATGATGGTATGAATAATGATTGAAATATGAAACATTGATTAAATGTATGGGTGCAATTGCACCCACGGTGTATGGGAAGGGTTTTAAAGAGAACAGAGCAGACGACACACGTGCACAAAACACGTCACAACGATTTCTTTGGGCGGAAACCAAGAAAAACGTTAGTTATGATCTATGGCTCATGGTACAGATCATTCATGTTCTTCGCAGTTTTGTCAAGTTTTAAAAGCTCCTTTGGGGGAAGAAGAGGGATGGGGTGGGTGGGGTGTAAGTTTGCCACTTTTAAGACTCATAATGTGGGCTTTTAAATGTATCAGTAACAGTGAGCAAAGTGCTTTTGAACCACAAACGCAAACTTATGTTGTTTACCGACCGTTCTGGCTGGGTCATTCCACATCAACACACACGCTACAAAGGCGTGGATCATTATGGGAAGAGGGCTGTTTGGTGGATCGCTGGGCTCTCTAGACACCCACCCCCACCCTCCCACTATCCTTACCTTCCATCCAGTTCGAAAAACAAAATCCGAAAAAAGCCTAAAAGAGCGTATTTCGGAGGGGGGGAAATCATGAAAACATGTCATCATCAGACATATCGTAGATGAAGTACGAATGATGTGCTACCATGTGGATCCTGTCCCCTGTCCTTCATGCACTACACTCCTCCATCACTCAGCAACTTTTCGGTGATTTTCTGTCTTTGCTTTCACCCCCCCCCCCCCCCCACCTCTTTTCCCCCTTCTTTTCCTCCCCTTTCACTCTACTCCTTCCACCTTCCTCCCGCCACTTTCTACACCTCTCCCCTCCAGTTCCATTTCCTCCATCTCCACTCCCACCCCTCCTTCACCCCACACCGGCTACAAACCTAGGCCTACTGCAAGACGGCCATACACAAATCAAAACACACTGGATGATCTGAACAGCGTTACACTGGATACCAGCGTAAGCAACTTATGCGGACATAAAGATTTAGAGACTGCAAGGTGGTTTGGAACAGAAAAGACACAGGCCAATCTAGAGCCCCATCCATTTGCGGCAATTTCAAATGTCACGAACTTCTCAGGGGTGACCGATTTATGACGACTTTTTTATTTTTTTATTTTTTTACGTACAATGCATTACATGAATTATTATTAGACAAGCGTCATGTCTGCAGGATTTCGTCATAGCAGTGTAGATACTTCCTGCAATGAACGAGCCTTCTATCTTGTGTTGTGCGTCTATGGAGCTGGATTTAGGGTTTTGTAACGAGTCCACTTACCGTAGGTCCCTGTGATTTATCAACATTCTCTAAACACGTCTTTCCACCACTTCTAAACACATCTGCATTAATTTAAAGAGACGTTCCCACTTTTTGCTTTGAGAAAACTGCCTGTGAGTAAGCAGACTGTCCGTTTTCTAACGAACCAGTTGTGTGTGATCAATCTGACTTTTCTCGGCTAGGCCTAACGTTGAGGAGAATGACAGAAGAAAAACCAGCGACAGATCTCGGCATTCTCCGAGAAGTGTCCCGAGCTAAAAACCAATCAAATTACGAACATCAGCTAGCCGTAGCCAAAGAGATCGAAAGCCGCAGAACAAGTGTTCGAATGAACGAGAAAATGCAATACCAGCACATCTTCATCGTCAACCCACAGCCTACAGACATGACGTTCTGGCTGACGAGGATCGGCGACCCGCCCAAGAAGGGAGTGCCTGAGGAAAATAAAGGAATTCGTATGAAAACGAGAAAAACTGACCAATACGAGGTCAACTTTTTCCGTTGGCATGCGCTTCAGAATTTCCTCTACTGGCCCCAGTGAGACACACACTGCTTCTGGCAACGTCGGCAGACGGAGGTCAGGACTGAATGTTTTCATGTGTCGTCTTGTTATTCTCTGGGAAAGTGCACCTTGACATGGACTGAGCGTAAGAACCAGAATGCTGCTCAAGTAGGTCAAGTCTGGAACCAGTTATGCATTTTCAGGAAGATGCCTGCCAAGTGATTCTACGCGGTCAACAGCGTGCTGAATTTTGTTATTCTTTAGGCAGGTACACAACAGTCCCATGGAAGTAAAACGACCGATGAACTTGGGTTAATTTTACAGGTATTTTCCCCAATTGTTCAGTATAACGAACAATGTGATCTGGCTGCACAGAATAGACGAAACAGCTGGAATGTGAACGAGGTAATTAACTTTGTGAGCAATTTGTGTGGTTCAAAAACAACAACAAACAAACAAAAAATTAGTCTGATCGCAGGATATAGCAAACCGGACAACCCTTTTGATTGATTTTTGAAAGCAGTTCTGTCAATTTTGTAATGTTACATCCTAGGCTAGACTGCATGGAGCGCAACAGATAGAAGGCTGGCATATTTTGTGATAGTTTTGTTTTATATCTATATATTTTCTATTGCTATAATTCTTCCGATTTTCAAAGGAATATACACATCAATTCAAAGCAGAACAGCGGAAAGAAACAGACGGCACTATTTTTGCTGTCGTCGTGAGCTGCATATGGACGAGGACTGAATGGGGAAATGACAATTGAATGATGATGATAATACAGCTCAAGAGAAGTGCCGTGTGCATGCAAAATTCTTAAGAAACTGGAGGAGAGAGAGCGGAGTGGGGGGTTTTGCCAATGGAATGGCACCAAACACAAGACGAGGGGGGGGGGGGGGGGGGGGGAGGGATGCAGGGCTGCAAAGACGGTCGCGGGCGCACGCACACACACACACACACACACACACACACACACACACACACACACACACACACACACACACACAGAGAGTTAGACAGACCGAAGACGGGCAGAAAATGCTTTATGTATACCTATATGTTTCACAGTCATTTGTTCAATTCTTAAACCGACGATTAAACATTCTTTCAGAGCCTATTCTTATAAAAAAAAAAAAAAAAAAAAAAAAAAAAAAGAAAAAAGAAGGCTGGAGTGTTTATGTATGTATGTGAGTGCGTGAGACCCCATCTTTTCCCACTCGCGCTCAGCTTTAGTTCTGAAGATTAACCAGAGGCTTGGGGGAGAAGGGGGTGGGGTGGGGAAGCAAAGGTCAGTGGGATAAGCTGGGCCGGACGGGCTCCAGATCAGGTGCTGTCAATTCACGACGTTCAACTTACGTGGCGAAGCACGTTATGCGGGGGAAACACACACACACACACACACGCACGCACGCACGCACGCACGCACGCACGCACGCATGCATGCACGCACGCACGCACACACACACACACACACACACACACACACACACACACACACTGGTAGTTCCTTATGGAACTGTAGGTTGACTTAGGCTGGGATTCCATATCCAAGGCACAGCCGAAACGTCACCGTCACAATATAGACTGTACTCGCCACGAAATACCCACCAGTTCATTAACACACACACCACACACACACACACACACACACACACACACACACACACACACACATATATATATATATATATATATATATATATATATATATATATATATATATATATATATATATATATATCTTCTTCTTGTTCCTTTGAGTGTCCACAATCAACAATTTGATTTTTTTGACACTTTCAGGGTGGGGCTCGCCCGGCGAAGAGGAGGGAAGAAAAAAAAATCAGAGCAGCAGTTGCACCCTTGACTGGAAGGTGTCAAGAGTGGGGGCGGTCACAGACTCTGCTATATATATATATATATATATATATATATATATATATATATATATATTATATATATATATATATATATATCCTTCTTCTTCTTCTTCCTAAAACACCGGTTCACTCAAAAACGAGTAGGTCACCAGCGCGCATGTTTTATATATATATATATATATATATATATATATATATATATATATCTTCTTTATATATATATATATATATATATATATATATATATATTATATATATATATATACATGAAACAGACTGCTATATACTATATATATATATATATATACATGAAACAGACTGCTATATACTATATATATATATATATATATATATATAGATATATATATATATATAAAACAATGATTAAAAGCAAATCTTAAAACCGGGACTACAAATTTGTTTCGAGGTCTTTCCTCTCTTCAGATCCCGTGCCAATCATTTAATTGGCACGGGATCTGAAGAGAGGAAAGACCTCGAAACAAATTTGTAGTCCCGGTTTTAAGATTTGCTTTTAATCATTGTTTTAGCTGCTCCCGCATGGTTGAGCACTTTTTCAAAAAAAAAGCCGGAAAATATACTACCAGCTATATATATATATATATATATATATATATATATATATATATATGAAACAGCACGGCCATACTCCACCTTTATTTCTGTTGTGTAGGCCTATTGAATACAGCCATCGCTGTTACTGATGCTTCGTTGATTAAATACTGGAAGGGAAAGAAGGAGAAGATGAAGAAAGCAAAGAACACGCAGGCTTCTATGCAAACACATGAAGTCTTTCATCTGTTATCACTCCATCCTCATGTTGATTGTGATCTGTTAAATATTTTTTTAGTGGTGGTGGTGTTTTTCTTTTTCCCCCCCCCCCCCCCCCCCTCCCCCCCCCCCCCCCCCCCCCCCCCCCCCCCCCCGTTTCCCACAAATTACACACACACACGCACGCACACACACACACACACACACACACACACACACACACACACACACACACACACATGCGTGCAAACATACACACACAATCGCGCACACATGAGCACACGCACACACAAGGTCTGACCAGCGCATTGGGCTAATGCGTAGGTCGGACATCTGCTAAGTCGTAGCCACGAGACCCTCTTCTTCAATTCTCTCATCATAGTTGTTAATTAATTTATCCATCAGCTCAAAATCATGCGTAGCATGGTCTTAAAAGTTAGCGGATGGGGGGTAGAGTATAGTCCGCACACTGTGACGACAAATTTGACCGCGACAACGCCTCCTTGATGAAACTGAAACTGACCCTCCGAAGTGGCTGTGAGCGTTGAGCCTTCCCAGATGAGGTCGCAGACTGACAACACCCACTAGCCTTTCCAGTTCCTGCAGGGTGAGTTGTTGTGCGTGCGCGGCGCGCGCGTGTGTGTGTGTGTGTTGTGCATGAGTATTGATAGAATTTACTTGGAAAAGTCTTAGCACTGAGTAGCCTAAAGCTACATGACATAACAGGCATCCCTTGAAAGTGTAGGGAAAACACTTCACACACACACACACACACACACATTCGCGCACACACACACACACACACACACACGTATGGCATGGAAAGCTAGCCCATACTGTCCTGCTTGGGATAGGCAGACAGTTTTGGCTGTGACAGCGTCCCAGATTGTCGTCTCGTTCGTCATTTCTATTTTTTTTATTTCAGGGGAAGCCATTCTAGTTGCACTAATGAACAGCGACAGGACCAAATTGTAAGTTTGTTTAGGCTAGGCTGCCACCGCTTCATAGATTTAAGTGAGCGAAGAAACATAGATTTTTTTTAAGGTTTGAGCATGAGGACCAAAAGATGAAATTAAAGCAATCCGTACCTTGTGTGAGTCGTTCATCAGGGGTCGCCCCGTGACTTGATCTTGTGCCGCATCGGGACTGGTTGCGTAGTTTCACTTTAGGGTGAAGTTTGCTATCTTGAGGAACTTCGAATTTTAATTTCCTTATTCTGACGTAAATGATCACTTAAAGAGATCATTTGTGGGAGCTAGGGTTCAGAAACCAAACTGCATATCGAATTTTTTGTTTCTGTTTGCCTTTGCAGCTTCCTGAGGTAATACCGCTTGGTAAGTTGGTAAGTTAACTAATTTATATTTCTAGATCAATGTTACGATAGAATATTGTACATTAAGTATGAACTTGATTTTTAACACCCAAAGACGAAGGAAGTTTATTGTGCAAGCAGCAAAAGAACTTCCTTCATTACCTACTATGTACACCAGCTCGTTACCAAGACAAGCCCGGTGATCGACGTCTGATTTAAATTATAAAAAAAAAAAGTAGGAAGAAGAAGAAGAAAGATTTTAGAACAGAAGGACGAAGAAATCAGATCTGACAAGTGCCAAAGCCCTTAAGTCACAGTACTCAAGCAGCATTATAATTTTGTAAATCTGTACATGTTTTGATGAACAATTACAAGAAACACAGAGTCACAGTCAGTTAAGTATGCTTTTTCTAAGTGGTTAATACAAATATTGTCAGCTTCTCTCTAGACGACATACAAGAGTACAAAGCTAAACAGATCCTGGTTGCATTACTGTTTTGCTAGCGATTGTATTTGTGTGTGTATGTGTGTGTGTGAGAGAGAGAGAGAGAGAGAGAGAGAGAGAGACAGACAGACAGACAGACAGACAGACAGAGAGCAGTTTTACTGAGGTTCAAATGTTTAGATTTATTACCATGATAGCTTTTTAACCCACTTTTGCCTGGTCCACCCACTTACATGCCCCCAACTGTCCCGTCCCCGCGCCCTCCCCTCCGCTTCATCTTCTGTTTGGTATATTTTCACTGTTGATCTCACGATACCATTTCAAAGGAAACAAAACAAACATTCGCACACACACAGACTGACAGACACACACACACACACACACACACACACACACACACACCTTACACTCCCTTTGAATTATCCACCTAGTCCCCCTCATCCCCATCCCATCTTCTCTTCTTTTTTTTTCTCCCTTTCTAATATAACATTGAGTGAAAAGATGTAAACCTATAGGCAGCAATTGCACACATCCACATAAAACACACACACACACACACACACACACACACACACACACACACACACACACACACACACACACACTCACTCTCTCTATCTCTCTCTCTCTCTCTCTCTCTGTTTCTTGCTCAGTTGAATTCTAAAGTTGAATTAGACCTGTATTTGTATATTTGAAACTGTGAAGAAGAATAGACAAGACTCATGACAACTACAACAATAATGTCAAAAGATAAATACCCCAGTGCGCTGAATCAGAACATCTTTCTTCTGTACTTGAACAGCCGTGTCTGCTATCAGAGTAATGGTGGTCTCAAGCGGTCGTTGGAAAGCACAACCATCTGTGATGTTGTGACCTTTTCTACAGCACTTGAATACTACACTTACATAGGGACAAACCCTTAATTACTTTATACATTTCTTGAACATTAAGATATAATCAGTCGTTAAAGTGAACTGATGGAAGCATTCATTGCACATCTTGGTTAAAGAAAGGAAGCACAAAGCTTAAACCTGTCGCTGATTATGACATCTAGACAACCCCAGTTCTGAATATTCTACCATTTTTGTTGCCTCTGTTGCTACTGAAACTGAAGTCATACGTTCTGTTCAGGACGCGGACTTCCTTCGAATGGCAGCGATGGGAGCAGAGAGTTCCGACCTCTTCAAGACCCAGTACTGTGGATTTGACATCAGCGAGCTGCCACAGGAGCTTTTCATGCAGGTGTTGATATATGTGCCAGCAGCTGAGGTGGTGAAGAATTGTTCCAGGGTGTCAAAGTACTGGCTGCAGGTGGCTAGGGATCCTGTACTGTGGAGACGGAAATGTGAGCGGGAGGGGCAGGTACATGCCACGCATTATGGGACCACCACCTGAGAACTTCATGGTCTACTACTTTCGCAACCCGTACACCAGGAATCTGCTGAAAAACGTCACTGCTAGTACGTCTGGGTTGTGTGTAGATGCTGTGTAGAAATGTGTTTTGGTGTGTACTGTATATATGAGTGTAAGCGCTTGGCTTGCTTGTGTGCAAGTGTGTGTGTGTGTGTGTGTGTGTGTGTGTGTGTGTGTGTGTGTGTGTGAGTGTCTCTGTGTCTGTGTTTGTGTGTGTGTATGTGGTTGTGTATGTGTGTGTGTGTGTGTGCGTGTGTGTGTGTGTGTGTGTGTGTGCATGCTGGTGCTTGCACAAACGTGCATTGGCATATGTGTTCACGCATGTGTTTGTGCATGAGTGCATGTGCGTGCATGAATGCATGTGTGTGTGTGTGTGCGTGTGTCTGTGTGTGTGTCTGTGTCAGTGTGTGTGAGGAGTGTAAATCACTAAATATGAGCGCTTTTTTGTTTTTGTATTTGTTTTTCGTTTCTGGTTTACTCCAAGATGTCCTCATCTGGAAAACAGAGAAGAAAAAGCAGGGAGGAATCTGAGAAGGAGAGAAAGTGAGAAAGGAGATGTTGAGGGTCAAGAGAGTGGAAAGGAGGGAATAGGGCAGGGGGAGACTAAGAGAGAGAGAGAGTGGGAGAGAGAGATAGAATCTGGGGGCAGGGTGGGGGTAAAGGGTGGGGGTGATGGGGTGTTTGAGGTGATGCCAGGAAGCTAAAAGAAGGGGTAGAAGGGTGAAAGAGTTCTCATTGTTGTTATTTCATCAGATCTTGAAGAGCTGAAATTTTATTATCAGTATTGTTAACTGTCTCTGCAGTCAATGGTTAACTTCATCAGACAGTAATGAACGTGTTTCAGTCAGTCAGTCACTCTGTGTGTGTGTGTGTGTGTGTGTGTGTGTGTGTGTGTGTGTGTGTGTGTGTGTGTACCTTAGAAAGAAGGGATGAGACTGGGCAAGGGTGTGGGATGTGTATGGATGTACGTATATGTTTACTATGCAAATGTGTGCAACTGAAAGTGAATGAGTGAGTATATTTTTACATGTCAGTTCTGCGTTGAAGTACTGGACAAAAGCACATTTGTGAGACATGAGAAAGCATGTGCCAGGGGCTTTTTTAAATTCTTTTTCTTTTTCCCTTCTTGCACGAGGATAGCAAAGAGATAATTGCTTTAAGCCAAATAGGACCATGACTTTTCTGACTGCCGTTTTCCTTTGTGCAGAAAACCTGTCGCATTGGCGTGTAGAACGGCGTCGTTCGCCAAGCATTGAGATTGAGAACAGGCCTGCAGGTGCAGATCCCATTGCTAGACATGTTCCTTCTGAGGAAATAGGGGGTAAGGATACGCATGTTCCCTTTTCTTTGCCAGCCATTCCTGCGGTGCTGTTTGTGCCTCTGCTTTTATCATGATAAATGGATGCATATGCCCCGGACGGCTCAGGTGAAAGTTAAGGTACACACAGGAACTATTTTCCAGTGGCTGGACCGCCAGGGAAAGTAAAATTTCAGGTGGAAAAGTAAAGGTCGGGGGCAAATTAGGAAGCTTGCTTAAATATGCTGAGTAAGAGCTACAAAATGGTGAAAAAGAGTACACAGGTTTACTTTGACTCGAATGAAGAATTGCAAAAGCTTCATTTAACGTTTGTTTCTAAACTAGGATTACACCAGAAAATGCAGACATTAGGCTTAATACTAACATTTATGTTTTTGATGCTGCTGGGAGGTTTGGGTACATTGTGATTTGGAGGGTGCATCCATTAGGAAGACATTTTGTTTCTTCAGCTTTACATACCATTTGCGTTTACAAATTAACATTAAGGTTATTGTAAGCTGAATTTTGTATTGATTATGCTCTATTAACTCATACCTATCTCTCTCTGTACACACACACACAACACACACACACACACACACACACACACACACACACACACAAAGTGATATTGTAAATATTTTAACAACTGAAGTTTGTGAACATTTAGAAAACAGTTATCCAAATCATTTAAAAGTGTTTTACAGATTGGTCGGTAGTGGAATCCTCTGACAGTGGTTCTGGCTTTGTAATACCAAATTTAAATGTCAGGAAATCATATTATTTAGGAAAGGGGTTTTCAATCTATACCTCAGAATTATATGCAATACTGAAGGCTTTAACTTACATATATGATACACCAAATGCTTTCTATAAATTTTGCTGTGTGTTGATTCCAAATCTGTTTTACAATCACTAGAGCATTGGGACTGCAAAGCTAGAAGAGATTTGCTTTTTGAAATAAAACATCTACTGCATTATTTCATTTTCATAACTCTAGTATAAGAGTGGATTCTTGTTGGGGTCCCATCTCATGTGGTATAAAGTGGAATGAAACAGCAGACAGTCTTGCAAAAGAAGGAGCAAATAGAAATGCTGAAAATTTATTAAAAGATCACTTAAATTTGTCCTCTTGTGAATTAATCCAGATAATGGAAAAGTATATACATAAGCAAAATTTTAGTTAAGAAATGGATACTTTACCATCGTGCCCAGGGTACATTGTTAGATATATTCATAAATTAAGGCTGAATACTTGGAACACTAGATATTCTCATGGTATTACCTGTGTCTGCAGAGAAAACATTTCTGTGCATATCTTTTGTTTAAATGCTCAGTGTTGCCCTGGTTCTATCATTGAAAGGTATTGAGATGAATAACTTTGATAATGTAAATGCTGTTTTATATGGTTCATATGTTGCTGAATTGTCATGGTTCTTTCGCAGTCAGAGGTTGCAAAATTTTTAGAAAGATGAAAAATTTTTTTTGTACACTAGGGTATTTCACTTATGTAAATATGCAGTATCAGATGTGGATTTGAAAGTACTAACATGGATGATAAGTTGGGTGTGAAGTTGTTTTTTTTTAATATTTTTTTTAGGAGTCTCTAATATTATCTTGCGATGAAAAAGACGTGAAATAAACCACTGAACTGAACTGAACACCACACACACCACACACACACACACTCACTCACACCACACACACACAACACAACCATAGCATCAGTTAAAAAGTGTACTTTTATGTTTCTGTTTGTAATGACAATAATGAGAAAGTAGATATGTCCTTCAGTTTGTTTCAGTGCTCGCAGGAAAGAAAGCCTTTATTAATGTAATTTCAACCACTCCAAAGCAATCCCCCCCCCCCCCCCACCCCCACCCCCAAAAGTTTGTGCTTTTAACAGAATATTTTGAAAGAAAGACGTAAAACTGAAGAGTTTGATATTACAATTTTGTCCATGAGAACTGTTTTAGCACACATGGGTTCTACTACAAACCACCTTTCACAGAAGATTGTCTTTGTTTATCCACTGCCTTCACTACTAATGTACTATCCATGCTTATTGACATGTAACAAATTTGCTCTTTTGTACTGTTGTTATTATAATGAATTATAGTGATCATTTGTCCTCAGCTGTGGATGTGGCTCGCTCATATTGTCGTGATGTTCGTGTTGCATTTGTGCAAAGAAAAAAGAAAAAAAACCAAAAAAAACAAAACAAAAAAAAAAAACAACCAAAAAAAAAAACCGACCAAAAAAAAACCAAAGCAGAAAAAGCTACAGCAACACAGCCATCCGAGTGAAACAGTCAATCCCGACTTTATGAAAGTAGCTGGGGTCTGGCAGCATGGAGGACCTGCACGGTTTGTTCACAGGTCAAACCGTGTGGAACTGGGTGACGTCCTACGTGTTGTGCTCCATGAGTCAGCGGGTGGACCTGCTGAAGGAAGGCTGTTCCGCTGCGGTGTTGGATGAGCTGCGGCCCCCCATCCAGGTCTCCGCCTGGTCAGTGGAGAAACTGTTTAGCTTCCAGTTTCCCGGGCAGGGAGAGGGGAGGGGGTGGACGTCACAGGATTTTGTCTTGTGAAGTGTTTCGAATGGAATTTGTACACATTTGTTAAAGGGACAGAATATTTGATGAAAGTTGTTGTTGTGACCTTACCTCCCCTTCCCCAAGCTTGCCAGTGCCCGCGCTCCCCTAAACAGTGAAGTATCTGTGAATCCATTTCAAACTTGTATGTACCAGGTCAGTTCTGAAAGCTGTTTTTGTTTTGTTTTGTTGTTGTTGTTTTTTTTTTGTTTTTGTTTTTTGTTTCTCTTTCCTTAACAACATTTTGTTGAAGTGTATGCTTGTGAACTGTAATAGCCTTCGCTTTGCTTCATCATTTATCCACTAACACATATTTTGTGGGTTGCACAGATGCATTTCATATTAAAGAGGCAGTTCAACAGCATACTCCCATTCATAACTCACTTATCTCACAGGCTCAAAGTCATTCTCCCTGCCGCACAGTTCTCAAGTCTCTATTGTGGCTGTCTCAGTTTTTTGCTTTTGCTTGTTACCAGTCCTGTTTCTTTAAATCTTAAGTTTATCCAAGAATCTGCTTTCTTTTAATCTTCAATTCTTTACTTTCATGACTATTTAATGAACTACAGCATCCATATGAACATATTTGTGCACTATTCCAAGATAAATGAACATTTAACATGCTTCAGGACTGTTGTTTCTTTTCATTATGGGGCCAGGACATCTCGGTTTGTGTTGTCATTCTTCTCGACCTCAGTTTTCCTCTCTAATCTCTATTTCTGTCCCCTGAATGCTCATTGGTTTGTGCTGATCAGTGACCTCCAACTGAAGTCATGGTTCTCATCAAAGCAGTTAGTTTTCCAGTGATGATCTGCACTGCTTCACCTACACTGTAGAGCAAGTTCCAAGACAGGAGAGCATGCTGCATTCTCCAAAAGCATGATCATGACATTTGAAATGCTGAAACTATGTCAACCTCTGCACTCACGACCTTCTTGTTGGTTAAATATTTTGATATAGTAGCAGAAAATTGCATGTGGATGTGCGTATGTGTATGTGTGTGTGTGTGTGTGTGTGTGTGCGTGCTTGTGTGTGTGTGTGCATATATGTGTGTGTGTGTGCATGTTTTGACCTAGTGTATACACACAAATATGTACATATTGTGCATGTTATTTGTGTGTATGTGTGATATAAACACAAATGTGTGTTGGCATATCCTATACATACAGTTTGTGTATCCATGCATGTGCTGTTTGTGAACAATTTACAGATTCATGTATGTGATGTTAACTCAGTTCTGTATGAGTGTGTGTTGCGCAGGTGCACACCCATGTGCGTGTACACCTGTTGGGTTTTTTTTAAACATAATTATGTCCCCACCTGTGGCTGTTACTTGCTGGTCAGGTGCACTGCTCGCTGGGACTGTGGGGCTAGATTTCAGCTGGAGGTCAGGTTGCTGGCTGAAGATGGCAGAGAGTTGGAGAAGGAGCACAAAGAAAAGGAACTCGTCGACAGGGCCCTGCGCAAAGTCTGGCACAAGGTAGGCGTAGTGATGCACCGTTTTTCCTTTTGTGCAGAGCGGGCACTGTGGGCTCCCTATGCCCCTTCCCCCCCACGCCCCCCTCTCCCCAGACTCCCAACTCCACCCCCTCCCCACCCCCCCCCCCCCAAACACCTTACCCTTGATGCCCCAGTGATGCCCCCTTCAATCCTGCCTCCTAATAGTTGGAATGGTGGGCCTTCCTGTACGAATTACTTCCCTTTCTTCTGGATTTTTTTTTTTCTTTCTTTTTGTTGTTCTTTTTGTGTTAGGATTTCTCCTTTCCTGTTACACTCTTTGACTCAGTTTTCCACCCACCCTCCCCCCCACCGCACCTACCCTCCCCCTTTATTTTGTTAAGGATCTTTATGTCCTCTACTGTTGTTTGTTTATTTTTTGTTTGTTTATTAATTTACTTAGCTAGTTATTTTTTATTGTTGATCTTGTGGTCCATTCGCCTTTGTTCAAGAAGGTCTGTACACCTTTCCTATTTGTTATAACTTCAACTGGATTTTATGCGGTAATCTAGAAGCTAGGTAGTCAGAATATAACATCAAGAGTGGGTGCTAGCTATCCATTTTACAAGTCTTTTTTTGCTCACTTACCGTGATATTTTTTTTTCTTTTTGGGGTATTTGTGTTGCATTGAAATGTTCTTCAGTGCTCTCTTTCTCTCACTCTCTTTTTCTGTCTGTCTGTCTGATGTAGTGACAAGGCACATTCAGAAAGGAGCTGTGTTTCGACTGTTTCAGGTTGAACATACATTCACAGATTACAAGCCTGGTGTGTTGTGTTTCGGCTGTTTCAGATTGAACGTACATTCACAGATTACAAGCCTGGAGAGTTGTGTTTCGGCTGTTTCAGGTTGAACATACATTCACAGATTACAAGCCTGGAGAGTTGTGTTTTGGCTGTTTCAGGTTGAACATACATTCACAGATTACAAGCCTGGAGAGTTGTGTTTTGGCTGTTTCAGGTTGAACATACATTCACAGATTACAAGCCTGGAGAGTTGTGTTTTGGCTGTTTCAGGTTGAACATACATTCACAGATTACAAGCCTGGTGTGTTGTGTTTTGGCTGTTTCAGGTTGAACATACACTCACAGATTACAAGCCTGGAGAGTTGTGTTTTGGCTGTTTCAGGTTGAACATACATTCACAGATTACAAGCCTGGAGAGTTGTGTTTTGGCTGTTTCAGGTTGAACATACATTCACAGATTACAAGCCTGGAGAGTTGTGTTTTGGCTGTTTCAGGTTGAACATACATTCACAGATTACAAGCTGGAGAGTTGTTTCTAGTTGCAAAGTGGGACGACTGCAGGCGGAAATCTAAACAAATCTTAAATAAATGTTAGTGAACCGCAAAAAAAAAGATGTGAACAAACACATCACAAGACAAAACATGACGTGTTTAGACCTCATAGGTCTTCTTCAGGCAAATTTATTCATCGCCTATCTTGCGTTGAAGTGATTGAAGATATGTGATTGCTTGTTCATTTCCTTGTCCTAATTGCTTTGTATCTTGCCTGAAGGACACTTAAGAGGTTGAAACGCGTTGTGTTTTGTCTTGTGATTCATTTGGCTGCGTTTTTTTTTTTTTTTGCGGTTTGCTAACATTTATTTAAGGCAGGCAATACAAATATATCTGCTTTCAAAAGGGATTGCGATGGTTCCCTTATGCAGCTAGTGAAGAGTTTCCATATCTGTAATATACTTTCTTAATTTCATGTTCCCAGTTTCTCCATCTTCAACACACACACACACACCCTCCCCTCCCCCTCCTAAAGTCCAAATCTTTGCCGAGTAATTACTATGAAGATATTTGAGTTGTTGGCCTGCGCTTGTTTTTTTCCACCACTACTAGATTGTTCGTCTATGTATGTATTTGTCTGACTTTATTCAAGTTTAAAAGGCTGTGCCAGTCTTGAATAAAAGTTGCTCTGTGTTAGGTTTTCTTATGGGAGCAAACGTTACCCACTTGTTTACTGTTTATTGTTTACTGTTCCCTGCCTTTCTGCGGGTCGTAGCGCACACCGACTGGGGTGCTGATAAGAAAACTTTGCTGCACCTCTACAGAGCCTTGGTCCGTTCCAAACTGGACTACGGTTGTGCTGTCTACGGCTCCGCAAGATCGTCTTACCTCAAACTCTTGGACCCTATCCACCATCAAGGGCTTCGTCTCTGTCTTGGAGCGTTCCGCACCACCCCTGTGTACAGCCTGTACGCAGAGGCGGGTGAACCTTCACTGTCCAACCGCAGGCTGAAACTGTCTTTGAATTATTATATCCGACTGTTCTCAGAACCGCAGAATCCTGCCTATGACTGTGTCTTTGACCCTCCGTTCCAAAGTAAGTTTGAAAATAACCCGAAATGTATTCCGCCGTTTGGTCTTCGTATGCGGCCTCACGTGCGGAATGCAGGTCTAGACCTAGGAGTTGTGTCCGATTTTTCCAAGTTTCCGGATCAACCTCCGTGGACCTTTTTCACACCAGAGATTTGTTTCGATCTTGCAGCTTTTCGCAAAGAGTCTACCAGCTCTCTGGCGTACAAGGCATTGTATGCTGACCTCTGTTCCAAATTCCCATCCTGTCAAAAAGTTTTCACTGACGGTTCCAAGTCTGAAGATGGAGTGGCCTGTGCAGCCTACTGCCCTGGGGCTCCTTCTCAGATACTGTTGGAACATATTCATTCCGATGCTTCTGTCTATTCTGCTGAACTTACCGCTCTGGTTTTGGCTTTGAAGATAATCTCGCATTCTTCGAAGAGGGACTTTCTGGTTCTGTCGGATTCGCTGTCAGCTTTGGAGGCCATAGCTGGCCGCAACCTTCAGCATCCAGAACTTTTTTTTTTTTTGGAACTTTTTAGCAAGTTGAAGGCGGACGGTTACAACATTACTCTTGCTTGGGTTCCTGGTCATGTTGGCATCGGCGGGAACGAAATGGTTGATCGTTTAGCCAAGAACGCCACAAGAGAGAAACTGTCCAACGTTTATATCCCCTGCTCAGATGTGAAACCCAAAATTAACGATTATGTGAGAGACCTCTGGCAGGAGGATTGGAACACACAGACGAGTAACAAACTCTTTCAGATCCGTCCAAACCTTAAGGACTTCCTCCCATCTACGTCGGGAGGTCGTAAAGAGGAAACGGTTCTGTGCCGGCTGCACACCGGCCATTCGTATTTTACCCATTCTTACCTTTTAAAGAGTGAAGAAGCTCCGTGGTGTATTCCATGTCATGCGCCACTCACAATGAAACATGTTCTTTTAGAGTGTTGGGACTTGCACGATGTGAGACACAAACATTTTACAGCGGAGTCCATGAAGATCCTGTTCAGGGACGTCCCGCCTGATGTGATCCTTGAGTTTTTGAGAGAGATTAACATTTTTCATCTGATTTAAGACTTTACGGAAGAAAGATTTTTAATGCAATTTCTGGTGCGTTTCTAGACGATGTCATTTAATGAGATGTGTGAAAGTTTTTTTTTTTTTTTTTTTTTTTTTTTTTTTAATGACTGGTGAGTTGATTTTAACGTGGTGACAGCCCTGATGTGGCCCTTTGCGGTCGGCTGGGCTATAAGCAACATTATCTTATCTTATCTTATCTGTTCCCTGCCTCATTTCCTTTCCAATTTATTTGAGATTTTTTTCTGGAGAGTTGTGTTTCGGCTGTTTCAGGTTGAACACACGTTCACAGATTACAAGCCTGGAGTGCGGACTGTGGAGTTCATCATGGGCGGGGTAGACACACAGTTCTGGGCAGGAAACTATGGCTCCAAGTTTACTCTTCCTTGTCTTCGCTTTGTCTTCAACAAGCAGAACAACTGAAGGATTCCAAGTCGGAGTGGTGAACAGTGTGTTGTTGAGCGCTGTTCAGATATAGATGATAGTGTCAGGTAATAATTTACAGGATTTTTTTTTCTTAAAAAGGAATGTCATAATGTATGCTATGAATGACAGATAATATTTCACGTCAAAACAGTCTTTGTAAGAATTAATGAATTTGCAAGCAGTTGTGATGACAAAGGAATTTCATAATGTATGCTGTGAATGATAGGTATTTCAGATTAAAACAGTCTTTATAAGAATGAATGCATTTACAAGCAGTTGTGATGAAAAAGGAATTTCATGACGTAATATGCTGTGAATGATAGGTATTTCACATGAAAACAGTCTTTGTAAGAATTAATGAATTTGTGAGCACTTGTTGTGACAGAATTTTTTACAATATTTTCGATTGGCAGAGAATGTTCTGTAGACGTTTTATTTAAGAATTTCATTATGTGTGTTATGAATTAAATATTGTATTCCATATGAATTCAGCTTTTTTGATTTACACAGTTTCGTGCACTTGTTGTTGTAACATGAAATTGTGTTAGTGTTCTACAATGAAGTGTTGTAAGTATGGGTGGTGATTGTAACTGTGAAGTATCCTAAACTATTCAGGAAGGTGGGTTTTAAAAAAAAAATTCCATGGACTTTAGTTTGTGGGAAAAAAATCATTGATTTTATGAGATGTGTCCAAGAAGTTCCATGGCTGTTTTGAAAGACTTTTCCTCCCCATGTACGCCTTTTTTAGTCTCCATCATGGCTTACAAACAATGGTTGGATTAGTCCAGCATTTACAAATTGAAGAGGTCCATGTTTGTAAGTGTTCTCTCGATTTATTGGTGATTTTCTTGGAAATGCACCCTGGTAAAAACCAAGATCTCCCTCATCCCCTCCTCAATTTTGACATTACAAGTTGTGCATTTATGAGATTCAAATGCGGGATGATAACAGGTAGCAGTAAGTTTTTTGTCTTTTATGATAATCTCACGCGCCTGTCTCCACTCTTTTTTGGGGTTCTGTTTCCCCATTTTGATCCTGTAATGATCAGAACTGTTTTCGTTTACGCCATTGTCATGTGCCAGTGCGAAGCACACAAATTTCACATGCCAAAACAAAAAATGGTTTTGTGTAGAACTGGGTTTTTTTTTCAATGCTTGAGGTGATGCGTTAATACTTTCCAGATGGGCGTGGCAGAGCAACATCACTTCCCTGCAGACGGGTGCACCTCACATGCTTATAACCGTTGCAGACGCGCAATTTTCACATTTTTTGAGTTTATTTTATGTCTCCTAATATAAACCTAACAAGCAATTGTTATATATCAACGGAAAGGGTAAAACGCGAACTTTGTAATGAGCTTAGAATTAAATACATTTTGGGTAAAATAGCAACGCTACAGTTATGGAAACGTAGGAGAACACAATCTTGTTTACGTTTGGTTAGTATGACAACAGCAAATGAGGAAGAAAAGGGGCATAAAACTTTGCTCTTACTTTGAACAGATGTAGAGAAAGCCTGAGGTATTCAATATGTGTAATCCAAGTGAATTTTTTTTTGTTTTAAAAAAGGAAATTAAATCATTGTGCACAGTACACACTTTTCACTGTTTTGGCTTCAGATGATAAGACGTATAAAGCTATTAAATACACAAAGCAAATAAATCAAGCTCAGATTCTTTTTGATAAACTTGTACACCTTTACCCCCTCATCCAATCACTTTGCTGAACCAGTTCTAACACCACATGTCATTCTGCTTCTGCCAGATATGTTGGTGAGGCAGGAAATTCCACATGTGCCTTCCCAGTGCCAGACAGGTCTCTTTGTTTGGACTACTCTGGGGTCACAAAGGTCATCGCTAGTGCATGTAAACTTACCCTTCCAGTAGCTACAACCCTGTTCTAAATATTTATGGCAGCTGCATCCCCTAGACGGTAGACGAGAGAACATGAGAATTTTTTTATAGTTGTGACGTCACAGAGGCACGTCCAGGGAGTACAGCAGTGTTGCCGTCACCAGGGAACGGCTCGTCGTGAACGACTGAGTTGCTGTCACTATCGCACGGTGTGTGGCAAAAAGGTTAATTGTTGGCACCTTTAGGAAGTGAGCAATGTGATAGCAGCATGCGGCTTCAATGAAACTGGTATCAGTCTTTTCAGACACTGGCTTATCATTCATCAGCCTCATCTGCACTTGTTTAAATCTCAGCTCTGGTCATTCTGGGCATGACTTTTCTGCAACGCTGAAGTTGTATTTTATTCGTAGTGTTGATTCAGTGTCTGTTATGGATAATGTTTACCAGTGCAATTTTGTGTGAAGTGATATATGTGATTAGTCCATGTTTCCGCAGTATCTAGATGTAAAAGAGCATACTGCTTTGGAGATGTTAGCACACTGCTTTGGAGACGATGCTGTTTTGAAGTGCATCATGTGCATGCTTGGGTTTTAATTTTGTAGTGCATTCATATTATTCTGAACATTGCATTGTATTGTATCACTATACCTTGTGTTTAGCTGCACTGCATTTCGTCATCTTGCATTCCATTCCTTTTGGATGTATTGTGGTGCTTTGTTCCATTTGACACTGTACTGTATGCAGTATTTGCATGATTTTTCATGGCTTCGCTTCAAGTGAAATTCAAACTCCTCAGTCTCTAACAGTGCAACACCACTTTTCGAAAAGCTGTTTCCCATTCCCCCCTCCTTTGTGTGTGTGTGTGGTGTGTGCGTGTGCGTGCGTGCGTGCGTGCATGCGTGCTTCAAACTGTGCATACATTAGTTTATCTATCAAAAGTGAACATATTTGTTTGTGAAGTGCAGACATAGTGATAGATGCAACGCTTTTCTTTCCACAGCTTTTGTTACATGTGTGGCTTGTATGCAGTTGATGGATCATATGTATTAAGGCTCATCAGAGGGGCTTGCACCCAGACCTCTGGTGAAATTCAGATGAAGGTGGTCGATGGGGAAGAAGAGTCCAAAATTGTGCAGGAGCTGAACGTGAAGAATTCACATTTCTTGCAGGGTCTTATACATTGTAAAGGGACTGGAGAGTGTAATAAGAAGCTGGGTAGGTCCATGGATTCAGTTGAAACCCCTTGTGTGTTGAAGGACTAGTCTCTGCATGGCATTGCAAGTGATTCTTGGTGCTTATTTTAGAGGATGACAAATGTTTGTGTTGCATTACCTGTCTGTGAAAAGATAGTTCAGGATCATTTGGCAGACTGAATGATTGTGATATAAAAGCTTTTAGAACATGAGTTTCATGTGAAAATGATGGAGCATTTATGCAGTATTATAAAATGTGCCCATGTCATACAAGCATGAATGTGTGGTTTGTATTTGTGTCTGATCTGTTTCCTTGGATGTGGCGTTGTGAACTAATGATCTGTGCTGCTGATAACAGATAACTGTGTGACATGTAAAATCATATAGCAGAGGAAACTTGGCTTGCAAATTGTTGGTAAAAGCTTTATTGTTGGTCGATTTATTCAAATAACGGAGGAAACTGGACAAGTGAATTTGTGGTAAAAGTTTTGTTATTGATTTTATTCCAATAAACAAGGAAGGTGGACAGTCGCGCTCATGGTAAAAGCTTCTTTATTGGTTGATGTGTTCAAGTAGCAGAGGATACGAGACAGACAAGTTTATGATAAGAACCTTTTTATGGGTTGATTTTTTTTCAAATAGCAGAGGAAACTGGACAGACAGGTACATGGTAAAAGCTTTGTTAGTGGTTGATTGATTCACATAGCAGATGGAAGGGATCTGGCTAGCTAACAGTGGAATCTTCGTTGTTAGTTGACCTATTCAAATAGCAGAGGAAACTAGACAGGCAAGTTCACAGTAAAAGCTTTGTTATGGGTTGATTTATTCCAAGGACACTTTGACCTGTGGGACATGCGATAGTCAGCAGGGCTCCAACTTTCCATGAATTTGGGGATTTTAGCAAATGGAGAGAACACAATCTGTGAGAAAAAAAAATTCAGTAAGAAAGAAAGAAAAAGAAAAGAGAGTAAGAAAAGGAAAAAGCTAGTAAATGACACTGTTGTCATGAAATTTCATTTCTTTGTGAGGGCAGTCGCCATTTGGTCTACCCAGTTGAGAGTAAAAGTAAAGTAGATCAATGTCATCAGTAATTGACAAGATGCCGTAAAAGTGAAAGAGACATACAAAAGTCGTACAAATAAATGATTGTAGTAGGACAGAAAAGTGGATGATACATCACTTGATGCTAAGATCTGCAACAAATGGCACATACATGAAAAGCCCGTTTTAATTTTTTCTCCTTGTTTTTTTCTTCTTTTTTTTTGAGCAGGGGGATAATATCTGTAGGATCCCCCTAGAATTTAACATTTTTTCGCTTTTCCTCGTTGGGACCTCTGGAAGGGCAAAAGAAACGGACGAAAGAGCAAACGATTAGATTACACTATCTATCTACTCAGTGACAGGGTTTTTTTTCCCAACCAGTTGGGAAGACCATGGTGCAGTGGACTGCTTGCATCTGACATTGCTGTTTGCCTTCAGCAAAACAGTGTGGAACTTTGCATCGCTCAGAGTAAGAAATACAATAGTTTTGGATTGCATGTTTTACCTGGAAATATGGTCATGTGACGTAGACCTCACCTCAGTGCGTGTTGGCAAGGAGGAAGTGTTTTCAGCGCTGATCGGCTCCAGCGGCTTGAATTGTAGGAGAAGAAAGTTTTGTTTGTTATGCAAATAGGCTTCTGTATGAAAAATGCTTAAGTTGTGGAACAGTTCTTTCTCCATCTCTTGAGAGAGTAACAATATGACTGTGGACATTTGTGTAATGTGTAAATCCATATAACTATTGTATTTGTGTTACTGTTTTTAATTTTAGTAAGAGTTGGCATTGTTAAAGGGATCATAACTGTATTCATTGTTAGTTTCAATAAATGTTCATTTTAATGCCTTTTTACTTTTGTAATTGAAACATGATTTTTGCTGTTGTTATCTTTTACAACTGATTTACTTTTACTTCAATACTGACATCATGTGAAGTGCAGAAATGTACTGATTTGGTTTGAAACCTGTTCACTTAAGATATGAACAATGACTGTGTGAGATTATTATGAAAGTAACATAATGCCATTTAGACCATGGACCACACATATGCCCACAGACCAAAATTAATGTCCATACAGCATTGTACCAATATGCCTTTATGCCTAACTACCTTTGTCCACAGGAATCATTGTATCTGTACTGTTGTGTTCGTAAACCATTGTGTCTTTAAATCATCGTCTGTAAGTCATTGTACCCACAGATTTACCATTCTGCCCATCTTTCGTCACACCTGTGTCGGCGTTGTGCCCACATACCAGATGTGTCCACCTGCCATTGTGGCCATGTCCCATTGTGGCCATGTCCCATTGTGGCCATGTCCCATTGTGGCCATGTCCCTTTGTCACATCACTTGTGTCCCCTCACTGCTGTTACACCCGCACTGCTCATTCCAGAGCACGCCATAACACAGCCACGCCCATCTCGTCCATCCAGTGACAGTCCCAGTCAACTAGCTGACACCTTGACGAGAATCCTGTAGAGGCTGTGAAGAGGACATCGAAAGTGAAGCGGCCGTCTGAGCTGGGCATGAAGGGCCACAGAATTTGAGACATTTTTAATGACAGTCGTTGGGATGATGATGATGATGATGAAGAGGATGGTGATGATGATGATGATGATGCTGCAGTATACCAGTCTCTGTTTTTCTGGTCTGCAGTTATAAAGCACACATGTACTCAGTGCTTTATTTCATGACATGTTCTGGCGTCAACTGGCTTGGAGACATACAGATGCTTGTATTGTGGAAGCGAAATGTGAATAACAAGGTGCATCCATTAAGTGAATGAAATTTGACTGTCTGGTTCCAGTTTTCCCATCTGACCCCATAACAGATGCACATCTGAACAGGGAGCTCATCGGGGCTGAAAAATCCCACAAATAAATGCTTGTCATAGGACTTGAACCCACAACCTCCCAGCTTCACTGCCATCACAACTGGTCCCCATGCACCGCTTATCCACGTGTCCATGTGCCAGTGTTTGTCCACCACTGTATCAAGTTCTGCTGTGTTCATCGTGGGGATGTCGAAAGCTCTTTCAGTTTCCTCTCTTCTGTCACTCTCTCCATCTCTACTTAATTAAAAAGAACTTTTTTTCCGTTAAGTATGTTTTTTGTGTGTGTTTGCTTCTCACCGTTTTATTGTCTTTGTGACCCTTATCCCATCTTTGTCCAGGACAGTCGTTTTCTTGTTTTATTGCCTTTGTGACCCTTATCCCGTCTTTGTCCAGGACAGTCGTTTTCTTGTTTTATTGCCTTTGTGACCCTTATCCCGTCTTTGTCCAGGACGGTCGTTTTCTTGTTTTATTCTCTGATCATGATTAATCAACTTAATAGAGGCTTTTGTGGTTGTCTTGTTGTTTTTGTTGTTGTTTGTGGTAATGTGGTTTGGTAGTGAGACTGTGTACACAGTCCAGAGTGCACACTGATTATCCATTTTGCAGTGTCTCTTCACCCATATGGATTTTTTGGGGTTTATTTTAAATGTATTTAAATGTTTTTCATAATTCTTCGCCCTTTTTTTGTTATATTATGGACAACATATTACGCAGGATGGCTGGCACCACCAGCACAGCTAAGTTCATTAGCTGTAAAAGTCTGTCTTAGCCACTGGCCATAGATATGTCAAAAACAGATCGATATGTCGTGTTGCTGCGGTATGAGATTTATTTACGAAAATGGTTTCTGAAAGATTTCAGCTTATCAAAAAATACTTTCCCCTACGTATTCAAATCGAGCGCCGTGGACAGAAAACACCAGAGAGTGATGTTAAAAACAAGAGCAAGATAAACTGAGAACCCCCATGACATCAGAAGGTGAAAAACGGCATTTGCTCAGCTGTGCAGAAGTGCAACAGCACATTAGCAGATATGAATACAGCTGGTATTCCAAGAGATGCAGAGATCCATAAAAAGCTGGTTTAGTTTATGTTAACATGCTGGTCTGACTTCAGACCTTCGTTTGTTAATGGAAGCGAGAAGATCGAAGACCTAGCTGTTGGCTGGTCTTATACTGCTGTTGTGACTAACATTCACATATGTTTGTGATGGGGATGCTAAAATGTGCGTGTGTGTGTGTGTGTGTGTGTGTGTGTGTGTGTGTGTGTGCGTGCGTGCGTGCGTGCGTGCGTTGTTGTTGTTGTTAATGATTTGTTTTGCTGGATTTTAGTCACTTGCACATCAGCTGGTATTTCAGAATAACAAATTTGCATTTTTTTGGTGACCTCTGTTATATGCTTGTAATGGTTAATAATGACAAAACAGTGACCTTGTCGCTATTATCTGTTTACCGGCTTGGAGGCATCTAGTTGGAAATGATAAGGTGTAACACTGAGTAGGTCTCCAGTCTCACATTGTGTACCCCGCTGAGCTTCATAGTCGTTTCCCTGCTGTCACTGGAGTGATAAAGCAGAAAGCTGGTAAGGTTTGATCCATCTGACTCACTTTCTGCAGTCATCTTTTGCATGGTAATTGTATGACGTTGTTGTCAACAGTTATGCCAACATTTTGTCAATCACGTTGCTTATTCTTGGTTACAGGTGAAAGTACCCCGCTCCTGCCTTTTATTTATTTATTTTTTTTAAGATTGATTTCACATGGCTGTAAGCGATTGGGGTGTTCATTTTCATACTTTGTCAAATGTGTAATGTATCTGATTAGGGCGACTAGATGTCGCCCATCCTCAAAAAAGACATATAAGATTGTTGTCCAGCAACTATGTTGTTTATCGTTGCAGATATGTTAATTTTGTTTTGGTTCTTTGTTTCTTTTGTGGGAATGGACTTTTTCCCCAGCTTGTTAATGCCCCTTGAAAAGGTTTATATGATCAGTGGGCGATAATAAGATGACTAGAATCCTAACTATTTACAAATACAAGTACATACATTTATTGTGCTTTTATCTTGTCAGTTAATGCGACCTGAAAGGCCACTTGTTCAAGTCTTCTGAAGTATCGGTTGATAACTTTACCGTTTGTATCTGTCAGCCAAGTCACGTACCTGTTACACAACAACCTGCACCCCACCCCACCGTTGTGCCACTCCCACCCCTTCCCCCTGAGATCCAGGGTGGTAGGCTGAACTTCCGGCTGGAATTAACAAGACTACACAAGTTTTTGGTTTAGATGAAGAAAAAAAATCTAGTTTTCTATACAGCCAAGTTTTGTTTTTGACATCAAATGCACAAATTCGTGATCATCACAAACTATTTCTTGAGACCCAACTGCAAACTGTCTTCTTCAGTTTGGTAAATAGAAATTATAGTGAACAAGAATTATTGCAGTCTCCAGCTTCTTGAATTAAGATGGACTCCACTGCATGTAGGTCAGTAACATTAATGTCAGTATTAAGGGGTAGGTGTTGTTATGCTGTGCATAGTTTATGCGGGGATTGTCTTCAGTTGTGACAAGCTCCTAGCATAACATTATCAGTCTCCAAAATCCCTCGAAGTCGGAGTGTGGCTGCCCACGTGGCAGGGTAATCAAAAACGGTCACACACGTAATGTTCTCATCCCTAGCTGATGTATTTGTACCATAGTGTTCAAATGCTTCGGCTGTTGGGATGATCCGTGGAGTCTTTTAGCCAGGGTACGACAACAACAACACAACGTGGGTGGTCTTGTGGACTGTACAGTAAAGAGGAGGCAAGGTGTCTCCAAAGGCCCAGATTTCACTTCTCAAAGGTGCAGAAACCCTTCAGCTTCAGGGGTCTTTGCCCCCTGACCCCCCACCTCAGACAGCCCCCTGGACCCATGGCCTTCCTACTTTTCTTTTTTTTTTCCTGGTTTCAGCCAAGTATGTTACACACTGTAGAATTTGTGATGTCAGGTTTTTTTTTCCGAGCCCATTTTCCTGTGACAGTGAGTTCAAGTGGTGGTGGTGACTTTTTTTTGTTACAATCAGTCAGTGGTGATGACTTCATTGTATGATCAATCAGATGTTATTTGATGCAGAAATCCTGTGATGTTCGATCATATTCTGATCTTGTTTGAAATATATCAATAAAAAAAAAGATGGGATTTAATGGTGCATTGTGGACCATGATGGGGTATGGCTGTGTTTGTGTACAGGTCAGAGTTCAGGGTCACAGCAAAGGTCAAGTAGTAACCACAAAGCTTGAACAGATGAAAATCGCCCTGGCTCTGTGAAAAAGATGATTTTATCCTGGAAATTGGGGTCAGTAAATCACTTCAATGCCGTATGTCAGCAAAAAAATGCAGAATGATGCATGACTTGTGGACTCCTTATGTTACTACGCCATTGGTAAGGCACAAGGATTTTGGAGTGACAAGTCAAGCAGACGACAGGAAAATGAAGGGTCATGTGGATCGTGCGTGCACAGAAAAAGAAACGGACATGAAATCAGCCTCAGAGTCAGTTATGGTAAGGGTTAATGGCTGGCCTGTGCCATGAATAGGTCTTGGTACTGGCCAATCTGAGAAAAGCCAGGTGCAGCTTTGAGTGTAATACAGAATATTTAGCGTTTTGGGCCTAAACTATAACCGTGGACTCGGACCTGGGTAGAAGAGGATTGGTTGGTGATGGTGGCATGATGGGGCAGATAGTCAGGA
Organism: Conus ventricosus; assembly: GCA_018398815.1. Lineage (NCBI taxonomy): Eukaryota > Metazoa > Mollusca > Gastropoda > Neogastropoda > Conidae > Conus > Conus ventricosus. Next base: position 24,209,358 of record CM031605.1, read on the forward strand.
AATGTGTGATGCTGGCGATGGTTGAGTGTCATCCCACTTAAATGTCATCCAGCTGAACGACTTCCACTTGAGGAAGTCCAGTGATGCAATCCCTCCCGTCAGCGACAACCCTATACAGCGATAAAACTGGGTGTGTGTGTCTGTGTCTGTGTCTGTGCGTGCATACGTGCATGCGTGTGTGTGTGCGTGTGTGTGTGTGCGTGTGTTCCTTTCAAAGCAGAAACCAGTTTTCGCTGTAGTGATAAACCCACTATAGTAATGTGTCACTGTAGTGGCATGTCATTGTCGTGGGATAGCATTGAAGTGGATATCACTTGCCTGAATTCGCCTTACTGGAAGTCGTTTGGGAGAACCCTCCTCGGCGTTTGTCATGGGGGTGGCAGCCAAGTGGTAGCGTTGTGTATTGGTAGAGTGCTGGAAGCCGCTATGAAGGTGTGACGAGGGGTGTTGTGGTTGATAGTGATTGTGCTAATTTCCCTTTTTGAGAAACCACAAGAGTACTTGGAACAAAAACATCAATCACTGGGCTGCCAAACGAAGGAGCAAACAAATTACAAAACAAACACAACGCGTTTCGACCTGTTGGGTCTTCTTCAAGGCAGAATGAATAACATTCACAAAACCATGGAGACAAAGGACGATCAGACAGTCGCTTATCTCTTCGATCTAGGTGCAGAATTTGGTCTTGGGTGAACAGCTAAAATTATGGAAGGGAAAACTGAGGTTGAAGGTGAGAAGCTACAAATAACAGCAACAACAACAATGAAATAACAATAATAGTAATGATGATGGCGATGATGATGATAGTCACGATGATGATGATAATGATAATCACGATGATGTGATGAAGATGATATTGGTAACATTGATAACAGTAATAATAATAATACCAACAGTGATGATCACCAAATAAAACTGACGTTGAAGTGAGCAGGTCCAGATAATACTAAAAATTATACTCTGCTACTTCTGGTATAAATGAATGATGATAAATAGACCAGTTACAATAATGGCCATAATATCAATAATAGATTGATAATAAGAGTAATAATAACAACAGGAATGATAATAGAAAATAACATGAATAATACAGAGACAGAAATGGAAAAGACACTGTGTTAAAATCTAAGAAATATACGAACAGGTGTCATCATAAAGATAATGATAATGATTATAATGTATAAAAAAATGAGTAAGATGAAACCTGGGAAAAGTAAGCAAATGAATAGAAATTAAGAAAAATTCAAGAGAATAAGTTCATCATATAGCCTAGTATGAATACTGAAAATGATGATGCTGGGAATTATATCAACAACAATAATAATGGTGATTGATAATGGCGACAACAACAACAGCAACAACAAAAACAATAATAATAATAATCTTAAAAAATTTCTACCACTGCTGCGATAGACACAAATGAAATCGATGATAATAATGACAATAATAGTAGTGATGATGATGATGATCATCATCATCATCATTTTTATCAGTAGTAGTAGTAGCAGTAGTAGTAGTAGTAGTAGCACAGGTGGAAAGGGACGAAACTGATCAGTGAGTAAACAGCTAACAATACTATTGCCTGTAGTTAGTCTATTTCCAATCTTGATGATCCAAGTGAATTCGCACGGATGAAGATTTCAGCCCCACACAGATCTTACCGTCCTTCCTTGCCATGTACATTATCACTGCAACTGAGGTCAGTCGCTCACGTCAATGAACAGCAAGACACAGAAAACATGACTGTACTGCCATGGAATCCCAGAAATCAGTGATGAACCCAACGGATGGAAGGCGCAGAGGGTGATGATCAAACGGAATGTTTCTCCTTCTTGCTTCTTCCTATTACTCTTACTGTTGTTCTTCTCGTTCTTTTCCTTCTCCTCCCGTTCCTCCTCCTCCTCCTCCTCCTCCTCCTGCTCTTGCTTCTCCTTCTCTTAGTTACTCACCTTCCTTTTGACTTGATTCGAACCAGGTTGTTTTGTGTAAACCTTTCTTTTTTGGGGGAGGGGGGGGGGGGGGGGGGGGTGTTGCAACAGACGATTTTAAAACGGTTGTTGACTTCGGGTATGATGACGCCGTCTTTCAACCCTTCACTTAGGCTCAGCCTTTTTGAGCAGAGGCCGGATGGTCCGAGGAGGGAAGGAGGAAGGGGTAAGGAGGGAAGAAGAGGAGGTGGAAAGGGGGAACGAAGAGGGGGGGGGGGGGGGGGGGGGGGGTTAGCTCGTCCTAAGAATGAGAATTTCGACCATTTGATCTACAATATGGCGCTATTGTTCGTGGAGTGTGAAGAAGCATACAAACAAGCACAAACACACACACACACACACACCACACACACACACACGCGCGCGCGCGCGAGCGCGCGACATGATTAGACAGGCTTTCTTCTTTGACTGCTCGCCAAAACGTCAAACTGTCCTTTAAAGGGGAAGAAACTGAATCATAAACTGTTTGTGAACTTCGTCTTTGGATTTCACCCCTCTTTTACTTACATATAATTATATAGTAATAAAGGGGTCGGGCTATGGAGGCCTAAATCGCCGATTTCTGGGCAACGTCCTTGCGACTGGTACCGGAAAAGACCGTCATTCACCTGTGTACGGACAGTGCTGGTTGCACACCAAAAAATTAATGCGCCAGGTTTTACTTAAGGAGTTGAGTATTTATAGGCTGGCGCAATGAGATTGTTTTGAGAATTTTTATTGTGTATGAAAGTTGATTCACCTCATTTTCTTTCATGTGGCCAGCAAGTTACAAGCAAAGTGGTTCCAAACAGACAGATTAAAATCAAAGGAATGAGGACTATTTTGGCGCTTCAAGTTGGCGCAAAGATAGGGTCACGGGTTAGCCTAGTGCAAAGGCCTGAAATGCGCCGTCAACTGTGGGGAAGGTCATGTATTTGAAGATCGTAATTGTTGTTCTTTTGATCAATTATCAGTTTAACATAAAATGCTGGCTCAAATTGATGGTAGGCATCAAAACGCTCACATGAATTATTACATAGCAGGCCTACCTTAGTGCAAAATCCTAATTTCTTTCTTTCTTTCTGCGTACGCAGGCTAATACTCCTGCGGACTGTCTGTATAGACAGGCAGTGGAGTTTTGTGTGTAGGACCGTTTTTTATCCGCCATTAAGGCAGCCATACTCCATCTTCGGGGAAGGTGCATACTATGTGTAACGTGTCATCCATGCCAACGGCCAAAACTGGCCTTCTCTTCCGAAAGTTGGTGATGGGATTTTATGTGTGTGCAAGATGTTGTGCGTGCGTTCACACACGGAACCTCGGTTTATGTCTCATTCGAAGGATTTGCATGGGAAATGGAGTCAGAACCAGTGTTAACTCCGAGGGAAAAATCCCCTAGTACCGAAATTCGAACCCGCAACCCCAGGATCACCAGTCCGGCGCTCTACCAACTGAGCTACTCCGGCTCCCAAAATCCCAATTGAGGCGTGTGGGGCCCGCTGGCCCCGTCCTTTTGATAACAAGGGAGTAGTAGGGTTAGGGACTTCTCACCCCTTAAAGCGGTGTGGTAAACGGTTTTTGGTTGTGGCAGAGGTCACAAAGTTCGAAACGCCGAAGGGGCGAATCATATTTTACAGGATGGCCGCTGATGACATCGGCGAGATCGATGTGAGGTCCCTATGAAGAGACCCTACGGGCGATGACGAGGCTTGCATATTGATGCATCAGATTTAAAAAACTTAAAGAAAATGACAGATTTTAAAAAACTTTAAATATGAAAAAATGAC
>CM031605.1:24214111-24233319 GCA_018398815.1 Conus ventricosus
TCATCATCGTGATTATCATTTCATCATCATCGTGACTACATCTCATCGCCATCATCATTACTATTATTGTTATTATCATTGTTGTTGTTGCTGTTATTTGTAGCTTCTCACCTTCAACCTCAGTTCCATTCCATATTTTTAGCTGTTCACCCAAGACCAAATTCTGCACCTAGATCGAAGAGATAAGCGACTGTCTGATCGTCCTTTGTCTCCATGGTTTTGTGAATGTTATTCATTCTGCCTTGAAGAAGACCCAACAGGTCGAAACGCGTTGTGTTTGTTTTGTAATTTGTTTGCTCCTTCGTTTGGCAGCCCAGTGATTGATGTTTTTGTTCCAAGTACTCTTGTGGTTTCTCAAAAGGAAATTTGCACAATCACTATCAACCCACAACACCCCTCGTCACACCTTCATAGCGGCTTCCAGCACTCTACCAATACACAACGCTACCACTTGGCTGCCACCCCCATGACAAACGCCGAGGAGGGTTCTCCCAAACGACTTCCAGTAAGGCGAATTCAGGCAAGTGATATCCACTTCAATGCTATCCCACGACAATGACATGCCACTACAGTGACACATTACTATAGTGGGTTATCACTACAGCGACAAACTGGTTTCTGCTTTGAAAGGAACACACGCACACACACACACGCACACACACACGCATGCACGTATGCACGCACAGACACAGACACAGACACACACACGAGTTTTATCGCTGTATAGGGGTGTCGCTGACGGGAGGTATTGCATCACTGGACTTCCTCAAGTGGAAGTCGTTCAGCTGGATGACATTTAAGTGGGATGACACTCAACCATCGCCAGCATCACACATTTCCTGACTATCTGCCCCATCATGCCACCATCACCAACCCAATCCTCTTCTACCCAGGTCCGAGTCCACGTTATAGTTTAGGCCCAAAACGCTAAATATTCTGTATTACACTCAAAGCTGCACCTGGCTTTTCTCAGATTGGCCAGTACCAAGACCTATTCATGGCACAGGCCAGCCATTAACCCTTACCATAACTGACTCTGAGGCTGATTTCATGTCCGTTTCTTTTTCTGTGCACGCACGATCCACATGACCCTTCATTTTCCTGTCGTCTGCTTGACTTGTCACTCCAAAATCCTTGTGCCTTACCAATGGCGTAGTAACATAAGGAGTCCACAAGTCATGCATCATTCTGCATTTTTTTGCTGACATACGGCATTGAAGTGATTTACTGACCCCAATTTCCAGGATAAAATCATCTTTTTCACAGAGCCAGGGCGATTTTCATCTGTTCAAGCTTTGTGGTTACTACTTGACCTTTGCTGTGACCCTGAACTCTGACCTGTACACAAACACAGCCATACCCCATCATGGTCCACAATGCACCATTAAATCCCATCTTTTTTTTTATTGATATATTTCAAACAAGATCAGAATATGATCGAACATCACAGGATTTCTGCATCAAATAACATCTGATTGATCATACAATGAAGTCATCACCACTGACTGATTTTAACAAAAAAAAGTAAACCACCACCACTTAACTCGGGGGTAAACGGGAAAAGGGCTCAAAAAAAAAAAACCTGACATCAAAAATTTCTACGGGTTAAAAATATTTGGGCTGAAAACCCGAAAAAAAAAAAAAAAAGTAAAAGGGCCAGGGTCGGGGGGCTGTCTGAGGGGGGGGGGTCAGGGGGCAAAGACCCCTAAAGGGCTGAAGGGTTCTGCCCCTTTTGAGAAGGGGAAACCCGGGGCCCTTTGGGAGACACCTTCCCTCCTCTTTACGTACAGTCCACAAACCCCCCAGGGTTTGTTGTTTTTTTGGTCTTTTACCCTGCTAAAAAAACTCCCCGACCACCCCAAACCAGCCGAAGCATTTGAACACTATGGTACAAATAAAACAGCTAGGGAGAAAACCCATTACGTGGGGGCCTTTTTTGATTCCCCCTGCCACGGGGGCAGCCACACTCCGATTTCCGAGGGATTTTGGGAGACGGATTTTTATGCTGGGGACTTGCCCACAACTGAAGACAATCCCCCATAAACAAAGCACAGCATAACAAACACCTACCCCTTAAACGGACATTAATTTACTGCCCCTACATCAGGGGAAAGTCCATCTTAATCAAAGAAGCTGGAACTAAATAATTCTTGTTCCCAATTTTTTCCCTATTTCCCAAAACGGGAAGAAGACAGTTTGCAGTTGGGTCTCAAGAAATATTTGTGATGATCACGAATTTGTGCATTTAAATTAAAAAACCCAAAATTTTGGCTGAAATGGGAAAACTAGATTTTTTTTTTTCATCAAAACCCAAAAACTTGTGAAACTTTTTAAAAATTCCGCCGGAAGTTCAGCCTACCACCCTGGATCTCGGGGTTGGGGGGAAGGGGGGGGGGGGGGAGGGCACAACGGGGGGGTGGGGTGCAGGTTTTTGGGGTAACGGGTAGGGTGACTTGCTGACAGATAAAAAACGGTAAATTTATAAACCGATACTTCAGAAAAACTTGAAAAAGGGTGCCTTTCAGGTCGCTTTAAACTGCAAATAAAAGCACAAAAAATGTTGTACTTTTTTTTGTAAATAGTTTGGGAAATTCCCTAGTCATCTTATTACGCCCACTGAAAATATAAACCTTTTTAAAGGGGGGCATTAAAAAAATTGGGGAAAAATTTCCATTCCCACAAAAAAACAAAGAACCAAAAAAAAATTTTAAACAAATTTTAAACGATAAACAACTATTTGCTGGACAACAATCTTAAAATTTTTTTTTTTAGGATGGGCGACATCTATCGCCCTAATCGATACTTTACACATTTGACAAAGTTTTAAAATGAAACCCCAACGTTTACAGCCATGTAAAATCAATTTTTAAAAAAAATAAATAAATAAAAGGCAGGGCGGGGTTTTTTCCCCCTGTAACCAAGAATAAGCAACGGATTGACAAAATGTTGGCATAACTGTTGCAAAAAAAACGTCATAAAAAATTCCCCAAGAAAAAAGGATGACTGCAAAAAAAGTGAGCCCAGTTTGGTCAAAACCTTACCAGCTTTCTGTTTTAAACCCCATACACAGGGAAACGAAAGAAGCCCGGGGGGTTCCACTTTTGGGGAACGGGAGACCTACTCATTTTTACCCCTTATTTTTTCCCAACAAAATGCCCCCAAAGGGCCGGTAAAACAATAAAGCGACAAATAACTTTTTTTGGGTCATTATTAACCTTTACAAAAATAAACAGGGGGTCCCCAAAAAAAATTTCCCCAAAAATTTTTTTTTCTGAAATACCAGCGATGTCAAGGATTTAAAAATCCAGCAAAACAAATCATTAAAAAACAACAAAAACGAAACGCACGCACCCCGGCACCACCAACACACACACACACAACACACACACACACAACACCAGCCCTTTTTTTTGGGCTTTCCCCCCCCCAAAAACAATTGAATTTTAAGTCACAAAAAGCAGTAAAAGACCAGCCAACAGCTATTCCCCATCTTCCCTCGCTTCCATTAACAAACAAGGTCTGAAGTCAGACCAAAAGTTAACAAAAACCCAAAAACCCTTTTTTTTTAGGGATCTTTTCATCTTTTGGGAATACCAGCGGGTATTCATATCTTTTAATGTGCTTTTGGGCACTTCTGGACAGCTGAGCAAATCCCCTTTTTTCCCACCTTTCTTGTCAGGGGGGTTCTCAGTTTACTTGCTTTTTTTTTAAAAATCACCCCCCGGGTTTTTTTCTGCCCAAACGGCGCTCGATTTGAATACTGGGGGAAAGTTTTTTTTGATAAGCTGAAATCTTTCAGAAACCTTTTTTCTAAAAAATCTAAAAACCGGGCAGCAACACGACTATGATCTTTTTTTGACAAAACTATGGCCGGGGGCTAAGACAGCCTTTACAGCTAATAATTTTAGCTGTGCTGGGGGTTTGGCCAGCCATCCTGCGTAAATTTTTCCCCATAATATAAAAAAAAAAGGGGCGAAGAATATAAAAATTTTTAAAAATACATTTAAAAAAACCCCCAAAAAATCCATAGGGGTGAAGAGACACGGGAAAAAAGGGATAATCTTGTGCACCTGGACTGTGTACACGTCCACTCCCAAAAACCCCTTTAAAACCAAAAACCCAACAACAAAAAACCAACAAGCAACCACAAAAGCCTCTATTAAGTTGTTTAAATCATGATCAGAGAATAAAAACAAAAAACGCCGTCCGGGACAAAGACGGGATAAGGGTCAAAAGGCAAAAAAACAAGAAAACGACTGTCCGGGAAAAAAAGAGGGGAAAAGGGGGCAAAAAGCAAAAAAAAACAAGAAACGACGGGTCCGGGAACAAAGGGGGGAAAGGGGCCCCGACAATAAAACGGGGGGAGAACAAAAAAAAAAAACAAACTTAAGGGAAAAAAAGTTCTTTTTTAAATTTAAAGTAAGAGGGGGAATTGACGAAGAGAGGAAACGAAAGAGCTTTCGACATCCCCCGATAAACACAGCAGAATTTGGGATCCCGTGGGGGCCCAAACACTGGCACATGGACACTTTGGATAAGGGGTGCAGGGGACCATTTGAGGGCAAGAAGCGGGGGGGGGGTTGGGGGTTCAAGCCCTTTTATGACAACCCTTTTTTTTGGGGGATTTTTCACCCCCGATGACTCCCTTTTCAGATGTGCACGGGTTAGGGGGTCAAGGGGAAAATTTGGAACCCAGACTAAAATTTCATTCACTAATGGATGCACCTTGTTTTTCACATTTCGCTTCCACAATACAACATCGAAATGTCCCAAGCCAGTTGACGCCAGAAAAAGTCATGAAAATAAAGCACTGAGTACAAGTGTGCTTTAAAAAAGCAGACCAGAAAAACAGAACGGAAAACCCGGGCAGCTTCACCTCATCATCATCCCCCACCTCTTCATAAATCATCATCACCCAACCCAACACGGCTTTAAAAAATTCTAAAATTCTGCCCCCTTTTCATGCCCAGCCCCAAGGGGGCCGCTTCATTTTCCCGATGCCCTTTTCACAGCCTCTACAGGACCCCCGGGAAAGGGTGTCAGCTATTTTACAGGGACGGTCACGGATGGACGAGAGGGGCGTGGCTGTTTTTAATGGGGGTGCCTGGAATGAGCAGTGTCGGGTGAAAAACAGCATGGGGGACACAAGTGATTTTGAAAAAGGGACAGGGCCCCACAAGGGGACTTTGGCCCACAAGGGAAAATTTCCCCCAAAAAGGGAACATGGCCAAAAAGGCATTTTGGACACATCTGGTTTGGGGGGCCAACCCCCGACACGGGTTGTGACGAAAGGGGGCAAAAAGGGAAATTTTGGGGGGTACAATGATTTCCCAGACGATGTTTTAAAGACCCAATTTTTACGAACCCAACATACAGATACAATGTTTCCTGTGGAAAAAGGTATTTGGGGCCCAAAGGGCATTTTGGGGTACAACGGGTTGGACATTAATTTTGGTCTGTGGGCATATGTGGGCCCATGGTCTAAATGGCTTTATTTTACTTTCATAAAAAACTCACACAGCTTTGTTCATATCTTAAGTAACCAGGTTTCAAACCAAATCATTACATTTCTCACTTCACAGAAGCCCTATTGAAGTAAAAGAAAATCATTTGGAAAAAATAAAAACACCCAAAAAATAAATTTTTTAAATTTCCAAAAGAAAAAAAGGCATTAAAATGAACATTTATTGAAACTAAAAAAATGAAAAAACATTTATGATCCCTTTAACAAAGCCAACTCTTTCTAAAAAAAAAAACAGAACACAAAAAACAATGGTTTTATGGATTTACACATTACACAATGTTTCCCCCATCATATTGTTACTCTCTCAAGGGGATGGAGAAAAACTGTTCCACAAAAAAAGCATTTTTTATACAGAAGCCTATTTTTCATAAAAAAAAACTTTCTCCCCCTACAAATTTAAGCCGCTGGAACCGATCAGCCTGAAAAAACTTTCCCCCTTGCCCAAAACGCACCCGAGGGGAAAGGGCTACGTCCCATGACCATATTTCCCGGGAAAACATGCCCAAACCAAAACTATTTTAAAATTTTTTACTCTACATGCAAAATTCCACACGTTTTTTCTTTTAAGGCAAAAAGCCAAAGTCAAAATGCAAGCAAATCCCCTGCAAACCCTTTGGGCTTCCCCAAATTTGGGTTTGGGAAAAAAAAAACCCCGTCACTTTATAGAAAAAGATTGTGTAAAACTAACCGGGTTTCTCCTTTCCCTCCCTTTCTTTTTCCCTTCCAGAGTCCCAACCCAGGGGAAAACGAAAAAAAAATTAAAATTTTAAGGGGGGTCCTAAAAGATTTTATCCCCCGCCAAAAAAAAAGAAAAAAAAAAACAAGGGGAAAAAATTAAAAAAGGGGTTTTTCCCTGTTTGGGGGCCTTTGTTGCAGATCTTTGCAATTCAAGTATGTAAACATCCACTTTTTTTGTCCTACTACAACATTTATTTGGGACACTTTTTTATTCTCTTTCACTTTTTTTTCGGCATCTTGGGGAATTAAGTTTTTAATTTATCAAATTTTCTTTACTCTTTAACTGGGGAGACCAAAAGGCGACTGCCCTCACAAAGAAAGGGAAAATTTTCCTTTAAAAACAGTGTCAAAATTTCTAGCTTTTTCCTTTTCTTACCCCTTTTCTTTTCTTTCTTTCTTTCTGAATTTTTTTTTCTCCAGTTTGGGGTTTCTCCCTAAAAAAAATTTTCTAAAATCCCCCAAAATTTATGGGAAAGGGTTTGGGCCCGCTGACTACGCATTCCCACAGGTCAAAATTCCTGAAAAATCAACCCATAAAAAACTTTTTACCCGTGAACTTGCCTGTCTAGTTTTTCCCCTGCTATTTGAATAGGTCAACAAAAAACGAAATTCCACTGTTTCTAGCCAGATCCCTTCCATCTGCTAGTGAATCAACAACCCCTAACAAAGCTTTTACCATGTACCTGTCTGTCCAGTTTCCTCTGCTATTTGAAAAAAAAAAAACCCATAAAAAGGTTCTTTTAAAAACTTTTACTTTCTCGTATCCTCTGCTTTCTTTTAACAAAATCAAACCCCAAAAAAGAAGCTTTTTAAACCCTGAGCGCGACTGTCCACCTTCCTTTTATTGGAATAAAATCAATAAAAAAACTTTTACCACCCAAAAACCCCCTTTTTCCAGTTTTTCCCCGTTATTTGAAAAAAATCGACCAACCCAAAAAAGCTTTTACCAACAATTTGAAAACCAAGTTTTCCCTCTGCTATATATTTTACATGTCAAAACGTTTTCTGTTAACAGCAGCACAGATATTAGTTCACAAAAGCCACACCAAGGAAACAGATCAGACACCCAAAAACAAACCACACATTCATGGGGGTTTTAGAAAAAGGGGACAATTTTTTAATACGCATAAATGCCCCCCCAAACATTTTTAACAAAGAAACTCGTTTTAAAACTTTTAAACAAATCATTTTAGTCTGCCAAAAGATCCTGAACTACTTTTTACAGCCCGGTAATGCAACACAAACATTTGTCATCCTCAAAAAAAACACCCAAAAATCACTTTCAATGCCATGCAGAGACTACCTTCAACACACAAGGGGGTTTTAACGGGAAACCATGGACCTACCCAGCTTCTTATTACACTCTCCAGTCCCTTTACAAGTATAAGACCCCGCAAAAATTGAATTCTTCAACGTTCGGCCCCCCTGCACAATTTTTGGGCTCTTCTTCCCCCTCGCCACCTTCAACTGAATTTTTACCAAGGGCTTGGGGGGGCAAGCCCCCCTGATAGCCAAAAAACATAATCCTCAACGCAAAAAAAACCACACATGTAACCAAAAACGTGGGAAAAAAAAGGGGGTTCATCATCCATGTCGAAATTCACAAAAAAATATTTCAAAATTTTGGAAGATAAACAAATTTATTGGCCAGGTTTTGGGAAACACGCAAAGCACGGCAACGACGCCCACAAATGGGAACCCACAACACACACCAAACAAAGGGGGGGGGAATGGGGAAAAAGCTTTTTTGAAAAAGGGGGTTGCACTGTTAGAGACTGAGGGTTTTAATTTTACTTTAAGCGAAGCCATTAAAATCATGCAAATACGCATACAGTTTCATTTTCAAAGGAACAAAGCCCCCACAAAACATCCAAAAAGGAAAGGGTGCAAGATGACGAAAAAAGCGGGCGCTAAACACAAGGAAAAGTGATACAAAACAATGCAATGTTCAGAAATTATGAAAAGCACTACAAAATTTAAAAACCCAAACATGCCAAAGTTTCCCTTCAAAAAACATCGGCTCCCAAACAGGGGCTAACATCTCCAAAGGGGTTTTGCCTTTTCACTAAAAATTAAAATTGGGCTTTTTAATTATTCCCCCAAAAAAAATTTACGGGGGGGAAAATTCTGGGGGAAGGAAACAAACAAGTTTTTTTCAGGGGGGGGGGGGCAAAAAAAAGGGCATTGCCCCAAAATGACCAGAGGCTTAGAAATTTAAAACCCAAATGGCCCTGATGAGGGTTTTAAAAAATGAAACCAGTGGGCTGAAAAGAAATGATACCCGTTTCAATTTAACCCAAACTGCAATTTACATTGCCCACTTCCTAAAGGGGCCCAAAAATTAACCTTTTGCCACACACCGGGGCATAGTGACAGCAACTCAGTCGTTTTACGACGAACCGTTTCCTGGTGACGGGAACACTGCTGTACTCCCTGGACGGGGCCTCTTTGAAAATCCCCCAACCTTTTTTAAAAAAAAATTTTTCCCATTTTTCCTTTTGTCTACCTTTTTAGGGGATGCAGCTCCATAAATATTTAGAAAAGGGGTTTACTACTGGAAAAGGGGAAGTTTACAAAAGCACTAGCGATGACCTTTTTTGACCCCAAGTAAATCCAAACCCAAAAAACCCCGTCGGGGACTGGGGGAAAGGGACATGTGGGAATTTTTCCCGCCTCCCAACAATCGGGAAACCGAATTTAAAAGGGGGTTTAAACCGGTTTTTAGCAAAGGATTGGGGGGGTAGGGGGGTAAAGGGGGGAAGTTTTTCAAAAAAAATCTGGGGCTTGATTTTTTTTGCTTTGTGTATTTAATAGCTTTAACGTCTTAACCCCTGAAAACCAAAAAAGTGAAAATTTTGTACTGGGCACAATGAAATTTTAAATTTTCCTTTTTTTAAAAAAAAAAAATTCACTTGGATTACACATATTGAAAAACCCCCCAGGGTTTCTCTAATCTTTCAAAGTAAAGGGAAAGTTTTTTTTGCCCCTTTTCTTCCTCATTTCGTTTTCAAACAACCAAACAAAAAAAGAATTTTGTTCTCCCCACCCTTTTTATTTTTTAGGTTGCTATTTTAAAACCCCAAAAAGTTTTTAATTCAAAACTCATTACAAAGTTCGCTTTTAAACCCCTTTCCTTTATATATAACAAATTTCTTGTTTTGGTTTATATTAGGGGGACATAAAAAAAACTCCAAAAAGGGAAAAAATTTTCGCCTGCAACGGTTTTTAAGCATGTGAGGGGCACCCTCTGCAGGGAAGTTTAGTTGCTCTTTCCACGGGCCCCTCTGGGAAAATAAAAACGCATCACCTCAAGCAAATTTAAAAAAAAAACCCAGTTTTACACAAAACCAAATTTTTTTTTTGGCATGTGAAAATTTTTTGCTTTGCACGGCACCCTGACAATTTGGGGTAAAAGAAAACCCGTTCTGATCATTACAGGATCAAAATGGGGAAACAGAACCCCCAAAAAAAAGTGGAAACAGGCGCGTGAAGATTATCATAAAAACAAAAAAAAATTTCTGCTACCTTTAACATCCCGCATTTTTAAAACTCATAAATTCACAACTTGTAATGTCCAAAAATTTAGGGAGGGGAAAGAGGGAGAAAAATTTGGGTTTTTTCCCGGGGGGCATTTTTCCCAAAAAAATCACCAATAAATCGAGAGAACATTACAAAAATGGACCCCTTTAATTGTAAATGGGTGGAAATAATCCCCAAACCCTTTTGTAAGCCAAGATGGAGACTAAAAAGGGGTACCCTGGGAGGAAAAGTCTTTTAAAAACAGCCATGGAACTTCTTTGGGCACATCTCATAAAATCAATGATTTTTTTCCCACAAACTAAAGTCCATGGAATTTTTTTTTAAAACCCACCTTCCTGAATAGTTAGGATACTTCACATTACAATCACCACCCATAACTTACAACACTTCATTGTAGAACACAACACAATTTCATGTTACAACAACAAGTGCACGAAACGGGTGAAAAATCAAAAAGCTAAATTTCAATGGAATACAATATTAATTCATAACACACATAATGAAATTCTTAAATAAAACGTCTACAGAACATTCTCTGCCAATCGAAAATATTGTAAAAAATTCGTCACAACAAGTGCTCACAAATTCATTAATTCTTACAAAGACTGTTTTCATGTGAAATACCTATCATTCACAGCATATTACGTCATGAAATTCCTTTTCATCACAACTGCTTGTAAATGCATTCATTCTTATAAAGACTGTTTAAATCTGAAATACCTATCATTCACAGCATACATTATGAAATTCCTTTGCATCACAACGCTTGCAAATTCTTTAATTCTTACAAGACTGTTTTGACGTGAAATATTATCGTCATTCATAGAAACCCATTATGACATTCCTTTTTAAGAAAAAAAAAATCCTGTAAATATTACCTAAACACTATCACTATATCTGAACAGCCTCAACAACACACTGTTCCCCACCCGACTTGGAATCCTTCAGTTTTTTCTGGCTTGTTGAAGACAAAGCGAAGACAAGGAAAGTAAACTGGAGCCATAGTTTCCTGCCCAAACTGTGTGTCTACCCCGCCCATGATGAACTCCACAGTCCGCACTCCAGGCTTGTAATCTGTGAACGTGTGTTCAACCTGAAACAGCCGAAACACAACTCTCCAGAAAAAAATCTCAAATAAATTGGAAAGGAAATGAGGCGGGGAACAGATAAATAAGATAAAAATAATGTGCTTATAGCCCAGCCGACCGCAAAGGGCCACATCAGGGCTGTCACCACGTTAAAATCAACTCACCATCATTAAAAAAAAAAAAAAAAAAAAAAAAAAAAAACTTTAAACACATCCTTAAATGACATCGTCTAGAAACGCACCAGAAATTGCTTTAAAAAAATCTTTCTTCCGTAAAGTCTTAAATCAGATGAAAATGTTAACTCTCCAAAACTCAAGATCACATCAGGGGGGACGTCCCTGAACAGGATCTTCATGGACTTCCGCTGTAAATGTTTTTTGTCTCACATCGTGCAAGTCCCAACACTCTAAAAGAACATGTTTCATTGTGAGTGGCGCATGACAGGAATACACCACGGAGCTTCTTCACTCTTTAAAAGGTAAGAATGGGTAAAATACGAAAGGCCGTGTGCAGCCGCACAGAACCGTTTCCTCTTTAACGACCCCCGACGAGATGGGAGGAAGTCCTTAAGGTTTGGACGGATCTGAAAGAGTTTGTACTCGTCTGTGTGTTCCAATCCTCCTGCCAGAGGTCTCTCACATAATCGTTAATTTTGGGTTTCACATCTGAGCAGGATATAAACGTTGGACAGTTTTCTCTCTGTGGCGTTCTTGGGTAAACGATCACCATTTCGTTTCCCGCCGATGCCAACATGACCAGAACCCAAGCAAAGTAATGTTGTAACCGCCGCCTTCAACTTGCTAAAAAGTTCCAAAAAAAAAAAAGTCTGGATGCTGAAGGGTTTCGGCCAGCTATGGCCTCCAAAGCTGACAGCGAATCCGACAGAACCAGAAAGTCCCTCTTCGAAGAATGCGAGATTATCTTCAAAGCCAAAACCAGAGCGGTAAGTTCAGCAAATAGACAGAAGCATCGGAATGAATATGTTCCAACAGTATCTGAGAAGGAGCCCCAGGGCAGTAGCTGCACAGGCCACTCCATCTTCAGACTTGGAACCGTCAGTGAAAACTTTTTGACAGGATGGGAATTTGGAACAGAGGTCGCATAAAAATGCCTTGTACCCAGAGAGCTGGTAGACTCTTTGCGAAAAGCTGCAAGATCGAAACAAATCTCTGGTGTGAAAAAGGTCCACGGGGGTTGAAACCGGAACTTGGAAAAATCGGACACAACTCCTAGGTCTAGACCTGCATTCCGCACGTGAGGCCGCATACGAAGACCAAACGGCGGAATACATTTTTGGGTTATTTTCAAACTACTTGGGAACGGAGGGTCAAAGACACAGTCATAGGGAGGATTCTGCGTTTTTTGAGAACAAATCGGATATAATAATTCAAAGACAGTTTCAGCCTGCGGTTGACAGTGAAGGTTCACCCCCTCTGCGTACAGGCTGTTAAAACAGGGGGGTGCGGGAAAGCTCCAAGACAGAGACGAAGCCCTTGATGGGGGATAGGGTCCCCAAAAGTTTGAGGTAAGACGATCTTGCGAGCCGTAGACAGCACAACCGTATCCAGTTTGGAACGGACCAAGGCTCTGTAGAGGTGCAGCAAAAGTTTTCTTATCAGCACCCCAGTCGGTGTGCGCTACGACCCGCAGAAAGGGAGGGAACAGTAAACAATAAACATAAACAAGTGGGTAACGTTTGCTCCCATAAGAAAACCTAACACAGAGCAACTTTTTTTCAAGACTGGCACAGCCTTTTTTAAAATTGAATAAAGTCAGACAAATACATACATTAGACGAACAATCTAGTAGTGGTGGAAAAAAACAAGCGCAGGCCAACAACTCAAATAACTTCATATAATTACTCGCAAAGATTTGGACTTTAGGAGGGGGGGGAGGGGTGTTGTTTGAAGATGGGGAAAACTGGGAACATGAAATTAAAAAGTATATTACAGATATGGAAACTCTTCACTAGCTGCATAAGGGAACCATCGCAATCCCTTTGAAAGCAGATATATTTGTATTGCCTGCCTTAAATAAATGTTAGCAAACCGCAAAAAAAAAAAAAACGCAGCCAAATGAATCACAAGACAAAACACAACGCGTTTCAACCTCTTAAGTGTCCTTCAGGCAAGTACAAAGCAATTAGGACAAGGAAATGAACAAGCAATCACATATCTTCAATCACTTCAAACGCAAGATAGGCGATGAATAAATTTGCCTGAAGAAGACCTATGAGGTCTAAACACGTCATGTTTTGGTCTTGTGATGTGTTTGTTCACATCTTTTTTTTTGCGGTTCACTAACATTTATTTAAGATTTGTTTAGATTTCCGCCTGCAGTCGTCCCACTTTGCAACTAGAAACAACTCTCCAGCTTGTAATCTGTGAATGTATGTTCAACCAGAAACAGCCAAAACACAACTCTCCAGGCTTGTAATCTGTGAATGTATGTTCAACCTGAAACAGCCAAAACACAACCTCCCAGGCTTGTAATCTGTGAATGTATGTTCAACCTGAAACAGCCAAAACACAACTCTCCAGGCTTGTAATCTGTGAGTGTATGTTCAACCTGAAACAGCCAAAACACAACACACCAGGCTTGTAATCTGTGAATGTATGTTCAACCTGAAACAGCCAAACACAACTCTCCAGGCTTGTAATCTGTGAATGTATGTTTCAACCTGAAACAGCCAAAACACAACTCTCCAGCTTGTAATCTGTGAATGTATGTTCAACCTGAAACAGCCAAAACACAACTCTCCAGGCTTGTAATCTGTGAATGTATGTTCAACCTGAAACAGCCGAAACACAACTCTCCAGGCTTGTAATCTGTGAAGTACGTTCAATCTGAAACAGCCGAAACACAACACACCAGGCTTGTAATCTGTGAAGTATGTTCAACCTGAAACAGTCGAAACACAGCTCCTTTCTGAATGTGCCTTGTCACTACATCAGACAGACAGACAGAAAAAGAGAGTGAGAGAAGAGAGCACTGAAGAACATTTCAATGCAACACAAATACCCCAAAAAGAAAAAAAAAATATCACGGTAAGTGAGCAAAAAAAGACTGTAAAATGGATAGCTAGCACCCACTCTTGATGTTATATTCTGACTACCTAGCTTCTAATTACCGCATAAAATCCAGTTGAAGTTATAACAAATAGGAAAGGTGTACAGACCTTCTTGAACAAAGGCGAATGGACCACAAGATCAACAATAAAAAATAACTAGCTAAGTAAATTAATAAACAAACAAAAAATAAACAAACAACAGTAGAGGACATAAAGATCCTTAACAAAATAAAGGGGGAGGGTAGGTGCGGTGGGGGGGAGGGTGGGTGGAAAACTGGAGTCAAAGAGTGTAACAGGAAAGGAGAAATCCTAACATCAAAAAGAACAACAAAAAGAAAGAAAAAAAAAATCCAGAAGAAAGGGAAGTAATTCGTACAGGAAGGCCCACCATTCCAACTATAGGAGCAGGATTGAAGGGGCATCACTGGGGCATCAAGGGTAAGGTGTTTGGGGGGGGGGGGGGGTGGAGGGGGTGGAGTTGGGAGTCTGGGAGAGGGGGCGTGGGGGGGAAGGGGCATAGGAGCCCACAGTGCCCGCTCTGCACAAAAGAAAAACGTGCATCACTACGCCTACCTTGTGCCAGACTTTGCGCAGGGCCCTGTCGACGAGTTCCTTTTCTTTGTGCTCCTTCTCCAACTCTCTGCCATCTTCAGCCAGCAACCTGACCTCCAGCTGAAATCTAGCCCCACAGTCCCAGCGAGCAGTGCACCTGACCAGCAAGTAACAGCCACAGGTGGGACATAATTATTTTTAAAAAAAACCCAACAGGTGTACACGCACATGGGTGTGCACCTGCGCAACACACACTCATACAGAACTGAGTTAACATCACATACATGAATCTGTAAATTGTTCACAACAGCACATGCATGGATACACAAACTGTATGTATAGGATATGCCAACACACATTTGTGTTTATATGCACACATACACACAAATAACATGCACAATATGTACATATTTGTGTGTATACACTAGGTCAAAACATGCACACACACACACATATATGCACACACACACACAAGCACGCACACACACACACACACACACACACATACACATACGCACATCCACATGCAATTTTCTGCTACTATATCAAAATATTTAACCAACAAGAAGGTCGTGAGTGCAGAGGTTGACATAGTTTCAGCATTTCAAATTGTCATGATCATGCTTTTGGAGAATGCAGCATGCTCTCCTGTCTGGAACTTGCTCTACAGTGTAGGTGAAGCAGTGCAGATCATCACTGGAAAACTAACTGCTTTGATGAGAACCATGACTTCAGTTGGAGGTCACTGATCAGCACAAACCAATGAGCATTCAGGGACAGAAATAGAGATTAGAGAGGAAAAACTGAGGTCGAGAAGAATGACAACACAAACCGAGATGTCCTGGCCCAAATGAAAAGAAACAACAGTCCTGAAGCATGTTAAATGTTCATTTATCTTGGAATAGTGCACAAATATGTTCATATGGATGCTGTAGTCATTAAATAGTCATGAAAGTAAAGAATTGAAGATTAAAAAAGCAGATTCTGGATAAACTTAAGATTTAAAGAAACAGGACTGGTAACAAGCAAAACATAAAACTGAGACAGCCACAATAGAGACTTGAGAACTGTGCGGCAGGGAGAATGACTTTGAGCCTGTGAGATAAGTGAGTTATGAATGGGAGTATGCTGTTGAACTGCCTCTTTAATATGTATGCATCTGTGCAAACCCACAAAATATGTGTTAGTGGATAAATGATGAAGCAAAGCGAAGCTATTACAGTTCACAAGCATACACTTCAAACAAAATGTTGTTAAGGAAAGAGAAACAAAAAACAAAAAACAAAAAAAAAAACAACAACAACAAAAAAAAACAAAAACAGCTTCAGAACTGACCTGGTACATACAAGTTTGAAATGGATTCACAGATACTTCACTGTTATGGGAGCGCGGGCACTGGCAAGCTTGGGGAAGGGGAGGTAAGGTCACAACAACAACTTTCATCAAATATTCTGTCCCTTTAACAAAATGTGTACAAATTCCATTCGAAACACTTCACAAGACAAAAATCCTGTGACGTCCACCCCCTCCCCTCTCCCTGCCCGGGGAAACTGAAGCTAAACAGTTCTCCACTGACCAGGCGGAGACCTGGATGGGGGGGCCGCAGCTCATCCAACACCGCAGCGGAACAGCCTTCCTTCAGCAGGTCCACCCGCTGACTCATGGAGCACAACACGTAGGACGTCACCCAGTTCCCACACGGTTTGACCTGTGAACAAACCGTGCAGGTCCTCCATGCTGCCAGACCCCAGCTACTTTCATAAAGTCGGGATTGACTGTTTCACTCGGGTGGCTGTGTTGCTGTAGCTTTTTCTGCTTTTGGTTTTTTTTTGGTCGGTTTTTTTTTTTTTTGGTTGTTTTTTTTTTTGTTTTGTTTTTTTTGGTTTTTTTTCTTTTTCTTTGCACAAATGCAACACGAACATCACGACAATATGACGAGCCACATCCACAGCTGAGGACAAATGATCACTATAATTCATTATAATAACAACAGTACAAAAGAGCAAATTTGTTACATGTCAATAAGCATGGATAGTACATTAGTAGTGAAGGCAGTGGATAAACAAAGACAATCTTCTGTGAAAGGTGGGTTTGTAGTAGAACCCATGGTGCTAAAACAGTTCTCATGGACAAAATTGTAATATCAAACTCTTCAGTTTTACGTCTTTCTTCAAAATATTCTGTTAAAAGCACAAACTTTTGGGGGTGGGGGGTGGGGGGGGGGGGGGGGGGATTGCTTTGGAGTGGTTGAAATACATTAATAAAGGCTTTCTTTCCTGCGACACTGAAACAAACTGAAGGACATATCTACTTTCTCATTATTGTCATTACAAACAGAAACATAAAAGTACACTTTTAACTGATGCTATGGTTGTGTGTGTGTGTGTGTGTGTGAGTGAGTGTGTGTGTGTGTGTGTGTGTGTGTGTGTTCAGTTCAGTTCAGTGGTTTATTTCACGTCTTTTCATCGCAAGATAATATTAGAGACTCCTAAAAAAAATATTAAAAAAAAACAACTTCACACCCAACTATCATCCATGTTAGTACTTTCAAATCCACATCTGATACTGCATATTTACATAAGTGAAATACCCTAGTGGTACACAAAATTTTTCATCTTTCTAAAAATTTTGCAACCTCTGACTGCGAAAGAACCATGACAATTTCAGCAACATATGAACCATATAAAACAGCATTTACATTATCAAAGTTATTCATCTCAATACCTTTCAATGATAGAACCAGGTCAACACTGAGCATTTAAACAAAAGATGATGCACAGAAATGTTTTTCTCTGCAGACACAGGTAATACCATGAGAATATCTAGTGTTCCAAGTATTCAGCCTTAATTTATGAATATATCTAACAATGTACCCTGGGCACGATGGTAAAGTATCCATTTCTTAACTAAAATTTTGCTTATGTATATACTTTTCCATATCTGGATTAATTCACAAGAGGAAAAATTTAAGTGATCTTTTAATAAATTTTCAGCATTTCTATTTGCTCCTTCTTTGCAAGACTGTCTGCTGTTTCATTCCACTTTATACCACAGTGAGAGGGGACCCAACAAGACCACTCTTATACCTAGAGTTAATGAAAATGAAATAATGCAGTAGATGTTTTATTTCAAAAAGCAAATCTCTTCTAGCTTTGCATCCCAATGCTCTAGTGATTGTAAAACAGATTTGGAATAAACACACAGCAAAATTTTATAGAAAGCATTGGTGTATCATATAAGTAAGTTAAAGCCTTCAGTATTGCATATAATTCTGAGGAAATAGATTGAAAACCCCTTTCCTAAATAAATGTTTTTCCTGACTTTTAAATTTGGTATTACAAAGCCAGAACCACTGTCAGAGGATTCCACAAACCGCCCCAATCTGTAAACACTTTTAAATGATTTGGATAACTGTTTTCTAAATGTTCACAAACTTCAGTTGTTAAAATATTTACAATATCACTTTGTGTGTGTTGTGTGTGTGTGTGTGTGGTGTGTGTGTGTGTGTGTGTGTGTGTACAGAGAGAGATAGGTATGAGTTAATAGAGCATAATCAATACAAAATTCAGCTACAATAACCTTAATGTTAATTTGTAAACGCAAATGGTATGTAAAGCTGAAGAAACAAAATGTTTTCCTAATGGATGCACCCTCCAAATCACAATGTACCCAAACCCCCAGCAGCATCAAAAACATAAAGGGTTAGTATTAAGCCTAATGTCGGCATTTTCGGGTGTAATCCTATTTAGAAACAAACGTAAAAGAAGCTTTTGCAATTCTTCAATTTGAGTCAAAGTAAACCTGTGTACTCTTTTTCACCATTTTGTAGCTCTACTCAGCAAAATTTAAGCAAGCTCCTAATTTGCCCCCGACCTTTACTTTTCCACCTGAAATTTTACTTTCCCTGGCGGTCCCCGCCACTGGAAAATATTCCTGTGTGTTACCTTAACTTTCCTGAGCCGCCGGGGCATATGCATCCTTTATCATGATAAAAGCAAAGGGACAAACAGCACCGCAGGAATGGCTGGGAAAGAAAAGGGAACCATGCGTAACCTTACCCCCATTCCTCAGAAGGAACAGTCCAGCAATGGGATCTGCACCTGCAGGCCTTTTCAATCTCAATGCTTGGCGAACAGACGCCGTTCTACACGCCAATGCGACAGGTTTTTTTGCACAAAGGGAAAAAGGCAGTCAGAAAATCATGGTCCTATTTGGCTTAAAGCAATTATCTCTTTGCTATCCTCGTGCAAGAAGGGAAAAAGAAAAAAAATTAAAAAAGCCCCTGGCACATGCTTTCTCATGTCTCACAAATGTGCTTTTGTCCAGTACTTCAACGCAGAACTGACATGTAAAAATATACTCACTCATTCACTTTTAGTTGCACACATTTCATAGTAAACATATACGTACATCCATACACATCCCACACCCTTGCCCAGTCTCATCCCCTTCTTTCTAAGGTACACACACACACACACACCCACACACACACACACACACACACACACACACACAATGAGACGCTGAAACCGTTCATTACACTAAAGTTAACCATGACTGCAGAGACAGTTACAACTGATAATAAATTTCAGCTCTTCAAGACTGAGAAATAACAACAAGAGAAACCCTTTCACCCTTCACCCCTTCTTTTGCTTCCGCATCACCTCAAAACACCCCATCCCCCCCCCCCCCCAAC
>CM031605.1:24250260-24269525 GCA_018398815.1 Conus ventricosus
ACCCTCATTATAATCATCATCATCACCATAATTACAACAGATGTTCCCATAATAAGTTTTACTAAAAATCTTTTTCGCATTGTCGTCCACTGTCTTTCTACCGCTGATTTTTTTCCTCCCCCTTTTATTCTTACAGTTCATAACATGTCAAATATTCTGTTGGGATGAGCGAAAAGGAAATCAAATTGTAAACATTGTACCGAATGGACGCCAGTTCTTCTTCACCCTTCTAGCGTTTTGCTTGCCAACATGACCGTTTGATGTAAGTTTTTATGTAACTTGATTTTTTTTTGCACGACCCTTTCTCGATGTTCTTTTTTTTTTTCTTTAATCTTTTCTTTTCTTTTCGTTTTTGTAATGCGGGTGATAACGTACAAGGTATGTCTCTAGTATAGTTCAGAATTGGTTCCCTTGACGTCATTAGTTTTCGCTATTATGTCATCCTTTTGTTGACTGGTTGATCGTTTCCATTTGTCTTTTTTTTTCATGGTAGACGTTGCTTTACTAAATAGTGATAACCCTGAAAGCAGTCTCAGTGGTGGGCTGGGCTGTTAATCAAGACATATAACTCCAGTCCTGTTACAGCAAGTCAGGAGTAAGCTGTGAGACTACTTTCAAAACTGTGAGGCACAACTTTGGTAAGGTAACGCCACACAGTTGATGTGGACGTCTTGCAGGATTAAACACCCACCTTGGTCTCTTCTTCTTCTTCTTTATCTTTTTTTTTTTTCCAACACAGAGATTTTCCCCAATCCTCTCAAATCGAAACTCACCTGAGCAAGACCCCAGACCGGTGCGCCTTTTTGTTCTTCTTCTTCTTCTTTATCTTTTTACTAATGAATATAGTATGCACATTTTCACAGCAGCGAGTGCAGCACTCTTCTGTGTAGCTTTCGTGCATTTCTGAGCACTCCATTAGCCAAAGCATGCAACAATGTCAAGCTCTTGTAGCCGATCACTAATACTTGTAGTTTCAATTTTAGTTTCATTTTCATCGAGGTGGTGTCAACGCGTGCAAACTAGTCCATAATATACACTAACACAACATCCGCTAAGTTTCGAAACCACACTGCGAATGATTTAAAGCTGATGAATAAATGAAGTAATGACTAAGACTTGGGCTTGGAGATTGTTCTTCGGTGCGAATGTTAGTCTATATGAAATGTAACACACCACACACACACACACACACACACACACACACACACACTCTCTCTCTCTCTCTCTCTCTCTCTCTCCTCTCACAACACACACACACACACCACACACACATACACACACAACAACACACACACACACACACACAACACCACACACACACACTCCTTCGAAAGAAAGAAAGAAAGAAAGAAAGAAAAGAAAAAGTGAGATACACCGAAACGAATTCAATGTGCGAAGGAAGAAAGCCTAATTGACTTCAGGTGTCTCGCTCCATCTCCACTTTCTCCTCTAGGTTACTGATAATCAATTTCCGTGTCCTCTTTTCATTTCGTGACGCGCTGAAGTCGCATCGCTTCGATTTGAACACAGCGGTCAGATTCCAGCTAGTAAGGCTGATCGACTTCCTCAAGGGACAGACTGGACTAGAGACTATCCCACTCCTCCCCCCTCCCTTAGCGTGAACCTCCCCCCAATGTCCTGGGCAGTCCCAGATAGATAGCGCTGATCTGGGGCCAGCTAATCGTCATCCTATCGACCGACCTGCACACGTGAAGTGTCTGCGCAGACAGGCATTGGGAGAATTTTATCACACCAGCTGAGGCAAGGTTCACAGGTAAGTGTTTTAGCATTCGAAGGGCAGACATCAGATTTCCCTGGAGAAAAGAGAGAGAGAGAGAAGAGAAAGAACGAAACGAACGAACGAATCTTTTTTAAATGAGGGATAAAGAATAAGCACGAATACAGGCTTTTTTATTACATCTTGCCCCTCGATGAAAGCAGAAAAAAAATAACAATATGTGACTTCAAAATCCAACGAACCATCTAAATAGTGAAAAGAATATTAGCCTAAATACAAAAGGCAATCCTAAAATATGACATTCAACTTTTCTCACACACACACACACACACACAACACACACACCCACACACACACACACACACTCACACACACACACACACACTCACACCACACACAATTACATACACACCAGCACATTAGAAAAAACAACTTCCAGAAAATACATTTTAAAAAAAAAAAAAAAAAAGGAGAAGAGGAGCAAATGAAGGACGTCATGAAAGGTGGACAGGTGAACAGTATGTCATGACAAGGTATAGAGAAGGGGTAACGAAGGAAATACAAATGAACAATCAAATAATGTAAATCCATCATTTGTACTTAAATCCAAACAATAATTTTGAAAGTACCTATAAAGAAGTTATATAGGTTCTCATTTAGGCACACAGTGGAGGAAGCTAGCATCAAAGTGGAGAAGTATTGTTTTTTGGAAAACGTTTAGACTAGAAAGGACGATTAAGAGGAAGGACAGAGCAAGGTCATTCCACAACAAAACACCAAGGAAATGAGGTTTAGATTTAAAAAGATCAATTCATCGTAGGGGTATCTGAAGCTTTCCAGGACATTTGCGAATCTAGGTTCGGTGGTGTGTAATTTATTTTTCAAAGTGGTGGTGCTTGGATTGACATAGGGGGGGCGGTGTGGTAGGCAAGAGTAGGGGTGGGGGGGGGCTTGGTAAAGTTGGTGATTTTGGGGGGGGCGGCGGATTGTGTGATAATGGGTGGAACGGTGATCATGCAGAGGGGAGTGTGACTGTTGTAGATTTGAGAAGAACGAGTTTCACAGCCCGTTTCTAAGGATGACTGAAGAGTGGTTTTTAATACTTTATAACTGGCCGAATCCCCACAATGAGAATAGTAATTCAATTGAGATTCAATGTACGAAGTAAAAAACAGCTTACGACAATGTTGTCTAAGAAATATTTTAGTTTTGAAAGCTGGTGAATCTTTTTGAACTGACGGTTGCATAGCATTGTGACATGAAGAAGACCATGACAAATTATTGTCTACTATGACACCAATAAGGACTTTATGATGATCCAACTTCCTTCAACTATTTCATTATTAATACTAAGAGATAGGAATCATAATAGAATATTTTGACCTTTTGTCTGTGTTATTATCAAGTACTTTCGTTTTCTGAGGATGAGACACAGGATTGAGTTTCAGACCATATGATTAATTTGTTTATACTTTCTTGTAAACTTGCATATACATTTTCAATCCTTTTATACTCCAGGTATTGGGGTGTCCATCAGCGAAACATTTCACAAGACTTATCATTGAATAGAGGTAAATCGATTTTATATATATGGAAAATAAGATAGGTCCGAGTACTGACCCTTGATGCAGCACCATGACATGGATAATGTAGGAGATACATATTCATTTACTGAGACCATTTGCTTTCTACCGGAAAGATATGAAGATAGGAGTTCTTAACAATTCCTGGGGAAAAAAAAAATTTTTAAAAAAAGTTTGTATAACCTTTAAAACTTTTTAAGAAAAGATTGCGTCAATAACGTCTGAAGGCTTTCATAAAATCTACCTGAGAACACCTGTAATTTTGGTCGTTATTTATATTAAGTGAGTCCATTGATCAACCGAGATTTTTGACAGTGCTGTTTGGCACGAGTGATTAGCCCTAAAACCGGATTGTCTTGATGAAATAAATTGAAAAATTGAAGTGAATCGAGAATATGTTTATTTAGATGGTTTTCCAATGGTTGTAGACAGCACAGACAGAATAGAAATGGTCCTGTAGTTAGACGATCGGTGTGATCACCTTTTGTAGATCGGCCATTACTGCTAGCAATTTTAAAAGCCTTGGGGAAACGATTTTTAGACATGCAGAGGATTATATAATATACTAAGTGTTTCAGCAATACAGGGCTGACAGTGTTGAGAATCTTTCCGTCATGCCAATAAGGCCAGTAGTACTACTTTTGCTTTAAGTGAAAAAGAGCATTATAATACTTCGTGTACACATAACAACGAATTCTCTAGAAAGTTGTGATATTTTTGGACTGACATAAATTCAGAAGAACATCTAAATCGTTTGTGAGGATCTGTTTGTTTTCTATGGTGAAATTGGCAATATTGCAGAAGTGTGTGTTCAACATTTCAGCTGATACATCTTTCGGTGTTGTAGCATGAGCGTTTGAATGTTTAGTGCTAAGCTGAATTGACAGCCTTCCAAACTGATCGTTGTCTGTTTTAGAGTAAATAAGATATTAAAATATATCTTTCGCTGAAGCGTTTTTTAAATAGTTTAACCAGATTTCTTCTTTGTTTCAAAAATTCGATACGATTACCTGATGCTAGAAGTGAGGCTCTTAAATCCTTGGATTTTTCTATATCACTTGTAATCCCAGGCTTTTAGGGGTACTTTTGACACGAAATGTTTTTTAATGGAGCTGCTTATGAAACATTGGAGAAAAGTGTGATACCAAACTCTAAGGCTTCATCGGGATTAGTGAACTGATACACAAGAAAGTGTGGAATTCATCACAGAATCTTAAGGAACAAATCTTTATAAGTCCTGAAAAGTTTTCGTACGTGATAGACTTGTGATGATTTAGGGGGATTTTAACCCTCGTTTAGACCAATAAAACTGACAGGGGAGTGATCGCTGCATCCAAAAACTGGTGAACATATTTCGATTATGTTGGGGGGGTACTCAGAGATGTGTAAACATGGTCATGAAGAGAGATATATGCTTAGCTGAAGGCTCATTTTGAGAGAGAGTTAGAGAGAGGAGAGAGAGAGAAGAGAGAGAAGAGAGAGGATATAGAAGAGAGAGAGAGAAGAACCGGGACAACCAAGACAGAGACTGGCAGACGTGGGCTTATCTCAGGACGTGACACGTCTGCGGCCGGAGCGGGGAGGGAGGGAGGGTGACCTGAATCGAAGAACTGTATGTGCGACTGTGGCCAAAACAGGATGCTGGTGATGACGCCCAGCTGAGCACCGGATTGTTTCTTACTGACCGCGGCTATCAGGGGTTGGTGGGGGGGAGGAGAGGGGGGGGGGGGCGTGTTAGGCGGGGAGGAGGGAAGTGGGGAGGTGGGCAGCTAGCTAGGACTGGATTGATCAGGCAAACGAGGAGTCGGTTTCATATCCTTCCTTCAACATTTAATCGGTTGTAACATGATTATGGTTGAACTAAGAAATAAAAAAAAAAAAAGAAGAGAGAGAGAGAGAGAGAGAGAGAGATAGAGAGAAGAGAGAGATAGAGAGAGAGGGGGGGGGGGGGGGGGAGAGAGAATGACAATGAGAAATGATTCTTTAAAAAAATTTCATTACAGTAAAAGTATTGGCCTAGTTAGCCATTTTTTTCATACTTTCTGTTTTACTATTCTACGATGACAGCACAAAAAAATACAACATATGGCTCTCGAAAACATGATCACACAACCAACAACAAACCAACCCACCTAACATTAACAACAACACACCAACAAACAGACCTGACAACACCAGTGAACAAAGCCAATGAAGAAAAGCAGTTGAAAGTACTTGAAAGTACAACAAAACAATTAACAACGAGAAAATAGCATATATATATAAATATATATATATAAATGTATATATATATATATATATAAATCTAATATTTGTTAAAAGGTAAGGTTAAAACTATCTACACGCTGTTTTCATGCTTGCAATCATCATGATGTGTGGGTCTGTGGCTGCGGGTTTTTATAACCTGCTTGGTTTGTCTGTCATCACGT
The DNA here is from genome assembly GCA_018398815.1 of Conus ventricosus. Taxonomy (NCBI): domain Eukaryota; kingdom Metazoa; phylum Mollusca; class Gastropoda; order Neogastropoda; family Conidae; genus Conus; species Conus ventricosus. The sequence continues at coordinate 24,256,011 of CM031605.1, forward strand.
GCGTCATGTGTTTTTCCGTGTGTTTCTGGTTCTTGTTCACGATAGTTATTTGCCACTTGTGCCTGCAGTTTTAACCATTTCTATCCTATTATTTAAAGTTGCCATTGTGTTTGCATAGTATTATGTACATTCTGTTGAGCATAGGGTAACATCTTTTGAAATGTTGTTGTATGGTGCTGACATTCTATGATTTTCCAGGATAATTGTAGTATATAATCTTTTCTCTTGAGCTTCCAGCTGATTTACTTAATTCTGTTTGGTTTTTTGTATCTTTCTTAGTTAATGACTGTTTGTGGTTTGCATATCTAGTTTTAAATTGTTTTCAGTGATACCTAATAGTGTTTCTCTCTTCTGCTTTCTCTGATGTTACAGTGGCTTGGTAACACAATGCTGGTGTAGAGACATTTGTTGCGCAGAGGGCAGCCTGTTCTTCTTGATACAGTTGCAGGATTTCCTTTCAGCACTCGTTTGTTCTCTGTACTGCTTTTGCATTTTGTTGGTTGAATCAATGATGTTTTTAAGGTGGGCATACATGAGTATGATACTTTGATTCTGTTTTTTGTTAATATCTTGATAATTTGTGCTCTTTTTGGGAAGATGATGTTTAGGATTCTAAAGAATTCTTTCCCTAAAAATTTGTTTTCACTCTTCGGCATATGGGGGTTTGTACATAATGATCTTTCTTTTCCTGTCTTCTTGTGTCTGCTCATGTCATATCTGGGTCCATGATTGTAGTTTGAAAGTTGTAACCACTTTTGTGTAACTGCTTCTTGATATCAGCTGCAGCGTATATTGAATGCTGTTTCATGCATGACAGGTTATATAATCTCTGATTTATGCCTCTGGGTATGTTTTTTTAGTATGAAGGTGGATGGTTTACTTTTAGATATTACATAGAACAGGTGTATGCATTTGGTTTTTTGTATGTTTTATATAGTGCTGTTGAGGTCAAACGTATTATCTAGTAGTTCACTATCTTTTTATTTGCTTCAATAGTGATTTTTAGATTTTGGTTTTGGAAGATTTACACAGTTCTTTTTTCTTATTTTCAATTTTTCTAGGTTGTCGTTCAGCGCAGCGGAGGGCCGTCCATCCCTGTACAGTGCCACCTTGTTTTCCTAGTGGTTTTTTTGAATGTTTAGATAGTATGAATAGTCCAACAAGTTTCGCAAGTTTCGGCACCTAATTATACGATCCCATTGTGACATCAAAAGATGAATTCTTGTTTGCGCGCTTGGGTCCAATTTCATTTTTGCGTGTAGTAGAGTTTTCTTGTATGGAAAATGATTTCCATTTCTGACCCTGATATTTCAGTGTATTGCTGGCAAATTTTTATAGCTTTGGTGAGGCAAACTTCAACTATAGGATGTGTAGAATCCCTACTATATCAAATGTTATAAAAACTGTATTATCTTGCTTGTTGAGTTTCTGAAACCATTGTATGGCTTCGTATGTGTTTTTTCAGAGTTGAGTTCAGTGTTCTCTCTTATGTTTTTATGGCGTTTTCTAAGATTTTTTTTGGCTGATTTTTCTAATTCAATTGGATGGGTTTATCAATCCTGCATGTTGGGTTATTCATGAAGTTGGTGTTTTGTGGTCTTGATAAGTGTTATGAAAGCTTCTCTTGCTGCTGTTGTCATCCACTTCTATCGCTTATGTCCATTTGGTGCATCAAGTAGCTCCTTTTCTTTTTTTCTAATGTACTCGAGTATTTTTAATCAGCTTTTTTGTAATTTTTTTGGATGTGTTTGTCGAGAAAAGCTGTGGAGTACTCTTTAGGTTCCATTTTGTAGAAGTTGCTGGTTTTGTCTGCTTACACAAATACTTTTTTTGTCATTTGGATCTTGTTTGATTTCATTTTTTAACGATGTTTGGAATTCATTGTTTGAATTGTTTAACTCCTAGAATGGCTATCATCCTCATTTCATTTTATCCTCAAATGTCTTCATGTCTTCGATGGCTGGTGGAGCTCGCCATGTGTTGAAAGGCATATGTGTTTTTATCTTCTCTCATGGCATTAGGTTTTAAAAAGAAAATGGCTTTCATCTCATGTATGTTTGATAAAACCTTTTCTGTCCTGTTCTATCAATCCTTTTCATATAGCATTGAGGTTTGGCGAAAGGTATGTTTTGAGTAGATTGTTTAAAATTGGTTTGTCCATTTTAAAATCCGTTGGTTTAAAGTGCTCAAACGTGAGGAGCTAATTAAGACAATCAATAGTAATACCTAGCAAAGAGTTTAAAAAAATATAGGAAAGAATTCTTTTAGAATCCCTAAACATCATCATTCCCAAAAGAGCACAAATTACCCAGATATTCACAAAAACAGCATCAAATTATCATATATCTCATGTATGCCCAACCTAAAAACATCATTGATTCAACCAACAAAATAAAAGCAGTACAGGAGAAAAACGTGGGTGTTAAAGGAATGATCCTGCCACACCTGTATCAAGAAAGACAGTGCCCTCTGAGCAAACAAATGTCTCTACAACAGCATTGTGTACAAGCCACTGGTAACATCAGAGATCGCAGAAGAAACCATATATAGGTATCACTGAAAACCAATTTAAAACTGATATGCAAACCACAAACAGTCATTTAACAAAGAAAGATACAAAACCAAACTAGAATAAGTAAATACATTGGAAGCTCAAAGAGAAAAAGATAGACTTACAATATATCATGGAAAAATCATAGAAAGAGCAGCACCATACAACAACATTACAAAAAGATGTAACCTATGCTCAACAGAAAAGTAACATAATACTATGCAAACCACAACTGGCATACTTAAATACTAGGATAGAAATGTTAACAACTGCAAGGCACAATGGGAAATTCCTATCAGTGAAAAGAACCAGAACACCGAAAAACACCGACAGCACGTGATGACAGACAACACAAGCAGTTATAAAACACCGGGCACCAGACCCACCACATCCTGAGATTGCATTGCATGAAACAGCGCTGTAGATAGTTTTAAAAACCTTACCTTTTAACAAATGTTGCTGCGTTGCTCCCAGTCCGGTGAAGCATTTTTTTAAAAATCTATGATGGTATTTACTACCATTGTCTAATTGCTTCCTCACGTTTAGCACATTAAACCAACGGATTCTAAAATGGACAAAATCAATTTTTAAACAATCTACTAAAAAACATACCTTTCGCCAAACCTCAATGCTAGATGAAAAAATTGAAAGAACAGACAGAAGGTTTATCAAAACAAGAGATGGAAGCATTTTTTCTTTTAAAAAAACCTCCTAATGCCAAGAGAGAAGATAAAAACACATATGACTTCAAACATGGCGAGCTCCATCAGCCATCGAAGACAGAAGGACATTTGAGGTAAAATGAAAAGGATGATAGCCAAAATAGAGTTCAAAAATCAAACAATGAATTCCAAACTACGTTTAAAAAAATGAATCAAACAAATTCCAAAATGACAATAAAGAATTGTGAAAGCAGACAAAACCAGCAACTTCAGTGTTACACAATGGAAACCTAAAGAGTTAAAAAAATAACTCACAGCTTCTCGACAAAAACATTCCAAAAAAATTATACAAAAATAAGCTGATAAAACTACATACGAGTACATTAGAAAAAAAGAAAAGGAGCTTGTGCACCAAAGACTTAAGCGATAGAGTGAGACAACAAGCAGCAAGAGAAGCTTTATAACACTTAAAGACCACAAACCCGACTTCCCTGAAATAACCCAACATGCAGATTGATAAACCCATCCAAATCTGAATAGGAAAAATCAGCAAAAAATCTTAGAAAAAGCCATAAAAATCATAAGAGAGAACACTGAACTCACCTCTGAAAAACACATACGAAGCCATAACAATGGTGCAAGAAACTCAACAAGCAAGATATATACAGTTTTTATAACATTTGATATAGTAGACTTCTACACATCTATAGATGAAACTGCTCACAAAGCTATAAAATTTGCCAGCAAAATACACTGAAATACAGGTCGAAATGGACAATCATTTTTCCATACAAAGAAAACTCTACTACAGACAGCAAAAATGAAATCTGGACCAAGAGCGCAAACAAGAATTCTACTTTGATGTCACAATGGGGATCGTAGATTGTGCCGAAACTTGCGAACTTGTTGGACTAATCATACTATCGACCATTCAAAAAAATTCTTTGATAACAAGTCGGACTGTACAGAATGACGCCCTCGCTGCGCTGAACGACAACCCCTAGAAACATTGAAAATAAAAAAAAGAACTGGTAAAATCTTCGCAAAACCAAAATCTAAAAATCACTATAGAAGCAAATAAAAAGGATAGTGAACTACCTAGATATAACGTTTGACCCAACCAGCACATATATAAACCATACAAAAACCATGATAACCTGTCTATTTAAATATCAAAAGTAACCATCCACCTGCCATACTAAAAACAATCCCCAGAGCATAAATAAGAGATTATCTAACCCTGTATGCCAATGAAACAGCATTCAATAACGCTGGCATCTGAATATCAAGAAGCGTACCACAAAAGTGGCTAATCAACTACAAACGACAATATTACCCAGATCATGACATGAGCAGACAAAAAGAGAACAGAAAAGAAAGATCATATGGCTGTACAACCCCCCAGATGACGGAAGAGTGAAAACAAATATAGGGAAAAGAATTCTTTAGAATCCTAACATCATCATTCCAAAAGAGCACAAAATTATCCAAGATATTCACAAAAACAGCATCAAATTAGCATACTCATGTATGCCCAACCTTAAAAACATCATTGATCAACCAACAAAATGAAAAGCATACAGAGAAAACGAGGGTGAATGAAAGGACATCCGCAACTGGTATCAATAAAGAACATGCCCTCATAGCAACAAATGTCTCTACAACAGCATTGTGTACCAATCCACTGTTAACATCAGAGAACGCAGAAGAAACATATATAGGTATCACGGGAAACCAATTTAAAACTAGATTTGCAAACCACAAACAGTCAGTTTAACAAAGAAAGATACAAAAACCAAACAGAATTAAGTAAATACATCTGGAAGCTCAAAGAGAAAATGATAGACTACATTAGATCCTGAAAATCATAGAAAGAGCAGCACCATACAACAACATTTCAAAAAGATTAACCCTAATGCTCAACAGAAAAAGTACTTATACTATGCAAACCACAACTGGCAACTTTAAATACTAGATAGAAATGGTTAAAACTGCAGGCACAAGTGGAACTTCCTATCAGTGAACAAGAACCAGAAACAACACGAAAAACACAGACAGCACGTGATACAGAACAACAACAAGCAGTTATAAACACCGGCAGCACAGACCCCACCACATCCTGAATTATTGCATTGCATGAAACAGGCGCGGTAGATTTTTTAAACCTTACCTTTTTAACAAATGTTGCTCCCAGTCCGTTTGAGCATTTTTTAAAAAATCTTTGCTGGTATTTTACTAACCATTGACTTAATATATATATTATATATATATATATACATATTAATCAGAGTTTAAAAAGCCACTCAGAACGTTTAAAAGTGTTCAACCATGTAGGGCGCGACATACCAGTTTAAAATAGGATTTTAAAATGGAAAAATTTAAAACCTACAAGCGGTTTTCAAGCTTAAAACGCTCTCCTCAGGTATACCACTGAGGAATAGCGTCTGTTTAGCTTAAACAAGCTTGTAGGTTTTTAATTTTTCCATTTTAAAATCCTATTTTTATATATATAAATATATATATATATATATATATATATATATATATATATAATTATATATATTTGTGATTTCTTGTCACAAGGTCCCCTGAGGAAGACCTGATCGAAATATTGGAAGAAGTGATGAGTCTGTTGTTTTTATCTTCATTTTACGTGGCGTTTCTACTGAGGAGAAACACGAGGTTTCGAAAATATCCGAATAATGACGCAGGAGTTATGTGTTAGTGAGTTTCCTCCCTATTGGAGATTAATAAGCTTGCTGAAGGCCTCATTTTGAGAAGCATTTATTTTATTTTTCCCCATCCACCCACTGAGAAATACTGTTATCAGGCAGTATTAACTACCACTGCAGATATGAATGCTTATCCTCCCCCTATTTCTTCAATCTAAGACATAAGAGCAAGCTTTGTTTATAATTGAATATTTCTTGCAGTCCATTGCAACACCAAGCTGCTCTGTAAGTGTGCTGGAATGGTTGCTCGGTAACTTATCCTTGGAATTTATGATATATATATATATATATATATACATATATATATATATATATATATATAATATATATATATATATAGAGAGGAGAGAGAGAGAGAGAGAGAGAGAGAGAGAAGAGTGAGAGAGAGACCAGAGACAGACAGAACTGGAGGCACAGAGCGACAGAGAACAGAGTAGAGGAGAGAGAGAGAGCAGAGAGAGAGAGAGAGAGAGAGAGAGAGTGCGCGCGCGGACGCGAATAGTAAGGTATGAAGCGACAGGGTGAAGGTGTGACGTGAATAAGTAAGGGATGAACGACAGGGTGAGGGAGACTGAATAGTAAGGGATGAAGCGACAGGGTAAGGTGTGACCTTGAAATAGTAAGGGATGAAGCGCCAGGGTGAATGTGTGACGCGAATAGTAAAGGGATGAAGCGACAAGGGTAAGGTGGTGAACGCGAATAATCGCTGTTAAGCCTCAATGTAGTAAACTCTAAACAAAACATTCAGTTTGACGAAGTTTACCCATGTCAAAGCTATAGTGACAGCGAAAAGCCAGTCGCCTGATTCTCTTCTGCTTCCATCGGATGACCGCTTGCATGCACCTTGGCCCTGATGTTGCAGACTACATCTGTTAGTGGTAACATCGGCTTTTTGCTTGCTGCTTGCTTGTTGTTTGTGTTTGTTTGGGCTGGCGGGCGGGCGGGGAAGCGGGGTGGGGGGTGGGGGTGGGTGGGGGGTACAGGGTAACTGCTGGAGAGTCTGAACATGATCTTTTGTTCAGTCCTCTTTTCTTCTTGATGCGGAAAAACAGAGTCCACCTCTTTTGTTGTATGATGACATTTCTGAGATTGAAATTCGCATTTCATAAAAGAAAAAAGAAAAAGAAAAGAAAAGAAACAAACAATATGTCGATTCAACAACGTTAATGAAGTCAAGCCCCATCCCTCCCCTCCACGCCCCTTCCCCGCCCCCCCCCCCCCCCCCCCTCCCCATCCTTTGTCCTTCCATGCTCACGAGCGCACGTGCATGTCAAACTTTCTTGTCCCCCTCCGCGATGGGTAACGATTATTTGGATTACGAGTACCTCAACAATTTTGTCGTGTACTAAAAGGAGACATCCCGTTTTTATAAATTCCCTTTTTCGCCATCATGATGAAGTATATTTTCATGCCGATTCATTTCCCCCCCCCCCCCCCCCCCCGCCATCCCCACGCCTTAAACCCCTCCTTTTCCTTTCTCTCTCTTCTCGGTATCATGAAAAGAGCGATTCAAAGCATTCCTCTCTTTTAATCATTCAATTAGTTAAACGATAATTTACACACACACTTCACACACACACAAACGCTTAGTACAACACGCGTACTACACACACACACACACACGACACACACACACACACACACACACAACGCGCGCGCGCGCGCGCGCGGTACACGCATGCTGAAACACACACACACACACACACACCACTCACACACACACACAACACACACACACATACTCACACACACACAACGCATACACGCCACGCATGTACAGACCCAACACACAGAGACAGACAGACAGACAGAAAAAAACACACACAATCACACACAATGTATACACGCATGCATGTACACACACACACACACAGCACACACAGCAACCCACACACACGACACAACACACACACACACACACACGTCTCAGTCATTCATGACCCGGAGAATATTTTATCAAAATACAATCCTTACGGTATCGGCGATAATAATCTATCAATTGGAACCAAGTGAAATCAAATCAATGTATAGTTGATTAAGTGCGTAAAATTGTAGATCTTTTTTAATTCCTCACATCACAGCTCTAACGTTACAAACATTATTCATATTGCAATGGGAGTTTTATCGAATTTCATTTTGCGTGTTTTGAAATAGGGGTTCCCTGTTTATATGACAACAGTAAATCTACCTTTCCGTTATTTGGCTGATGTCCCAGGTGTATGTGGCATGGAATTTGCAGCTCTCAACGACATTTTTCCTGTGTTTATTCATTTCGGGCAAATGGGGGTACGAAAAATAATGGAAACCCCTTTATTATTGTAAAAATAAAATTCGCAGAGTGAATCTACCTTCGTTTTGGCTAAAGGGTCCAGAAAAGTGTGACTCGGTTTTGCCCCCTTTAAACGACAAAATTTTTAATTTCCTGTGTTCTTTCCCACTCTGCAAATTTTATGGTACGGGACCCATGGCGGGCCATTTAAAAAAATTTCCCTTCCCTTTCTGAATAGGGGGCCCTTCTGCCCGCAAAACAAGTTTGTCTCAAAATTCTGAGGGGTTGAAGTTTTGCTTTCCCAAAAGAAACAGCCTAAAATAAAAAATTTACTGGGGGGGGAAAAAAGGGGGGGGAGGTGCAACAAGTTTTTGGGCCCCTTTCGAAAACCCAAACCCAAACCAAAAAAGGGGTTTATAGGGGACTAAACCACGGGGGTTTTTTTCAAAAAAAAATCGACTTGATAAAAGAACGAATTTGAGTTAAATTTGGGAGGGCCCGCCCACAAACGACTGTGACTTACTGAAAGGAAGGGCACAAAAAAGTGGAAAAGGGGCGGCCCGGGAAAGGAAAAAAAACAGAAGCTAAACCCAAATTAAAAAGACCCACGAATTAAAAAACCATAGCATTGGGGATGTTTCATCGAAACCGCGTGACTAGGTGTTTAAATTTTGTAAACCCAAAAGAATTCGCACGGTTAAAAAACGTTTTTAAACGAAAAAATTTCCCGGGGGGGCAAAATTTTCCCGATAGGAAAAAAAAGAAGTTGCTGTATACGTTTTTCACCAAAGGATTTTACCAAAGTGAACCTGTTTTCCGCAAATCCTTCACTTTTCTGGTTTTTTTTCCCGCTGTAAAAACCCCATCACTTCGACATGCCCCTTTGTCTGGTATCGTTTTTTTTTCTTTAATTTCCCCCATTTTTTCCGTTTTTTAAAAACTTTTTTTGCTCGGTCCCCCTTTTTCCCTTTATAAATTTTCCTTTCTTTAAAATAAAATTTTCCCACATCAGCTTAAAAACTCTGTCCCGTGCCCTCTCTCAGTAAATCGGTTTTAAAAATTTGCCCTTTTGGGAAATTCAAAAAAAAAGGGTAAAACATTTTTGGAGTCTTTTGAGAATGCGTTTCTGCCTTGGCCCGTGTTTGTTTTTTAAAAGAATTCTTATTCTTTTTTTTAATAGGGGGGGAAGGTGGATTTTTAAGTCACGAGGGCCGGGTTAAGTGGTGGATGGTGTACTTGGAGGAGAATGGGGGGTAAATGAAGTCACGGGGCCGGGGGTTGAGTGGTGGAGGGTTGTTACTTGGAGGGATGGATGGGAGGAAGTCAAGGGGGGCCGGGGGTTTGAGTGGTGGAGGGTGTATTTGGAGCAAAGGATGGGGGTTTAAAGCCCAAGGGGCCGCGGGTTGGAGGGGTGGGAAATTTTTGCCCTTGGAGGGGATGGTGGAAAGTGGGGTCACGAGGCCGCTTTTTGAGTGGTGGAGGGTTTGACTTGGGGGGATGGATGGAGAGTGAAGTCAAGGGGGGCCCGGGCGGGTTTGATGGTGGAGGGTTTAAATTGGGGGGATGGATGGAGAGGAAAAAAGGGGGCCCGCGGGTTGAGTGGTGGATGGTGAAATTGGGGGGAGGGAAATGGGAGTGAATTTCAAGAGGGCCGGGGGTTGAGTGGGGAGGTTTTAATTGGGGGGGGAATGGAGGGAGGGGAAGTGAAGTCCCCGGGGGGCCGGGTTGAGTGGTGGTTGGTGTATTGGGGGGGGAGGATGGGGAGTGAAGTCCCCGGGGCCGCGGGTTGGTGGGGGATGGTGTACTTGGAGGGGAGGGATGGAGGTGAAGTCAAGAGGCCGGGGGTTGAGTGGGGGAAAGGTTTTGTACTTGGAGGGGAGGGGATGGAGGGGAAAAAGCCCCAGGGGCCCCGGGGGGTTGATTTGGTGGAGGGTTTTGACTTGGAGGGGAGGGTTGGAGAGTGAAGTTCCCGAGGCCGGGGGGTTATTTGGGGGATGGGGGTACGGGAGGGGAGGGGATGGAAAAAGTGAAGTCAAGAGGCCGGGGGGTTTGAGTGGGGGGGTTTGTATTTTGGAGGGGATGGATGGAGAGTGAATCAAGAGGCCGGGGGTTTGAGTGGGGGAAAGGTGTCCCTTTGGGGGGGATGGATGGATGGAGGTAAAGTCACGAGGGCCCGGGGTTGAGGGGTTTGGATGGTGTACTTGGGAGGGGGAATGGATGGAGAGTAAAGTCACAAGGGGCCGGGGGCTAAGTGATGGTGGTAAAACCTTGGGGGGGGAAGGATGGGAGTGAAGTCACGGGGCCCGGGGTTTTTAAGGGAAAAGGAGGGTTTTTTTATTTTGGTTGGCGGGCGAGCGTTTGTGGGCGTTTTTGACCAGGGGCAAAACACGGGGGGCTAGGAAATTAGTTTTCCCTCTTTTTTTCTTTCCCTCCCCCTTTTCATTATGCCCTAGCCCACCCACACACTGTCATTTCGGGGGTCTGCCCGGAACGAAAACCCCTTTCCAAAAAAAAAAAAAAATAAAAAAAAATTTTATAATAAAAAAAAAAAAAGGGGGGGGGGGGGGGGGAAAATTTAGGGAGGGGAAACAGGGTGGGGGGGGGGGGGGAAAGGGGGGAAAGTTAGAAATTTACCTACCTACCCCGGACTACAGGGGGCTTTCAGTAAACCCGCTATGAAATTTCCCCCCGGGGTTTCCACACACACCACACACCACACACACACCCACACACACACACACACACTGTAAAAAATAAATTCCCAAAAAAAAAAACAAAGTCACAAGGGGGGGCCCACAAAAAATACAGCAAAAAAGCCAAAAGGAACATCGTGAGCTTTTAGTCTGTACAATGTGTCAGTGACGTTGAGTCGTAAAAAGGGGTAAAAGTGAGCTTTTGGGGTCTGTACAATTTTTTACAGTGAGCTTTGAGTCTGTAAAAATGTTCCCTTTTGAGCGTTGAGTCTGTACAATGTGTACAGTGAGCGTTGAGTCTGTACAATGTGTACAGTGAGCGTGGAGTCTGTACATCGTGTACAGTGAGCGTGGAGTCTGTACAGTGTGTACAGTGTCCGTGGAGTCTGTACAGTGTGTACAGTGAGCGTGGAGTCTGTACAGTGTGTACAGTGAGCGTGGAGTACGAGTCTGTACAATGTGTACAGTGAGCGTGGAGTCTGTACAGTGTGTACAGTGAGCATGGAGTCTGTACAGTGTGTACAGTGAGCGTGGAGTCTGTACAGTGTGTACAGTGAGCGTGGAGTCTGTACAGTGAGTACAGTGAGCGTGGAGTCTGTACAGTGTGTACAGTGAGCGTGGAGTCTGTACAGTGTGTACAGTGAGCGTGGAGTCTGTACAATGTGTACAGTGAGCATGGAGTCTGTACAGTGTGTACAGTTTACACATTGAGCGTGGAGTCTGTACAATGTGTACAGTGAGCGTGGAGTCTGTACAATGTGTACAGTGAGCGTGGAGTCTGTACAGTGTGTACAGTGAGCGTGGAGTCTGTACAGTGAGTACAGTGAGCGTGGAGTCTGTACAATGTGTACAGTGAGCGTGGAGTCTGTACAGTGTGTACAGTGAGCGTGGAGTCTGTACAATGTGTACAGTGAGCATGGAGTCTGTACAGTGTGTACAGTTTACACATTGAGCGTGGAGTCTGTACAATGTGTACAGCGAGCGTGGAGTCTGTACAATGTGTACAGTGAGCGTGGAGTCTGTACAGTGTGTACAGTGAGCGTGGAGTCTGTACAATGTGTACAGTGAGCGTGGAGTCTGTACAGTGTGTACAGTGAACGTGGAGTCTGTACAGTGTGTACAGTGAGCGTGGAGTCTGTAAAGTGTTACAGTGAGCGTGGAGTCTGTACAGTGTGTACAGTGAGCGTGGAGTCTGTACAATGTGTACAGTGAGCGTGGAGTCTGTACAGTGTGTACAGTGAGCGTGGAGTCTGTACAATGTGTACAGTGAGCGTGGAGTCTGTACAATGTGTACAGTGAGCGTTGAGTCTGTACAACGTGTACAGTGAGCGTGGAGTCTGTACAGTGTGTACAGTGAGCGTGGAGTCTGTACAATGTGTACAGTGAGCGTTGGTCTGTACAATGTGTACAGTGAGCGTTGAGTCTGTACAATATGTACAGTGAGCGTTGAGTCTGTACAATGTGTACAGTGAGCGTTTGAGTCTATGCAATGTGCACAGTCTCGCTTCTGTGTCGCTAGATTAACGTGCGAGTCTGCGTGTCAGACTAGGGTTACGGTTGCGACATCCGTTACAGTTTCCGGTAAGATTGTCTGTCCAGCAGCTCAGAGGTGGTGACAGTGAATAGAACTGTGAGCATGTTAGCACAGCGAGCTGCGCGTTTCCCTCCCTTTGAGCACCGCTTCGCTCAAAACCGTTCTCATTTTTGCAGCTAGCTGCTGTCACATACATTTATCATAGACGGGACTAGCATTTCTGCTAGTGTCCTCCGAGCTCTGGTTTTCTCTCACCACTTAGGTCTACATGTGCTGTTCTGTCTCAGCTGTTGCGAGTTTACATGCCTTCAAGAGAATGTAAATATGCGGGTTCAAGCTCACCCTATCTTATTTTGCACGAAAACTCCCTTTTCACATCCAAGTCACGTCCATCACATATTAGTTTGGCCAATTTTAACACATGTTTTCTAAAAAAATTAACACCCAAAACCCCTAAAATTGACGAAATCAGTACATTGAAACGGGGGTTTCCGTGCAGAATAACATGGGCGATCGTGAACTCACATATTTACATTCTCTCCAAGAACATAAAATCTAATGGTTTAATTAACGCCCGCGAGACTGAGCCCTCCCTACTTTTCTAATATTATCTTCTACCTCAAGCACTATCAACAAATTAGAACAATTAACTGGCTTTCCGTCTTGATTAGTTATTTTTACATCCAATGAATTTATAGACCCCTCTATTAATTCCTTAAATTCACTGTTTCCGCCAAACCTATATAACTGATATCGCAAAACCTTGCTTAATTGACGGTAGTGCTCGTAGAACTGTAGATGGATAGCCATTAAACAAAATTTAAAATCTGTTTTTAACTGTTGTAATGGACATACAAAATTGGGTTTACGAGAAATCAGAAGGTTTATTGCTTCAAATTGATAAACACCTTCTCTTGTACTAAATCTATAAGCTCTGTCACTATTGTGGAAGCCCAAGATTTTAGCCAAGCCTTTAGGGAAAGTGTATCTCTTCTTCTTCTAGTGGGAAATTTACAGAATTCTGAGGTTTGCCTCGTTAATTGTTAACAATATGCCAAATTCGTAAGTACATTC
>CM031605.1:24272125-24297125 GCA_018398815.1 Conus ventricosus
GCCGGCTTGTGGGCTACGTTTCGTCGTCGACAATGATTTCACCTTTTAGCCGGCTTGTGGGCTACGTTTCGTCGTCGACAATGATTCACCTTTTCACCTTTTAGCCGGCTTGTGGGCTACGTTTCGTAGTCGACAAAGATTCACCTTTTCGCCGGCTTGTGGGCTACGTTTCGTCGTCGACAATGATTCACCTGTTAAGGATTGGTAGAAAGGGGTTCAGACACGAAGAGTGGATATAAAGTCGTCGTCGGCGATGAATAATTGCGAGCTAATAAGGATTTGTTCTTTTCTTGTTTTGTTCTTAATTTCCTACAATCTTGTGAGTCTGTCAGTCTTCACATGTGTTTTGTTCTTAATTTCCTCAATCTTGTGAGTCTGTCAGTCTTCAGATGTGTTTCGAACCTACAATGACAGAATGATTAATTCAAAGGAGAGACAAAAGCGTAAATTAATTTAAGATTAGTTACAATGAAAATGACCATAAATATGAACACAATATAACTTTTTACGATGTATGGAGACACTGGAATGATTAACAAAACGAATTCTTCATATTTTCAACAAAACGAGCGCGAATAGTCCAGTGTTTGCCGCCTCTGTTCGGTAATGGTTTGTTTATTTGTTTGTTTGTTCGTTTGTTTTTTGCTGTCTCATCTTCAAAGCTCCTCCAGTACATCCACGCCTCTCGTTCCGTCTCTGCCGTCTACAGCCACATTCAGGTCGGTCCTGACGTAGCCCGGGCAGCAGCCATCCTCTAGGAGCTAGTCAGTGTCATGAGGCAGCGTCTCACCTTACACCTGCTCCAGTGTTCAAGTCGTGGAACAAAGTCCATCAACACCAGTACCAGAGTCTGGTGGATTTCTGCAGTCATACTCTCTCTCTCTCTCTCTCTCTCCTCTCTCTCTCTCTTTTCTCTCTCTCTCCCCTCTCTCTCTTCTCTCTTTCTTTTTTTGTTTTACAATGCATTCACAGCTGATATGAGCGACGGTGGTGGAGTGAAGAAAAAAAAGTCAATCCTCACAGTATGTATTTCAACACTCTAAAAGTGCATTTTGTTACATTCACAAACACGTAGGTGGTGAAACATGAACGTGTGAAATGACGCGAGCGAAGCGTTACCCTGTCTGGGTTAATTAAACAGGTCATCAGTGCGAGTGATCTGTAAGGACTGGCTGAATGCGGTTTGACTCAACCTATGACTACAGGACACGTCACCTCCATGCTACTGCCAGGCAGGACACATAGCCGGAGCCAGTGGCTCTGAGGGCCAAGTTCTACGAGGACCTGGCGGACCTTCGGAGGACAGCCAACTTCGTGCGGGCAACTGGCATCACCATCTGAGTGTTCGAGAAGAAGAAGAAGAAGAAGAAGAAGAAGAAGAAGAAGAAGACTAAACCTACATTGAATGTATTATGGCTAGCCTATATGGTAGCAGAGGTTTGGAAAAAAAAGTCACCCTGCATCCAGCTCAAGCTGCATTCCGGTTTATCACAGTCAGCTGTCTGTTCCGACAGCTAAATGGGATTAACACTAATGCCAAGCTACTTCAGCGCGAAGAAGACCCACAACAGATATACGTCTACAGCAGTAGTTTCAGCGCGTCTGTCCACTTACCGTTCCTCTTCTTTCTTCGGTATATTATGGATGGAAGGGAAAGGTCTTTGTTGGTCACCTTCTCCCCCATGCAACCAAACAAACAAAAAATGGTACAGCAAGACATTCCCCGTCCCTCCTCCCACCCACCCCCACTCCCTCCCTGCAGCCTTAATAATAATAATAATGGCTTCTTATATAGCGCTTACTGAAACGAATTTCTCTAAACGCTTTACAAAGTCATACTACATTCACCCTTCTCATATACAATAGTACACCCTACACCTAGCTACAAATGTAGTAGAAAGAAACTCGTGGAGAGCGTGGCAGCAGAGAGTCCTCAGAAGAGAAGCCCCCTTCAAGCAAGTGTTTCGGCCCTTATCTCCTGACACTCTAGGGGGGTTGGGCCACACCCGGTTCATGACTCCGGATGTCCCTCTGCTGCCCCTTTTTTTGTTTCCCCATCTTGGGACGAGCCATGGCTGGGATTCGAACCCATGACCCTCTGGTAATGCTCATTTTCCACTTAATGACTCGCGCTTTAACCACTGAGCCACAGGGACACCTGATATTTGTAGGGAAATTAAGCCTTATGAAGTTCACTTTTGTTCCTCCTTGACCAGATCCAGCTTGAACACCTCTCTGCCGCTTCTGTCATTGCTTTCAGGGCTCTGGTTTTTTCCTTCCCTGCAACTGAGAGCTGTTTCATGAGGCTGTATGCAGACGTTCCTACAAATCCCCTAGCTCCAATTTCTGCAGTGAGGACTTTGACCAGATAGCTTCTCTCTCAGGCTGTTTGCCAGATCAGCATACTTTTCAGTCTTGTAGATTTGAGCTGCCTCCATTCTGTTTTCATATGGCACCGTGAGCTCGATCATGATCAGCTGCTTGGTTGACTTAGAGTGGACTACTATGTCTGGTCTCATGCCACTCTTGCTGATGATCTCTGGGTGACTCTTCCATTCTGGGAGGTCTGCAGTGCACTCCCAGTCATCTGCCCCGTCCAGCAGACTCTGCCTGCATGTTTCGAGTGGCACTGTTGTTCTTGGCCATGATTTGCTGCCTCCTGCCGTGAAGAATGTTGCGGGTGCTTTTGGAGTCCTGATTCGCCCTTTTGTGGTGTTGGTACTAGCCCAGACTACTTGTACAATCTCTTTGAGCACTTGGTTGTGCCTCCATGTGTACCTTCTTTGAGCCAGGGCTACTTTACATGAGCTTAGAACATGCTCCACTGTTTGTTTTTCATGGCAGAGGGGGCATGCAGGATCGTCTGTTTTCCCCCACTTCACCAGGTTTGCATTTGAGGGCAGAAGGTCATATGCAGATCTGAGAATGAAGCTGATCCTGAGAGGGGCCATGTGCCAAATGTCATTCCAAGTGAGACTTCTTTGGAGTGCATTCTCCCACGTTGTCCATTGCCCTTGCTGGCTCTGCTGGACTGCTTTTTGGAGTCTTTTTTGGTCTTCTTCTTTTCTCATCTCCTGAATCATCATGTCTCTTTTGGCTTTTCCTTTGGCCTTTGACCCCATTCAGTTTTGGTCACCCCCAGTCCTTGTCTGTTGGTCTGTGTGTGTCCTGTTATTTCTCTGATCTTGAGACTTTCTTTTGCAGAATCCATCGCCTCTTGAACTTTCCATTTTCTGCCTGTCTTCAGCTGGGGCTTGATTGCTTCTACCACCTTGTCTCCTGAGTCCTCCAGCATGCTTTGAAGTCTGATCTTCCCTGCTTTGTATTCCTCCAGGATGGATTTCAGTGGTAGTTTCAGCTTGCTTGGCGACAGTACAGCGCGATGTCAGTCAGACAGGGTGGGACACCAAGCCATTTCCTTGTGAACTTGTTGATTTTGACTTCCATTGCCTCCACTGTGCTGGTGCAGATGTCGTATATCATCAGAGGCCATAGGAGCTTTGGTATCAGCATGAACTGCAGACACCAGACCTTGTATTTGCCAGGAGCCCACACTGGTCAATGGTCTCCAAGCCTTCTTCCGCCATCTGCTTGGTTTCTTTTGCTCTTTGTGTGTCTTTCAGCGTATCATCATACCATCTTCCAAGGCTTGACTGGTTCTTCTGTGACTGTTGGAATGGTCTGGTTGGCAACACTGAAGACCACAGATTCGGCCACTTTTCCTTTCCTCAGTGAGAGACTCCGTGATTTCTTTGGTTTGAACTTCATTCTGGATGAGCAACTATGTCGTCCAGCCTCTCCAGCACATGACGTGTCTCGTCTTCTCTGATGAAATCACTGTAGTGTCATCCATGAAGGCCTTGAGAGGAGGCATCTTGTATCCATCGCCAAGGTCTGTTTGTCTCGCGTTGTTTGTTGCTGCTTTCAAGATGAGTTCCATTGCCAGCACGAACAGTATTGGGGAAATTGCACAGCCCATTGCAATGCCCACTTCCAAGTTGATCCAATCTGTTGTGTAGTCCTTGATAAAGAACCGCTGTCACGACCGACCCTGGAGGTCTGCCCTGACAGGATCGGTTTAGATGGGAGTGAAGGGAGTGACTGAACTCACACGCCCCGCAAGAGACCACACAAGAAGATTACGATACGACACCCCATTTATTCACACCAACACCCACATAGTCACAAATAGGCATTCCAACACACACAACATGCACAATCACAATCAAGCGTTTCAACACTCACGACATACATACAATTAATGCATTTCAACACACATGACATGCACAATCACAATCAAACATTTCAACACTCACGACATACACACAATTTAGCATTTCATAAATAAGCCTTTCCCGCACACATTCCTTTCCGTGCTTCGTGTGTTTCCCCCACACCCTGCCTCTCCAAAGTCCACTGTGAGCACCGAATCGCATCAGGTGCCCCAAACCGGGTCGGTTATTGAACGAAAGTATCTTTCAATGCCGACACCATTGACACATACACACACCCAAATCGCACGACACAGAGCGAACCACACTGGTGTCCCGGGCTGTAGAAAGTCCGAGGACCCTGGAGAAAAACGTCCCGTGGGACGCGGCGTTGTCGCTGAAGGTCCCGGACAGGGGTCGGGATCCTCCAGCAAAGCGCACGTGCTCCTCAACCAGTGCGCGGCCCCAACAGCGCAAGCTTCGGGTGAATCCCCCCGGGAGGAGAGGACACGGAAGGAACTGGAAGGAAAGAAGGAAGGGTACTGGAACCCCGCAGTCAGTACAGTCTGGCATATGCTGTCAAATCCTAACAGCCCCTCGCATGATGGGCGAGGGAGGTTTGCTAATACATTCACTGCACCAGCTCGACACAGACCTGAGCATAACACAGTAAACAAACCAACTGAGGAATGTTCGCTAAAAGGGTTCTCCTCACCCCGAAGCAGGAAAGGGAATTACTTTCGCAGGCTAAACACCCCAAAAATTATATCTTCCCCCTTTCCCTCATTTAAAGTTAAAATTTTCCTTTTTGGGAACGAACTAATAACAAGCAACCTTTGGTTTTTAAATAACGGGCCATCCCCATTTAAAATAATAATTCAATGGCCCAATTTTTTCACCACTTTTTTAAAAAACATTCAAAATAAAACAATTCCCCCAACCACGCACCCAAAAACGACTTCATGCAAAAAGCACGCTCGAAAACCAAAAAACTCTTTTTCCCCTTTGGGCCACACAAACAAAACGGTGGCCGAAAAATAAGAAACCGGTAAATTTGTGACAGGGGGGGACGGCGAGACCAAGCATCCCAACCCCCTAAATCACCAGGTTCTCCCCATCCCCCCGATTTACCGAAACACCAAAATCATAAAAAAAATAAAAAAATTTTGGATAAAAATTTTGACTGGCCAGTTAAAGATGAATTAACCAGAGAAAAGGGGTTTTTCAAACAATTTTTTTCTTTTATAATTTAAAAAACCAAAAGAAATTCCCCAAAAAGAAAAAAAAATTAGCCGGCTTACAAAAAAAACAACAACAACAAACCACGAAACTGATGCAAACCAGCTACCCGGGGTTTACCCCATTGGGGGGTAAAGGGGACTCTCAAACCCCTGTCCATCGAGGGGACAGAAAGAGCAGATGCGAAAAAAAATGACGTGATGTCTCTCCCCCTAAAAG
The DNA here is from genome assembly GCA_018398815.1 of Conus ventricosus. Lineage (NCBI taxonomy): Eukaryota > Metazoa > Mollusca > Gastropoda > Neogastropoda > Conidae > Conus > Conus ventricosus. Next base: position 24,277,795 of record CM031605.1, read on the forward strand.
GCCGATTTTAAAGGGTTTAAGGTACCAAACCGTACCTTCAACCCCCGTGGTAAGAACCAAAACCGGAGCAGGCGCCCCCAAAGAAAATCTTCCCCTCGAGTGAAGAAAAAAAACCCTGCCAAAACGAGGGCACCCAATGCCACCCCTAGGGCCACATTAAATAAATTCCAAGCCAAAGAGGAATGTTTCACGTGCGGCAGGGGAAAAAGACGGGCGAGGGGCCCATAAGACACCCAAATTTCAAGCAAAGGAACCATCCACCCGTGAACCCTGCGGATAAATTTTCATGGACTTTGGGAAATTTAGAGGGGAGAAAAAAGGAAAAAGTAAACCAAAAACCTGAGCTGAACAACTTTAAAGGTGAAAAACCGCACCCCCAAGGGCCACATTAAGGGCCGGATACAAAACAAGGGACAATAAAAAAAATTTAATAAATTTCCAACCCAGATGGGTCAACCCGCCCTAGGCCTCGGACAAACTGGGAAAAAACCCCCCTTTTCAAAAAAGCATCTTTTTTCTTTTAAAAGAAACAGTGCCCCTTTGAACCTTGACGCTTTTGGCAAAATCACAAAAATGGGACCAAACCCCCAACACTCGGTGATGGGACAAAAGTACGAAAAAACCCAAATCCCAAACCGTTCATCACGATAGAATACACAGGGAAATACAAATACTACATTTATCAAAAAACCCTAACCCAAATTTCCAACAATAAAAGTAGCAATCCGAACCTTTGGGAATTCCCCGTTAACATCCTGAAGTGAAAACGGTCACTCCCGCTGTTTCAGAAAAAAAAGGGGGATATCCCCCCGGGTTTGAGGGGAAGTGCCCCCTTTTACTGATTTCCCCAAATTGTGCTGACTCGGACTGGGGCTAGAAGCAGCTCCGTATTGCGGGAAACCCTTGATATGGCGAAAATAAATCTGCATTCCACTCCCCTAACCCCTGAGTCAACGACTAAACTCCCGGGAACCCGGGCCCAAAGGCACTGGAGAGGATGATAACGCTTCTCCAAAACAAACTTCCCGGGCCGAACCCCTTTTTGGGGTACCCCCCGGGAACTTTTGGGCCAAAACCTGTGCAGTTGATTTTTTCTGCGCTGAGGGGGGTTTGAAACCAAAAGAAAAATTTCCTCCACGACTCCTCCTCGACGAGAAAACCAGTGGGGTTTGTCCTGAGCCACTAAACCCGGGGGTTCTCATCCCCACTCCCCCACAACGACAGGGGGGAATCCCCCCTGGCACTGAGTTCGTCGTACGTACCCCCTTCCCGAGGTTGGCATGATACGGGCGTTCCTTGCCTCGAAAAAAAAGGGCCGGAATCCTAGCCCCCGTCCCCCACCCGACTGCAGACTACGAAAGGGCCCCCCAAAGAAAGCGCAACTTGTTCTTCCTTTTGGGGAAGGAAAGCAAAAACCTTTTCACCGGGCTAAAAACCAAACCGTTTCCAACGCCCCGGGCCCTTAAAAAGCCTTTGTATTTTGGTTTTTTTTGCCGACTGCAAAGTTGCTGAGAAATTTTGGCAAGGCAGCTTGGGGGTTGCGCAGATCAAACCAAACATATCGCCCTCCCCCTTTGCCCGCAGGTTCCTTTAACGTCGGGCCCCACACTCTTCAAGACGTTGGGGGGTCCCGAACTGTTCGCCATTTACAGGAGTTGGGAAGGGGGAAAAGCGCATGCTTTCCTGGGGAACCCCCCCTTTTGGCGAACAGAAACGGGGGGAAGAAACGACCCCCCACTCAGAGGTTCTTCAAAACAGGCAAACGAAAAAAAATCGCTTCAATTTTCCATTAAGGCCCCTCGCAAGGCCTTTGGCCCTGCGCATGATAGGGTGACTTGGGCTCCTTTTTGAACATTGACAGAGTGTTCCCTTCCTGCAGGGTTTTTGGGAAACCAAAATTTGGGGGTTTCCCCGGGCCCCAAAAGGAATTTTCCCTTGGGCACGCCAGTGCCGCCCAAAAACCCCAGAGAGTTTCAGCAAAAAGTGGGGCCGATACCCCTAAGCGGGACAGCCTCTGGGATCGAGTCGCATAGTCCACCCAAACCAAAAAGTACGGGGGCCCCGCGATGGGTTTGGTGGTTTTAAAGGGGCCCCCACCGGGTCGACCCCAACTTGCAAAATTTGGCCCCCCAAAACCAGGGGCACTTTCCCGGGGGAAAAACCCCCAAGCCCCCCTTTAAAGGCGTTGCCCGGGTTGGCAGGAAACGCAACTGGGGCCGTACGGGCCTAACCTGAAATTTCTTTCCCCGGGCCAAAAAATCCGTCTAACCGTTTCAGATTCCGCTTTGAGCCCAAATGACCTCCCAGGGGTGAATCAGGCCTCCCCGGAGAACAGATTCTCCCAAGTTTTGGGGGAAACGACTAGCTCCCTTTCCAAACCCAAATCTGCCTGAGGGAAAACCCTAAAAGAGGGTCCCCTTTTGGGCTTAAAGCTCACCTTGGCGTTTTCGGGCCGACTGAGCGGGGCGACCCACCAGTTTTTTTCGCAAAGGGGTTGGGCATCCAAGTCCCCCCCTAAACGAACCCTGGTGCAGGGTCACCCTAAGGGCCCAAAAATGTTTAGAGATCGGCTGTAAACGGGGCCCCCAAATTTCCTTTTCCGCTTCCCTTTGGGGTTTGGCGCGCGTGGGAACCCCACCCACGCCTGTACGGCAGATCCTAGGGCACAGGAAAGAAATGCCCTCTGCAAAGGGGGATAGTATTCCCTATGAGAAGGGAAATTCCCGAGGCCCCTCCACCGGGGGGGGATAAACCCCTTCCGCCACAGAAATTTTGGGTTTTTGATAGGAACCCAGTACTAAGGGACGGGGGGAGGTAAAAACCCGCCCCCCCAACCCGCCCACAAACTAAACTGGCGCCCCGCCGAGCCTCCCGGAGAAACCCAAAAAACCTTATCGACAAAGAGCGATTTATTGCTCCCGAATCCCGATGGAGTCGACCAAGGAAGAACCCAAAAACAGAAAAAAAAACTGGCACTCTGAATGACCAAACTGGGAAGGACCCCACGGGTTTGCCGAGGGACGGGACGCTGGAAAAAGGGCTACCCCATGGGCTTAAAACCGGGGGCTTTAGGGGAAACTTTCCCCAATGTGGCCGGGGCGACCAAAAAGAAAACACAGCCGGGGGGCGAGGTTTCCCCGACGAAACCCGCCCCGCCTTGCCGACCCCCTTCCCCTCGTCGGCCCCCTTATTTTCCACTAAAACCTGGGGGGTTTTTCCAAACCGAAACTGGGCGATGCCCATAAGCCCCTACGGGGTTCAGCAAACCCCCTTTAGCTTTTGAATCCCACCGCCCAAATCCTGAGGGGCTGTCCCCGCCTATTTCGAACCTCAACTCTGGGGAAAACAGTGTTAAATACTTTCGAGAGAAACAAATTTCCCCCAGCTCCCGCTTAGCCAACCCGGGCCCAGTACCCAAACGTTTTAAAGCAGCCTATCTCCAAAATGCACGAAGGCTCATCGTTATTCTTTTTTCATGGCCCTGAATTTTCCCCCCTTTAAAGCTCTGGGAAGGGGGAAACGTTACGCAGAGCCCCCCCGCAAGTCTGCATAAGATGCGCCTTCATTTAAGTGAGAACACACCCCTTGCACACCCGATAATCCAGAAAAAAGTGCATGGGGCCTTTTTTTCCTCAGACAATTGGTTTGACTAGCAACCTTTCCCAAAAAAACTCTAAGAAAAATATTTAATGTCCTCACTAGGGCCCGAAAATCGGGAGCTTTAACTTTTTTGGGCCCCTAACTCAACCCCTTGGCCTCTCGATTTACAGATGCGGGGGAACCCCGAAAGAAGTTGTTTTCCCCCCCCCTCCCCAATCAGAGCCTCCCTCCTGCCCATTCTTTCCCACGGAGGCTTCCTGTCAAAAGCCTCTTCCCCCATGCAAAAGCTTCCTGTCTGGCAGCCCTTCCCACGCACCATAGCCTCTTTCCCACGGGAACTTTTCCCGCCACAGCCTTCTCTCTGGGGCTCTTTCCCCACGCAAGCTTTCCCGGCCCCATCACCTCCTCTCTGCGCCTTCCCTACCAAGCTTTTCCCGCCTATCCACTCTTTCCCCAAAGGGGGGCTTCCCCGCCCCGCCCTCTCTTCCCTACCAGGGGTTTTTTCCCCCCAAGCAGAGTTTCCTGCCGTCAAACCCTTTCCCCGGGGGGGCCCTCCTTTCCTGACAGCCTCTTTTCCCCAAAAGGGGCCTCATCCCCACGCGCTGTCGCTCCAAAAAAAATAAGGCAGGCGATTCCTGGGGAGGATTCACCACTCCCGGGCACGGGGGGAAAGACCCCGCGACCCGTCCCTTGGGGTTTTCCCCACTTTCCCCCTAGGGAAGTCCCCCGGGGGGATGCTTTCCCTTAAAAGGGGGAAACCCGGGAAAGAGGGTTTTGGATTCTGGGGACTCAACAGAAGGGCCCACAATTGCTTTTACTATACTCTGACGCTTTTGACAGAAATGGGCCCGTCAGGGTCTCAACAGGAAAATCCCCTACGAAAAGTGTGAAAGTAAACCCCTGGACTATCGGGTACAGCACCGGAATAAGTATAAGTCCCCTGTATCGAAGTACTGGAAATAAAAAGAAAGGGGCTACATTTTTAAAACCCTTCTTTTTTTAAAGGGAAAGCGCGCCAATTTCCACCCCCACCGGGGGTTGCCATGGGCAACTTATCCTAAAGGGTTTTCAAATAAGGGGGAAAAACAATTTCCCCAAAAAAGAAACAAATAAACCCCTCGGGTATTCACGTCTCCCTTTGGGGACTGACTGAGAAACAGCAAAAAAAAAAAAACTTTTAACTACAATGTCCAGGCTGCTCCCACTCTGGCAAAACCTTTCTCCCCAGCCCGAGCAAAAATTTCATTTGGGGGGTTTACCGACCAAAAAAAAAATAAAAAAAAATGCCAGGCCTGCCCCAAACCCGGTTCAACCCGGCGCTCCCCAGCCCAGCAACAGTGGGGGTGGGGCCCAACCACAAAAAAAAAATAAAGGGGGGAAAACGAATCCCCAGAGAGGAAAAAGTCCCCTAACGTCCGAAACACCCCCCTGCTCAATAACCACCCGGGAAAAAAAATGGTTTTAAATACAAAACATGAAATGACAGACTGAGGGGGCAACAGAAAGGAAAGGGCTTAACCCGGGATTTAAATGCGTGAGGCAAACCCCGGGGGAAGGAGGAGGGCTGGTCGCCGGGCGACTCCCCTTGGGGCTCACCTCCACCCCCCAGGGCACCCCCGTTTCCCTCGGCCCCCAAACTCCCAAAACTCCCAAGTCACCCGCCAACCACCCACAAAAAAACCGAAAAAACAAATAAAAAAAATACAAAACAACAGAACCGGACATAAATCCCCCCGAAAAAGAGAGAGAAGGCAGACCCCCCCAAAATCCCGGACTTTTCAAACCCGGGGATGTCCCATGGAGGAAGGACTAGCGCACTAGCCCAAAAAACATCACCGCTTGCTTACACTCATTCAAAATCATGCATTCGTCACAACAAACCACTTAAAGTCTATAAAATTTACTACACATTTAACATAGAACGAAAAAATCAATGCATATGAATCAAACAAAATAAAACATTCTCTCTTTCCCCGAACTTCAATTTCTCTTTTTCCTGAACTTCACAAAATCTTTTTATCTAAAAAATTCTTTAAACCCAACCCCGGGGTTATAAAAAATTTCTATTTTAAACCTGGCCAGGTGACTTAGCTTTTCACGAACCACTGCTTTTTTTTCCTTTTTTTTCCACTGCACTTTCAAAAAGCCGCACAACGCTGGCACGGGTTTTTGGTCTGGCCTACCGGTCAGGTTAACTGCTGGCACTGGCGTTGGTCTGTGGTTCTGCTAAACGAAGTGATGCCCCATTTAGGGAGGTCAAACCCCCCCCCTTTCCAAAAACATGACTATCAAAAACGATCTTTCCCCTTTCTTTTTTCCCCTGCATTAACGCATTGCACCCTCTCTCTCCTTCTAGTCTCTCTATCAAATGGAAAAGGTTTCCCTTTCTTTTCCTTTTTTTTTCCTTCTTTTTCCTTCATAAAAGGAAACCTCTCTCCCCTCCACATCTCTTTTTAGCCCCTTCCCTCTGCAACTATTACGGCTAAATCCCTACAACGGGTTCCCCCCTCCCCCTCATCCTCTCTCTTTTGCCCTTCCTCCTGCAGAGCTTACACTCAGAACCTCTCCCTCTCTCTCCTCTTTTCGTTCCCCCTTTTCCCCTCACTCACGCTTTTACTTTTTTCCCCCCCTTTAAGTGCCCAAGGGGTGAGTCCCAAATGGTCAGTTTTTTAAACCGGGCCTTTCGAAACCCGAATTTTTGGGCCTCCCTCAAATTTCCCCATTGGATTTTCAAATCAGACATCACGCCTAAAACCCCTTTACTTATCCCGGGTGGGGGTCTTTAAGGGGTTTAAACTTGATTTCACCCCCGCCCACACACAAACCTTCCCCTCTCCCTTTTCCAAACGTCCACCTAATTGGGCCCTGTCGAAAATTGGCCGTGGGGTCTAAATCCAGGCGTCGAATTTCGTCTGACCAGAAATCGAGCGTGGGTCAGCTATTTTACCCTGACGGCCGGGACCGAACCCGGTCCCCCGTAGGGGAAATTTGGATTTGGTCCCTCGCTGGCTAAAATTGGCTGGATGAGCCCCGTTTCCGGGCGTCGAGACTCTTTTGACCAGACATCGAGGGGGGTGGGTCACAATTAATCCGTCGGCGGGCCAGACCGTCTCCGGGAGCCCTCCCGCTATGTTTAAATTTGGCTGGACCCGACACAGGGCCCGCCCTACCGGGCGCTCAAAATATTTGATTTTTGAGCAAAATTTCCAAACAACCGGGCCCACGCCCTTTGGGGTTGTTTATATTTTGTCCGTACAACCCCCCCTTTTTGAAAAAAGACTATACACCGCATTGTCTAAAAACAAGGAAAAAAAAGACAACAAACAAATTTTTGGCTGACACACAGCTACCCCGCAAAGTTTAAAAAATACTTTACAACCAAGGGTTTTATAAATTATAAAAAATACCATTATTTATACCATTTCCCAATGATTATCATTGACGAGCGCTCTTGCTTATTTCGACCATTTTATAAAAAACCCGGGTGCGCACCCTATGCAATTCCCCTACCTGCGATTTCCCAAACATTTTCCTTCAAAATTTTCCAGAAAAAAAAATTTATAAAAGGATCACGATCCATGACACTTCACGGGGAATCCCCCATCCCACTTATTGAAAAAAATTGCTTTAAATACAAAAACCAAACTGTATGCTCCAACAAAAACTACATTTACATGAAAAATCCACACAAAAAATGAACCAAACCCCAACCCGGGAATGAACCCAAAACCAATAAAACATAACTGTAACCAACACAAAATTATCAACAAAGCCCCCGGAATGACTGATTTCCTCTGGGGTTGCAGCTTGCTAACAACACGGTTTAAAAACCCCAGCTCCGAAAACGTCGACCGGGAAATGTACTGCACTCGAAAACCTGTGGGGCGGGGCGGGCCATTGCCCAAGCAGCACCGCTTTTTTTTAACGCGCCTCCTGCGGGAATTTGAGGGGTTATAAACTTCCTACAGAACCTTTCCCATAAAGTTTTTGGGGAATTTTCCCCTGCACCCACACACAGCTAAACACTCCCCCTACATTGCTACCCTTTTTCCACACTTTTCAACTTCCTTTTCTAGAAAACCCACACGGGAAAACCAAACCCCTTCATGCCCCTCAAAAATTTCCCTGCCCCTACCCCAAACCGCCTAAATGCATCGGGCCCCGCAACAAAAAAGGGGTTTGGACTACGGGTAGTTAAAGAGGGGAAAGGGGAACCTACCCTTTCCAACACCGCGGCATTCTTGCTCTGAAAGCGCGCCCCACAAATCCCCCACTGCGGTTTTTCCCTTTCCTTTTGACCAAATAAATGAGGGACCCGTGATTGCGGGCAAAATTTTGGGAAAACAACTCCCATAAAAAACCCAAAAAAACCCTAGAAAGAACCCCCTGACTTCTTTTTGGGGTTTTTTGGTCCCTCTGAATTCATCATCTCTCCCCCTTTTCCCTTTCTTTCCGGCTCCCTTTTGTCCCCTTTCCGGGAAACAACAAAACCTAGGAACCCGGGTTTGGAAAACCAACCGGGGAAATTTTGTTGGTCTGGCGGGAAATTGGTTTTCTCAACCTCTCAAAACTGCCCTATGCCCCCATATGCTCCCCCATTCTCATGCAACAAATGCCCATCCTTTAAATTTTTCACAACGCCTTAAAAATCCGTCAAAAATTTTTCCTTCATAACCGAGGGGAAGACTGCAGTGCTTTTGACCCCCCCAAAAAAGGAAGTAATCCCCCCGGGTTATGGGCCCCAAAAGGATTTGGAAATGCTGGACTTCCTTTGATCCTCATAAAAGGCATTTGCCGAAACCCCCTTGCCAGATCTATCTGGTGAAATACTGGCTTTTGTTTTGGGGCGATCTGACGAACGGGTTTTCCATTTGGGAAAGACCTCTGAAACGACCTTGGGGGACACTTTTAAAAACGTCTAAAACAACACAAAAACGAGGGCCACACCAGATTTTTTTTCCTCACAAACGCCCTGCACTAAAACATGATTTGGAGGGTTCCCATCACCCCAAAGGTCCAACATTTTTCTCCCTCCTCCCCATCACTTGTTTGGGGGCATAGGGGACCCGGGTAGGCTTTCACATGTACGGGTTTTTTGCGATTTTAAACCTCCCCGTCATGTCTTTTAAAGGGGCCCCCTGCCGGGTTTTTATCATCGGGGAGGGCCCTATCCGTTCTAGGAGCCCCCTAACTCCTCCTTTCCCTACTGTCTACCCTTAAAACATGCCACCCCCGTAGATTTTCTTCTCCGGAAACTCGGGAAACAAAATCCCCCTTCTTCAGCGGGTTCCCTTCACCCCCAAACAATGATTGCGCTGCGCCAAATGTGCGAGTCTCACGCTGAATTATTTGCGAGAAATTTTTCGCAGGAAAATTTTTGGGTTTTTCCCTTTCACATAAATTTCGTAACCCCGTTTCGCCTTTTTTTCGGGAGGGTAAAAGGGCCCCTTTCCAATCCCATCACAGCTTTGGATCCGGGGGAAGAAAGAAACGGGATTTTGGAATCTCCCCCCTTTGAGGTTTGGGGTTCCCCCCTCCCCTTTCTTGTCAAATTGCTTTTTCCCTAAACCCGCCCCACCTCCTAAAACCTTCCCTTGAAACCGAATGTCTCATACCAGCCCACCTTGGAAACGGGGCGAGTTTGGGCCCCAAACAATCAACCCCCCCCTCCTGAACGGGGGTTCAAATTTAAAAGGGGGTGTTTAAGAGGCGCCTTCCTCTTTACCCCTCTTGTGGGCCCGACCTTTGACACACGTCACATACAGCAAAAAGCTTTATGTCCGCCATTCTCCTGCCAAATTTAAAAACATCAAAATTCGGGCACGTTTTTCTTTTGGGGCCGGGATTGACCCGCCATGGGGCGACTCGTGAACCCCCTGAAAGACAGTGTCACGATTTAAACCCCCGGTACCCAAAATAGTGGGCCCTTTCCCCGCTTCCCCTTGGTAACAAATCGTACAACAGCCCGCCTTTACAAAAATTCCGGGCCACCTCCCAAACCACCTGTTTTTCTCCACCCTTTCCAACTCCCAAGACCCTTTACGACGAAGGGTCTTTTTCCGCCCCCTTTCCCAAAAAACCCTCAGGGGGACAAATCTATGCCGACTTTCCCGCTGGAAGACTAAAAGGGTTAAAACAAACCTTTTTTTCCCCCTTCTTTCCCGGTTTTTAACTGCTGCCCCTGTACAGCAACAACTCAGGGTCCCCCCATCCCCTTTCAACCGGGGTATTTTTCCCTATCAAATCATGAAGGGGTTTTTTCCATCACCACCAGAAAAACTCGCCCCGAGAAATAAAGGGGAAAGTAATTTTAACTTTCAACTGGAAACTCCCTCCATGCCAAACGATTAGAGTCCCGGTCTGATTTTTCCCTGTCAAATTTCCCCTTTTTCGAAACCAAACGTTGTTTTTCACCCCCAAAAACCCCAAAACAACCCTGTCCCCGTAACACTTTTTACCCTCTGCGGCCAACCCCCCTTCTTCCCTGGAACGAACCACTCAGCCTAGTGCCCTCCATCCCGACACTGCGCTGTCCATGCAGCCCCTAGGGCCCCACCCACCCTCTTCAGATTGGGGTCCCTTTTGGTTCCCTCAGGGCTTTCCCTGGCGAAACCCCTTTTTCGCTTTTTCAAGGCTCTGCCTTCTTGGGAAACCCCATCGACAAACCCCCCCACAAAGTCCCTTCTTGTGACCCAAAAAAAAAAACCTAAAAACCCTTTGCCCTTTCCCTTCCCCCCCACCCCTTTTGCCAAATTTGCAGAAAACTCCCCTAGTTTTCCCTTGCACTCTTCCCCACCGGCCTGGGACCTGTTTCTCCGCCCCCATTTGTGCCCAAAACGTTTCCTCTCTAACACCTCGCGAAATTCAAAAAAACTCCCCTTTCTCTGGCTGGCTCTCTTTCAAAAAATTTTGGGTTTAAACCCGGGCCGCAACCTGAAAAAAATCTGGTTTCCCTTTATAACCAGCTCTTTTAATTTTGGGGAACCCTTCCCTTTGTACCCACCAAATCAACCATTTAAAAAAATAGTTATCTAAACGTGCCCAAAAAGGGGGTGTACGTTTCAAACCCGCTTTTAACCAAACTTTAACGAAATTTCTTTCTGAATCCTTCCCCGTGGTCAAATCCCCCCTTTAATGTTTTCCCCACAGCACCAAAAACATTGGGTGTCTGCGGCAATGCCCGTGAAAATCTGTAAGCCTTAAACCCTCAATAGCGCTGACAAAATGACAGCCCACCTTTTGAAGGGCCCAACCCCGAAATGGGGCGGGAAACGTTTTGAAACGACTGATGTATGCATCAAACGAGTCGGTTTTCCCTTTAGAGAATTTTTTGGGAACTTTGTCGGGGGCGTTTAAATGGGGCACAGAGTCACCTGGGAAAATGAACAACCATCCTCGGTGGTCCCCCCCTTTTTATCCACTTTCCCCTAACTCTAATTGAAACCTTTAAAACTTTTTTGTTTCCGCTTTATTTTTTTCTGTTTCCGCGCTTTTTTGCAGCCTTAATCCTTAAAAATTTCGTTTCCTGCGTTTCTTTATCATTTTTACCCGAACCTTAACTTTTTTGTTTCCCCCGCTCTGGGGCTAAAACATTAGTCCTTCCTGCTCTCCCAAATTTTAAAGCACACCCGGGGTCTTTTCCGGCGTTCAACCCTTTTTCCCTCTTTTCTGGTTTTTTAAAGAATGCCGCCAAATCTTTTCCCCCTAACCTAATCACGAGCGACGGGTCACAAAATTTTTTCAATAGGGGTGTTCTTTTCTTTTCCCCCATTATATCTTCCCTTTTTTTTTTAAAAAATTTTAAAACTACGACATCCCAAAATGTGGTTAACCCACACAGGGCAAATAGCGCAATCCATGAATATAATATTTCTTTGGGGGAACGTATTTTTTTTTTATTTAAAAAGCCCAGCGCCCGACCCAACTAGAGAGCGAATTTTTAGGCAATCTGTGCGAAATAAGTACTCCGGGGCTGAAATGCCAAAACCTAGTATTAACATCTTGGAAGCAATGCCAAGCCTAGTATTTAACTAACTTGGGAACTACAGTAAGACAACCCCTTTTTCCTTTAATTCAATTTCTAAACCCCCCCCGCTCCTCTCCCGAGAAATTTAAAAAAATAAAATAAATGGGGCCCGAAATCCTGGGAGGCTCGCCAATAAATTTTTTCAACCTCGGTATGTCATGGAGGGAAGGGCTAGCGCACAGCCCCAAAACCCCCCACTCACCGCTTTCTTACGTCTCTTCATTATCATGCATTCTCACATCAAACCCCCTATAAAGTCTATAAATTTTAAATACCCATACCCTTGAACAAACACAAAGCCTAAGGAAAACAAACAAAATAAAACATTCTCCTTTCCCGAACTTTACAAAATCCCTTTTATCCTAAAACTCTAACAACCCGGTATTTAAAAAATTTCAACTTTTTAAAATGGCCCCGGGGATCTTTGCTAATTTACGAAAACACTGTTTTTTTTTTTCCTTTTTTTTTTTCCCCGGGCCCTTTCACAAAACACGAAAACAACCCGCTGGCACTGGTGTTGGGCTGCTGGGAAACCCGGTCAGGTTAGACCTGGCCGGGGGTTGGTCGTGGTTTTTGCTTACGGTTTACCCCCGGTTTAGGCGAACCCCCCCCCTTTAGATGGAAAAAGTGACTAACAACATCGATTTTGTTCGCCTTTCGTTTTTCCTTTCATTAAAAGCATTGCACTCTCTTTTTCTCTCTTCTATTTTCTCTATCAAATGGACATGGTTGCCTTTTTTTTTCCTTTTCTTTTTCTTTTTTTCCCCTTTAAAAAAATTAGCAACTCTTTTCTCTCTCCCCCCATCTCTCCCTTTTGTCCTTCCTCCAACTATCCTTAAAGGGGCTAATGCTACAACTTGGGTTTTCCCCCTCTCTCCCCTCCTCTCTCTCCCCTCCTGCCCTTCCTCCTCAAGCTTTCCCTCAGAAACCCCTCTCTCTCTCTCTCCCCCTCTCTCTCTCTGTTCCCTTCCTCTCTTTCCCTCTCACTCACGGGATTACTTTATCCCCTACCTACGTGTCCCAAGGGGGAGTACCTTGGGCCATAATTTTTACCCCCCTCGTACCCCAAGTTATCTCCCTCTAATTCCATTGGGTATTCAAATCATGACAGTCACGCCTACACGCCTTACTCCCTGTGGTGTCATTTAATTGATTAGCTTGATTTCACCCCGCCACACACTACCTTCTCCCTCTCCCTTTTCGGCGACGTCGACCTAATTGTGGGCCCTGGTCGTAAATTGGCCGGATGAGTCTGATCCAGGCGTCGAGACTCGTCTGACCAGACATCGAGGCGTCGGTCAGCTACTTAGTCTGACTGGCTGGACCGTACCGTCTCCGTAGAGGATTAGGATTTGTCTCCTCGCTGTGCTCAAATTGGCTGGATGAGTCCGATCCGGGCGTCGAGACTCGTTTGACCAGACATCGAGGCGTCGGTCAGCTACTTAGTCCGTCTGGCTGGACAGACCGTCTCCGTGGAGCCTCTCCGCTATGCTTAATTGGCTGGACCCGACACATGGCCCGTCTACCTGGCGCTCAGAATATTTGAGTTTGAGCTTATGTCCAAACAACCTCGACCACGACTTTGGTTGTTTATTTTTTTGTCCGTGACACAGACGAGCCCCCACAAATGTCACGACCGACCCCTGGAGGTCTGCCCTGACAGGATCGGTTTAGATGGGAGTGAAGGGAGTAACTGAACTCACACGCCCCGCAAGAGACCACACAAGAAAGATTACGATACGACACCCCATTTATTCACACCAACACCCACATAGTCACAAATAGGCATTCCAACACACACAACATGCACAATCACAATCAAGCGTTTCAACACTCACGACATACATACAATTAATGCATTTCAACACACATGACATGCACAATCACAATCAAATATTTCAACACTCACGACATACACACAATTAAGCATTTCATAAATAAGCCTTTCCCGCACACATTCCTTTCCGTGCTTCGTGTGGTTCCCCCACACCCCTGCCTCTCCAAAGTCCACTGTGAGCACCGAATCGCATCAGGTGCCCCAAACCGGGTCGGTTCTTGAACGAAAGTATCTTTCAATGCCGACACCATTGACACATACACACACCCAAATCGCACGACACAGAGCGAACCACACTGGTGTCCCGGGCTGTAGGAAGTCCGAGGACCGTGGAGAACGCGTCCCGTGGGACGCGGCGTTGTCGCTGAAGGTCCCGGACAGGGGTCGGGATCCTCCAGCAAAGCGCACGTGCTCCTCAACCAGTGCGCTGCCCCAACAGCGCAAGCTTCGGATGAATCCCCCCGGGAGGAGAGGACACGGAAGGAACTGGAAGGAAAGAAGGAAGGGTACTGGAACCCCGCAGTCAGTACAGTCTGGCATATGCTGTCAAATCCTAACAGCCCCTCGCATGATGGGCGAGGGGAGGTTTGCTAAATACATTCACTGCACCAGCTCGACACAGACCTGAGCATAACACAGTAAACAAACCAACTGAGGAATGTTCGCTAAAGGTCTCCTCACACGAAGCAGGTAAGAGATTACATTCGCAGGCTAAACACACAAATTATATCTTCATCCTTCCCTCACTCACGTTCAACATTTTCCTTTCTTAGGAACTGAACTAATACAGCAACCATTGCTTTATAACTGCCATCACATTTGCAAATAATAATTCAATGGCACAATTATCACCACATTTTATAGCAACATTTCAAAATGACACAATTCCCCAACCACGCATCCAAACGACTGATCATGTGCAGGCACGCTCGCAAACATAAAACTCGTTCCCCTTGCACACACAAACAGACGGTGGCCGAAGAATAAGAGACCGGTGATTGTGACAGGGGTGGACGAGCGAGACCAAGCGAGTCCCAACCCTAAATCACCAGGTTCTCCCCATCCCCACCGACTACCGCATCACCAGATGCATAAAAAGAATAAAGAATTTTGGATATAATTTTGACTGGCCAGGTTAAAGATTGAATTAACCAGAGAAAAGTGGTCTCAAACAATATTTCTTTTATAATTTTGAAAACCAAAAGAAATTGCGCAAAAGAGAAAAATTAGCCGGCTAACAAAAAAAACAACAACAAAAAAACCACGAAACTGATGCTTACCAGCTACCCGTGGTTGACCCCAGTGGCGGGTCAAGCGACTCTCTACCCTCTGTCCAGTCGAGAGGACAGCAGAGCAGATGCGGAAAAGAGATGACGTGATGTCTCTCCCCTACAGGCCGACTGTAGGGATGAAGGTACCGACCGTACCTTCGACGCAGTGGTGAAGAACCAGAACCAGAGCAGGCGCTCCCAGAGACATCTTCCGCTCGAGTGAAGAGAAAACCTGCCTAAACGATGGCAGCCGACATGCCACACTACGTCACAGTGAGAATACCTCAAGCCTAAGAGGAATGATGCACGTGCGGCAGGTAAAAAGACAGGCGAGAGGCCGATAGAGACAGCCAGTTCAAGCGAAAGGTACCAGCCACCCGTGAACCTGCAGGATGAATTGCACGGACAGTGGAATTAGAGAGAGAGAGAGAGAAAGTAAACCTAACCTGAGCTGAACGACATTAAGGTGCAACCGCACCACAAGCCACATTAAGGGACGGATACACGACAACACAACGACAATAAATAAATGAATAATTCCACCACCTAGATGGGTCAATCGTCATAGCCTCGTGACAAACTCGTGACAACCGCATTGAGAAGCCATTGAAGTACTTCTTGAGCATGTCGCGGATGTTCTTTGGCACATGGTACATCTCAAGAGCCAACTGTATCATCTCATGGGGCACAGATCCATATGCGTTTGCCAGATCAAGCCACACTACGTCCAGGTCTCTCTTTTCTGTTTTTGCTTTTTGGATTGCGTCCCAGATCATTGTGGCGTGTTCTACACAGCCAGCCACGCCTGGGATGCCACCTTTCTGGACTGACACATCCAAGTACTTGTTTTCCATCAGGTACTTGGTCAGCCTTGCTGCCATGACAGAGAAGAAGATTTTCCTTCGACGTTCAGTAGTGATATTGGCCTGAACTGGCTGATGTCACTTGAGTTTTGCTCTTTGGGGATGTACACACCATCTGCCGTCATCCACTGGCCGCTGATCTTCTGGTTTCTCCAAGCCGATCGCAGCAGCCTGTGGACCCACTCCAGCACCTTGGGACATTTCTTGTAAAGCTGGTAAGGTATTCCGTTTGGCCCTGGTGATGATTTGGCTCTGGCTTTATCGACCACCTTCTTGATTTCCGCCAACGTTGGAGGCTTGCCATTGAACTGTTCCTCAGGGTTGGTTGGCCACACCAGACCTTGAATGTCGAGTGGTGCTTTGCTCTGTGAGTCAGAGTATGTTTTCCTCAGATGCTGCTCAAGAACTCCTTTGTCCACACTTAGGGTCCCAGATTTTGGCTGCTCAAACAGTGTTCTGGCAAACTGAAGGGGTCTCTGAAGAAGCGCTCTTGTGTCTTCTTCTTTTTGCTCTTCCTCTTCCTCTCAGATTCCGCTTTGCTGAGGGCGCTGTGTTTTTCTTTCAGGTCTTCCCACAGTTTTTCCAAGCCTTGTTTTTCAGCTGGCAGTGCGGTCTTCATTTGCTTCTTGAGGTTGTTCTTTTGGACTCTGATCTTGTCCATCTTTTCTTGGCGTCTGGGTTTCTTTGGAGTGTTTTCTCTTTGGGTAGTTTTACTCCATAGGCGTCTCTACATGTGGCATACACAATGTCCCCATATGTGGCTAGTTTGTGTTCCAGGGTGCTTTTCCCTATCAGTGCATCGAGTCTTTGGACGATTTTTGCATCCAGTTTCTCCCAATCTTTAGTTTCGTTTGCTCGTGGCAGGTTGAGTTTCAGGCGCCTGGCATCGAGGGCCTGTGCAAATTCCTCATCCGAACCAACAGCGTGGATGTCCTTGGCACTGTGGTTTAAATCCTGGCCTTGGTCTTCCGACGTCTTATCTGCTGATGCAGTGCGCTGCTGCTCATTCAGATGAGTCTTCACACATCCCATCTTTGTTCTGTGGATCTTCATGCCACGGGGGTAGCGAAACGCTTTCCACAGACACATGGATATTCCATTTGGTCCATGTTCATAGTCCGTTTGGGATTTGCAGTCGTGATTGGTTGAGCACCGATGGATTCATCATTCTCTCCCCCTTTCGGTGAATCCTGGGAGCATCTTTTCCTTTTATTCTTAGTAGCCACATGTTTAAGGCAAAGTGGGGAGCCAGCCCTCAGAGCCCTTGGTTCTGGTCTTTCCCAGTGTCCTCCGGTCTTTCCCGGACGTCCTCCGGCCTATTCCCGGAAGTCAATGGTTTTACCCATGCATCAGTAGAAAGAAACTCGTGGAGAGCGTGGCAGCAGAGAGTCCTCAGAAGAGAAGCCCCTTCAAGCAAGTGTTTCGGCCCTTATCTCCTGACACTCTAGGGGGGTTGGGCCACACCCGGTTCATGACTCCGGATGTCCCTGTGCTGCCCCTTTTTTTGTTTCCCCATCTTGGGACGAGCCATGGCTGGGATTCGAACCCATGACCCTCTGGTAATGCTCATTTTCCACTTAATGACTCGCGCTTTAACCACTGAGCCACAGGGACACCTGATATTTGTAGGGAAATTAAGCCTTATGAAGTTCACTTTTGTTCCTCCTTGACCAGATCCAGCTTGAACACCTCTCTGCCGCTTCTGCCATTGCTTTCAGGGCTCTGGTTTTTTCCTATTACTACAATAACAAACAAATCCTAATCCTACGAGTTCTACAGCCTTCTCCCAATATCCCCTCTCTTCCTCCCTGGGTTTGTTGAAATTGAGGACGAGCAGGATATGGTTATTTTTTGTTTTTTGTTTTTTTTTCACCAGCAAAAACTCGACAATCTAAAAAACAACAACAACAAGAAGTTACTTTTCCTTGCACATGCCAAGCCACTGCTGTCTTCGGCATATTGAATGCCTAGGGGAACGTGTAAGTCCCACCCTGCTACTGTCCCTATCCAATGATTCTGACAACTCCTATTTCTCTTCCCCTCATGTTCTTTCACTCTCATTCTCGCTCTCTTTTCCTCTTCTCCTCTTCCAGACAAGCGCTAAACTTTTGAATAAGGTTCATTGACCGACTGAACTCACTTCCAGTTGTTGTTGTTGTTGTTTTTTTTGTTGTTTTTTTTTTGTGTACGGTGTATTTCCCAGGAGGAATTCGTAAACACGAACACGCACCGCTGTCCACGGAACGTGGAGGAATGCGCCCGTCCTTTCCTGGCCCAGGACTCGGCGGTCAGGCGACAAGGTCTGGAACTGGTCTCAGCAGACCTTCTGCTCGTCCCCTGTGCTGCCAAGGCGGAATGGAAGAGCAGGCTGGAAAAGGGTGAGCTGTCACTGCATGTGTGTGTGTGGCATGCGCATGTAGGCTGTGTGTGTGTGTGTGTGTGTGTGTGTGTGTGTGTGTGCGTGTGTGTGTGTGTGTGTGTGTGTGTGTGTGTGTGTAAGATGTTCGACCTGTTCTCCACGGGAAGAACTCATCCCAGTAGTACGGTACGGTGCCACAGTTTTTTTGTGTTATGTCGTTCCATCGATTCCAGTAAAACAAAGTTATAATGAAGACAGGCGCAGATCACACAGGGAAAGGAAAAAGGATGTGTTGAGGGATGGGCGGAGGGGGGTGGGGGGAGGTGGAGGGGAAGGGGGGTGAAGAAGGGGGAAGGGGGCTAAAAGAGAAAGGAATCACGAACAGTAGTGATTGTCTTTATTTGCCTCATTTCTTTTCTTTTTTTTCTTTTTTTTTCCTTTTTAAAATTTTTCTCTTTTTTTCTTTTTCTTTTTTCGTTGTTTCTTTTGTTGTGTGTGTGTGTGTGTGTGTGTGTGTGTGTGTGTGTGTGTGTGTGTGTGTGTGTGTGTGGTGCGCGTGCGTGCGTGCGTGCGTGCGTGCGTGCGTGTGTGTGTGTTGTATCTGTGTCTGTGTTTAAGAGCTGTGATAATAGAGGTAGTAACAACATTATTGCACATCAAATTAACAAAACGTTTCTGCAATCTTCACCCCTGTCGTCTGTGTTCGTCGTCGTTCTCAAACCAGCACAACCACTTTCTTCCGGTTTGCAGAAGGCGTGGACACGCGGGATGACTGGGTCCATGCCATTATGCAGCAGCACCGAATCTGGAGCCGCTACGTCTTCTTCCAAGCTCTCTCCAACGTCCGTTCCACCGCCGACAAGGAGGTGCTTGTCAACGAGGCCTTCGCCCGCGTGCAGAGCGAGATCGAGCGGCAGGGCCCCGACGAGTTTCTGAATGACTATTGATGGTCTACGTCCTTGCCCGAAAACGTTGAGCTGGCGGATCTGTGATGCTGCTGCTGTGGCGACTCCGTAACGAAACAGTAATAAACATTACTGATGCAGTGTGGACGTTGCATGTCTACTCATTAGGCAGTCTCTGTTTATTAGCAAATCGATTCTTTGTCAAGGAGAATGATGGCACTGCTGATTTTTCTAACTTTTGTTTGTTCGTTTGCTGAACAATTAAACAGTGGGGGAAACAAGTGCAGGCTAACAATTTTTCCGTCATTATAGTAATGACTGGGCAAAGATTTGAACCTTGAAAAAAAAGAGAAAAAAAAGAAAAAGGTTGAAGATGAAGAAAATGGGTTTGTTTGTTTGCTTGTTTGTTTGTTCAAATTTATGCTTAATCCTGGAGAAGAATGCTAGCGGAACAGCTATTGGCCACACCA
>CM031605.1:24307125-24324625 GCA_018398815.1 Conus ventricosus
TGTGTGTGTGTGTGTGTGTGTGTGTGTGTGTGTGTGTGTGTGTGTGTGTGTGTAAAGGGGGAGAGGGGGAGGGGGTGCATATGGTGTGTTTACAGGAACATGAGAAAAATCAGAGTCGGTAATGCGTGTGGGAAAGGAGAGAAGAGTACGTCAGATCATGAGTGAAAACGCTGAAGAAAAAAAAAGTTACTTATTTTCAACAGGCTGGAGACCATAACACGTCAATATCATTGTTCAGTCAGTCAGTAGGAAATTTGATATTCCATCGAAAAAGTGCGACATAGAAGACAAGTCATCAATACGTAAACCGTCATCTAATATTGATAGTCTACTTTTCATATGCATGTACACATGACACTTTACGATGTGTTTCGTACACTTGATTCTGATTTCCCTATGAAAGCGCCAAGCTTTGATCATTTAAGCAACAATTTAAGAATTTTCAATCCCCGTTTTATGTAGTTTTGGTAAAGATCTATTATTGTCGAAGCAATAAATGAATTTAATTAAAAAAAAAGACTTTGCAGTTTTAAATGTTGCTTCACTTACTTGGTTCGCCATAATTATAAAACTCATTACAACCATACCTGTCTACATTTGGCAAAATATATCTATGGATCTTAGTTCTTGATTCAGTGATACATTTATCCTAATTATGTCCTCTTATATTAGGCTTGGTAGGAATGGCATATAATGGACTGATCTTGTCAGAATGTAACTTGTTCTTTGTTGGGAAATTATTTAAAATGCCATGATCAGAAAGAATGCAAAGTTTGTATCCGCCACTTTGACACTAAAAATCCTTCATTTAAAACAAAACGAAAAAAAAATTAAACTTTTTTTCACCTTTTGTTTCTCAAAAATGTGAAGATTCGATTTAAAAAAAAAAAAATATTTTTAAAAAAAACACAAGAACTCCACCAGTCAAATGATTTATATCATATAAACACATTATTCAGAATATCTTAATTATTTCAAAACCATTTCCTACGGCAGAAAAAAAAATGAATAGAGATTGGGATCTGCGAGAGAACAAAGTCGATTTATGAAATGAGTAAGGAGGAAAAAAGGCCCCGAGTTCCAGTTGTGAAACATTGTTCATAGGTTAGCCCTATACACTACACTACAGAGAGAGAGAGAGAGAGAGAGAGAGAGAGAGAGCCCAGCCGATGATGAGGCGGAGGGAGGAGGTTTGGAGAGTAATTTCAGCGACGAAAATTCTTCAAAATGAAAATCCTCTACAACCCTCACATCAAAATTTCGGACTTAACTGGACAGAAAATGATTTAAATCCAGAAATATTCATGTGTGTTATCATTCATTGTGACGAAAATTCTTCAACATGTAAATCCTCTACAAACCCCAAATCAATTTTTGTTTTGTTTTGGTTTTTTTGCGACTTAACCGGACAGAAAATAATTTAGATCCATAAATATTCCACCACACGATTGAAATCGTAAAGCTTGATTTAAACACACACACACACACAAAAGCAGCAAACAAACAAACAAACAGAAAACCCACACACACATGCAAGCTCAGTGAATTTACCAAATTAGTGTTAGTCGTGCGGAAGGCAATCCGTTTTCTGTTTAAGTCATAACCTCTTAATTAAAATTAAAAAAAAAAAAAAAATAGAAAGAAAATCAAATGATCATGCTGATTTGCAGAGACCGTGTGATATCTTCGGACAAAAGATGGATGGACAGATCTGAAAAATATTTATTTTTCTGTCAAATTTGCTTATGGTAGTGTTTGTAATTGATGTGAAAATTCCAGCGCAAGTTTCACACACACACACACAACCAAAACAGGATGCTTACGTAGACTTTCTTCGGGTGCATATGCAAGCCAAACCAAAAACAAAACAAACAAAATATAACAACAACAACAACAACAACCCCCCCCCCCCCCCACACACACACACCACACACACATTAAAAGCAAGTAGCTGTGGACTAACCTATAAGCCATCTAAACTGGGAGCTGTCACCGTAAACATAAACAAAATCAAGACATCATCACAGACAACAACAAAAAAAGAAGAAATGATGATAATCAAATAAAGCCCAGACGGCGAATACGACTGCGGAGTAGACGGCAGAAGATCAAGATGAAAATTCTATGTAATTACCTGATTGCTTTGAACACGGAGAGGATGTAAATCATCAAGACGAAAAGACAAAACAATGCAAACAAAATGTAAACATAAACCCCCCTGCTCATTGTCGTGTTCCATTTGAATGTAAACGTCAGAAACAGATGACGCATGATTGGAAACAGCAGTGGTTGACGTTCACAATGTCGTATTGGCAAAGTGACGTGGTTGGTTGTTTGTTTGTTTGGGTTATTTAATAAACAAACAGTAGCCTGATTAGTTGATATCATACTCATCATACGACAAAGTGAGTGTGAAGTATTTTGCTATTTCTTTCAGAACAGCATCTACTTATTACTCGTCCGAAGGACAGATCAATTTTTGATCTATATTAGTATTATACTAATTTGACGTCACAAAAAAATAATAATAACATCAGTCGTCACTTTTCAAGCCTGTCTAAACGTACTACCCACACTTGGAAGGTCTGGACAAAATATGGCTCTGGCGCTAACAAATTCATTAAAAATAATAATAATAATAATAATAATAATAATTTCCATGTGTCCCTTTTCAGTAAAAAAAAAAAAAAAAAAAGAAAAGAAAGAAAGAAAGAAGAAGAAGAAGAAGAATTCCCATGTGGCCAAATTAAAAAAAAATAATAATAATAATAATGATAAGTCCCATGTGGCCCATTTCGTAGTTCGAAACACAATTCTGCCCCAAAGAGTAATGGGGAAAATGGCTTTATTGACGATATTATGCAAGCGTGTGTCTGCTGCGCTTGTTGAACCAAATGTACAACTAGTATTATTAAGTATATCAGACTAAAAGTAACAACATCAAAGGGCTGGATCTGCGTTATTTCTTTATTATGATATTTATATACATAGACAGATTTTTCTTTTTCTGTTGCCTGAAGATGTTTTCACTCATGCGTAAAAACATGACGGGTCTTAGTGGTTATCTTTTTTTGCTTGTGCATGTGTGTATTCAAATGTCTCTAAGGTACACTTTTTCAGTTGGTGCCGCATTAATTGCAGCAAGGGTATACAAGAAGACAAAGTTAACACTGTAGTTGATATTCACATCAGTTGATCTCATTTATTTAAGTCTTTGAAATCAAAGATCAGGTCAAAATGTCAGAGTCTGTGGAGATGGCACAGCTAAAAAGAAAAAGAAAGAAAAAAAGAGAGCTTAGGTCTTGCTCTTCATTTCATAAAAGCTCGTGCTATCCTGCTAAGTCTCCACAAACAGGGCTGGATCCGAGGGGGGGGGGGGTGCTTTGGCACTACAGCACCCACCCACCCCCCACCCTCGGCTCACAAAACTATATTAAACACAGTGCGAAACTGATAAAACGCTATTAATAATGTCTCCCCAGCGCTCAGGAGATGCCACGAAACAGCTTTTAAAATGTCAAAAACCAATTTTCGGCCGGGGGGGGGGGGGGGGGGGGGGGGGGGCTTTGCCCCCCTCGTCCCCCTACCGGGGCTTTGTCCCAAGACCCCCACCAGGGCCTAGGTGGCCCCTGGACCCCGGCCTAAAACATTTACCAGCACCCCAGCTTAAAACCTCTGTGATCCAGCCCTGACCAAACTCGTTCTATGGTGATGGGACCTCACCAAGCTTGTTCTGGTCCTCACCAGACCTTGTTCTATGGTGAAAAGTCCTCACCCAGTTTGTTCTATTAGGACAGGCCCTTAACAACCTCATTCTATGGCGATAGTTCCTCATCAAGTTCGTTCTATAATGATAGATCCTCACCAAGCTTGTGGTAAAATGACAGGTCTTCACAGAAACTCTGAGTGTGTGTGTGTGTGTGTGTGTGTGTGTGTGTGTGTGTGTGTGTGTGTGTGTGTGTGCGTGGTTGTGTGTGTGTGTGTGTGTGTGTGTGTGTGTGTGTGTGTGTGTGTGTTCTAGTGCGAGTATGCTTAGATGTGCGTGTGCATGTGTGATTGTCTGCGTGTATTATTTTGTAGAAAAGCGTGTAACATGAAACTCCAATTTCCCAAAATCACATTACCACAGAAATATGAAAGCGTAAGGCATGAGGACAAATTGAAAAAAATCACACACACACACACACACACACACACACACACCCGCGCGCGCACGCACGCATGCACAGAAAGACACATATACGCGCACACTCATGCGTACGCACACGCGCGCGCGCGCGCGCGCGCGCGCGCGCACACACACACACACACATACACACACACACACACACACACACACACACACACACACACACACACTGCGTCTGTCTGTCTGTCTGTCTCTAAGTCTGTCTGTCTCTGTCTCTCTCTCTCTCTCTCTCTCTCTCTTTCCTTCTCATGCATTCGTTAAGAACGTTTATGATAAAAGACCAGGAGAGGCCATTCCACCTTTCGACTCATGTGCACATACACATATAGCGGGAACAGGGGAAGTGGGGGACAGAGAGGGGACAAGACATCTGGCGATGGTGATGATGGAAAGGGAAGGTGTGGGAAAGGGGTGGTTGATACACATTTGTTTTCTCGTAGGAACTAATTCATTCTGATGATCAGTGAAAACACAGTATGCATAAAGAGATGGACTGATCCAGACATTTGGAAAAGCGCGGAAGAGGGTCAGCCTCATACTCCGACGGATGTGGCATGCAGTTTTGAATTTAAAAAAAAAGATGCAAAGGATATAAACGTACTCCCAGTTTATCTTGAATACGCGCGAAATATTCCAGAAAGAGGGAAAACCGTTTTGGCCCGTTATAGCCGTTAGTAACGCCTATTCTGGGAAACATCGGCCATCATCTGTGACCCATAATGAACATACCTACACATTTTCAGACAGATCGACTATTATTATACTTTCTGAGATATTCCATAAAGAAGGAAAACCGTTAGGGGCCGTTATGGCCGTTAGTACTGGTCGTGTCGTGCAATCGGCCTGCCATCTGTTGAAGATTTGCCCCACTGTCATCGACTGCTTTTATTGCTCCGACAACAAACGTATGTAATTGTACGCTTTTGGTAGAATTGCTATCGTGGCGATGTTGCTATTTCATTGGCCGTTTTCGTGACGCTTTCCATGAGTGTTTCAGGGCTGGACGAAGATGGAGAAGGAGGGAGGGGGTGTTCCTTTCGCCCCCTCCCCTCCTGTCCCCCATCCCACCCCAGCTCCCCACCCTCCACCCACCCCCGGTTGGCAAAAATGGCATTTTGTTTTAGGTCGTATTCCTCCGTCTCCCATCAGGGCAGTTCCAAAGACCCCCCCCCCCCCCCCTTCTCCCAACCATCACCACCATTATCCCCACCGCCACCTATTGGACAGTTTCACTTTGTTTCATCAGGAGATGTCACTGCGTGCGGACTAGTCCATATACGCTACACCACATCTGCTAAGTATTGAGACCACACTGCGCACGATTTAAAGCTGATGGATGAATGATTTAATAACTAAGATGAGAGAATTTAAGAGGAGGATCTCGTGGCTACGACTTAGTAGGTGTCTGACCTACGCATTAGCCCAACGCTCTGGCCAGACCTTGGGTTCCTACCTAATCTTGTCTGTGCCATTATTAACATTGTGTGTGTGTGTGTGTGTGTGTGTGTGTGTGTGTGTGGTGTGTGCATGTGTGTGTGTGTGTGTGTGGCGAGTGTATACGTGCATGTGTATATGTGTGTGCATGGGTGGGCGGGCACGGGCCCATATGTGTGTGCCAGTGTATACAGTGCGCGTGTTATGTATAGGTGCGCGACCGCGCGCGCGCCCGTGTATGTGTGTGTGTTATATCGGCATGTGTATACGTGTCACGTGTGATCTGAGGGCTTGTGTGAGCATGCCCCTGCATGCTGCACGCATGTGTGTGTACATGTATGTATGTGTGCCTGCGTATATATGTGTGTGTGTGTGTTTGTGCGTGTGTGTGTGTGTGTGTGTGTGTGTGTGTGTGTGTGTGTTTTGGGCGCGTGCGCTTTTGATTATTTGTGGAAAAGAATGTTCAGAAGATGATGTATTAGTAACAACTTCAACAACAACAACAGAGAGAGACAGAGATAGACAGACAGACAAACAGAGAGAGAGAGAGAGAGAGAGAGAGAGAGAGAGAGAGACATAATTAATCAGGCCTTGAGATTCGTCCCAAATGATGAAGTCTTGCCAAAGCTATATTTGTCAGGATGTATCTGCTATCTGCCATGATTCTAAATTGGAAAAGATATGCGTTTGTTTTTCTGGTCAGTAGGCATCATGTCAAATGACCTGACCTTGATGGCGGACAATTCTATCAGCCTGCAGTATACTTTTTCTCAGTAACACGCGCGCGCGCGCAGTATTCACAATAAGAGGAGGAGTCAATTTTGCAAAATATTGCTGAAATCGTTTCTTAGATATTATTCAAGATATATTCATGTCTTTAAAAGTTTGTCAATATTTTTCGTTCCGGCTAAGGTTAGTTTTGCCAGCGCTTGTAACTGCCAAAACAAACAGCCAATCAAACAAACAAACAAACGAAAAACAACGCCAAGTCAACGTTTACCATGGATGTATATACACAAGGACTTCCAAAGCATTGTGATCACACAGACTCGCTTTGTGTTTACACACGACTCAAACAAAACAAAAAAAGAAAGACAACAACGTTAGAATATGAAAAGGAGATGAAGAAGAAAGAAAAGAAAGAAAGACACGTCGTTCTGCATGTATAATTTGACATTTGTACCTCAGGAGAAACAAAAGCACAATATCACACAACTCTTCTTAAGAGCAGGAATATTTTATTTACTTTTTTAAAAAAGCAGGTATTTTGTGCGACACATGTCTCCCCCATGCTGTACACGACAAAGCGACAATCCACCAGCTGTATCTCATTCTCCCAAATCAGATAACAAGTTTGGAGTTTTTTGCTTTTTTTTTCCCTCTCTTTTCTTTGTTATACTCGGATTGAGTGGAGGAATGGACGAGGGGGGAAAGGGGGGGGGGGGGGGGTGGAGGGGGGAGGAGAGAGGCAACTCATTCGTGATTCAGCTATTCATAAAACACACACACACCAAAAGAGGAAATTTTACTTTGTTGACAACTATTTCACAGAAAACGGGATCATCTCAAAATTTGAAAGAGTCACTTCGTCATCCAAAATGAAAAAGAAGCCGCCCAGAATCAACATGGAGGCTGCAACAACATCAACAACGATTTCTTTTTTTTTTCCCAGCTCCCAACGAGGACCTGAACTTCTTCCAGATCAGCCCCAAGCTCACGAACGGGACAGAGCGACCGAGCCAGGCGAACGTCAGACTTTGCGGGCAAAGACGTAGCCCAGTAGGTAGTCGTTGAGGTACTTCATGGGGTCACGCTGGGCCGTCTCGGCCTCCAGGCGTTCGAAGAGCTCGTCCACCAGGGCCTCCTTCTCGTCCGTGGTGCGCGAGTTTGACAGGCCCCGCATGAAGTTGCTGTTGGCCCACACACGGTGCTGCTGCACCACTGACCGCGCCCACGTCTTGCGCTCATCGATTCCTTCTGCAAAAAAGACATGGTTGCTTTGTGTATAGACATTTGGGGGAGATTCCTTCTGCAAAAGGACATGGCTGCTTTGTGTATAGACATTTGGGGGAGATTCCTTCTGCAAAAAGGACATGGCTGCTTTGTGTATAGACATTTGGGGAGATTCCTTCTGCAAAAAGGACATGGCTGCTTTGTGTATAGACATTGGAGAAGATGGACTAGCGCGTTTGGAGGAGGTGGTGGGGGAGGGTCGGGGGGGGGGGGGGGGGGGGGGGGGGGGGGGGGGGGGGGGGGGCGTGGGGGAGAGATCGAAGGATAAGGGTGGTGGAGGGTGTTGGAAGAGGAGGATGGTGTGTGAGGGGGATCGGGGGTGGGGGGTGAGGGGATACCCGGTTCTTTCAGGATGTATGGAGGTGGGGTAGGGGTGGGGATACCCGGTTATTTCAGGATGTATGGAGGTTGGTGGAAGGAGTTGTGTGGGCTGGGAGTAGGGGAGGGGGGTGGGGGGGGGGGGGGGGGGAGGGGGGCTGGGAGATGAGTGACTGAGAATATCTGCGACTTGTTTTCACACGTTGATGACTGGGATACCAGGCTCCGTGGTCGTCAGTAAAATGCCCTGAAGAAGACCTTGAAAGGTCGAAATATTGGGATATTTTATGAGTCTGCCGTTTTTATTTCTATGTGCACAGGGCTATCATCTTGTCAAAAGCCCACGTCATGCTTGAATGAAGAGAGTTTTCTTCATAAATAAAGCACGGAAACAGAATACTTAATACGTTTAGCTGGGTGACGTCATATGACGAATTGTGATATCACCGTCGCCCGAGTAATACCACTATTCCACACAAGCTACGAGTCCAACGAATCGCCACGAATTGATAAATTTTAGAAATCGTAAGGAATCGTGGATTTTTGCAAATTTCTGTACAAAATCTTGACGCTGTACGAATCGGTTACGAATTTGTAAGATAGACTTAGGAATATTCGTGGGATTCTGCTCAAATCGGCAGGAACCACATGAAGATTGCCCAGAAATAACTACGGTTTGCAAGAATCGCTTAGGAATACTTAAGGAATGTTAAGATTCAGTCAAGAATAAGCTACGAATCTTCCGAAGGCATCACGAATCTGGTACGGTTATAATTTAGATCGTGACTGTTCTTGAAAATTCGTGGAAATTTCCCTCAATACAGTATACAAAGCCCTCATCCCTGCTGGGGCATCAGTTCCAAAATGGATTGCCAACGTAGAGCAGCTATCGCTCTGGCCCTGGAACTGGGGTATGAACAGCAGCTGGTGATGAATAGAAGAAGACTGGTTCGAAGAACGAGAAGGGCCCCCAGGTGGTGGGTCAGACCATGGCTGACACCAGCGAGAAGACTAGAGTATGGGCACTATAGCAGACTGATGCAGGAGCTGAGGGTGGAAGATGAGAATGCCTTTGCCAACTATGTGAGAATGCCACCCCACCTGTTTGATGAGATACTCAACAGGATCGGCCCATTCATCCAGAAGAAAGACACCCACATGAGACCAGCCCTTGATGCCGGAATGAAGCTGGCCATGACCCTGATGCATCTGGCTACAGGAGACCGGTACCATACTCTTCAGTATGACTTCAGATATGGCTACAGCACTGTGGTATGCAGTGTGCAGGAAGTCTGTCAGGCCATCATACAGGAACTGAAGGATGAAGTCATGCCACTGCCACGGACCCAGGAGGACTGGAAGGCCATTGCCCAGCAGTTCCAAGACAGGTGGAATGTTCCTCGTGCCCTGGGGGCCTTGGATAGTAAGCATATTGCTCTCAGGAAGCCCCATAACTCAGGCAGTGTCTTCTACAATTACAAAGGCTTCTTCTCTGTTGTCCTTCTTGCCTTAGTGGATGCAGACTACAAGTTCATCTGGATAGACACTGGTGGAGAAGGTCATCAATCCGACGGACAACTGTTTGGTGCTTCAGAACTGATGGAGTGCATCGACGACAACACCATAAACTTTCCTGTCAGTGATCCTATGTCCTACCATGACAGACACACACCCTACTTCATTCTGGGAGATGATGCTTTCCTCCTCGGAACTTTTCTCATGAAACCCTATGGCAGGAGGGGTCTGGACAATGAGATGATGGTGGCCAACTACAGAATTTCCAGGGGCAGACGTGTGGTGGAGAATGCTTTCGGAATATTGGCCAACAGATTCAGATGCTTCCTGGGCACTCTGGAACAACGACCTGAAATAGTGCGGTTACATGGTTCATGGACACTGCTGCAGATTCGTACCTGATTCTTACCCTATCGTAAATTCGTAGACAGTTCTCAATTGTTTCTTTGATGCTTCGGCGTGCATTCGTGGCATTCTTGACAGATTCGTAGCCGATTCGTTGTCAAGACACCGCTTCACGATTCCCAGAATGAGTTAAGAATACATAGGAATGCCTACGAATCGATTAGGACTCAGTTACGATACATAAGAAATCACTACGATTTTGTTGAGAATTGACTAAGATTTTTTTTTATTCGGGAGTTCGTGGCCAAAATTTTGAACAGCACAAAACTTTTGCCCCGAATTCCAGAATGCTCAAGAATTGCAAGAACTGACTAAGAACAAATGTGAATCAGTTACGAACTTCAGGAACTTATTACGATTTAACTAAGAATCCCGGAGTTTATCAATTCCTGGCCATTCGTAGGATTCGTAGCCTCTGTAGAATAGTGGCATAAGTAATGCCACTAGTTAATAGTCAAGACAAAGCAAACTGCAAAGTAAAACATGGATCGGTTTCATGTATTTATCAACAGAGATATCACAAGGTCTGGATGAACAGCGACACAAAGTTCTAATGCTCTGTCAGCGCAGAGATTATTATCCTGTGAGAAGGAAATATGGAGGTGGGGGTGGGGAGGTGTCAGTCTAGTTCTTCACGTCAAACACGTCATTCGAAACGGGCGTGGACAGAAAAGAATTACCAATTACGATTATGTAATCTTCTGAGTTGTGGCCTCACAACAGATCCCCTTTCATATCAATTCCAAAAAATAAAAAAATCAATTCAAAAACAAAACCAAGTAAGGGAATACACTTGGCTCTCTCAAGATTTATTTTCATATCTACCTCTTGTACAGATTCAGAGGCAAGCAGTGTTCTGTTGTTAGCAATAGCTCGGTCTTGATCGAAAAGGCCAGGGGCTACATTAGTCTTGAATTAACCTACTGTTAATTACGTTGGTATGACCTAAATGGCTCGTTCTAGATTGAAAAGGCTAAGGGTTACGTTGGTCTTGAATTAAAGTTTTGTTCGTTTGTGCGTTTCATTTGCTATTATGCACAGTGAATGCACAGTGAATGCACAGTGAATGCACAGTGAAAACAGTATTCATGATGCTGGTTTGCATCTCAGTTGTCTACTATCTAGGGAATCCTCTAGGTGTTGTATGCGTACCTTTCATTTCTGTACGCGTTAGCTTAATAATAATAATAATGAATACTTATATAGCGCCTATTCTCGGCTAGAGACCAAGCTCTAAGCGCTTTACAATCAACACTCGTTTACACAACGGGCTGCCTACCAGGGTAGTGCCGACTGTAGAGCTGCCAGCCGGCGCTTCATTCAGTCGTTTCCCGTGTCATCCAGTCAGTATCGTTCAATATCGATCACTCATTTTCCTTACTTCCTTCATTCTTTCCATTTCTCACGCAGGGTGCATGCTATGTGTAACGTGTCATCCATACCAACGGCCAAACTGGCCTACTCTTCCGAAAGTTGTTGATGGGATTTTACGTGTGTGCAAGATGTTATGCGTGCGTTCACACACGGAACCTCGGTTTATAGTCTCATTCGAAGGACTGTATGGGAAATGGAGTCAGAACCAATGTTAACTCCGAGGGAAAAATCCCCCTGTACCGAAACGCCCCGGCGGAGGTTCGAACCCGCAACCCCAGGATCACCAAGATTACGAGTCCGGCGCTCTACCAACTGAGCTATTCCGGCTCCCTAAGGACATTAAGTGCAGGCTTAAGGGCAGCACCGAGTGGTGTGCCTTGGATCCCGGAGCAAAAGTTACCAAACTCTCTCGTGTCTTAATTCCTTCATGTTAAACAATTAGAAAAGCGAGTTTGAGAAAGACAACTAGTAAGTGCATAGAGCAGTTCATTTTGACGATGATTTGTGTGTGTGTGTGTGAGGATGCAGCGAAGCGCTGGTATGATAAAAAGGCAAAGGATAGATGTATATGCAAACACGATTTTTTAAGCACTTATTTTAGTTAGTTATTGGGACTGGATTTAATTTAGAAGTAAAGAAACCTTACGTACTCAGCCTGCGACAATTAGCTTCTTACATTTAAGCTGAAACATAGATACATTCAAGCGCCCACCAACACCCCCCCCCCCCCCCCCCCCCCCCCCCCCCGCCAACATTAGTCATATCTTTGTCCATTTTTTTTTCTTCCACGCCGTCTTGGGATACAGCTCAGCTCAGCTCACCCCATCTTATCCCCCATCTCCTCATACCTTTGTCCATCTTTTTTTTCCAGGCCATCTGCGCCACGCAAGGGGCGACAATCAGCTCGGCGCTAATGAGTTCCAACCCCGCCTTCCTCACAGGAGAGTCGGGGCTGGCAAAGGGAGCCTTGTACTCCTCCAGGTACCTCGGACACCTATGCATATTGGTGTCGTAAAACTCTTCCTGCAACAGACAAGAAATAAGCAATTAGCAAAAAGGAGCAACGACGTACACATTATCAAGAAAACCAAATAACGATTCCCAGTAAGTAGTAACCTCATATTTTATTTACCGTCTCATTCACCGTGTGCCCACACCACGGTGGCATTGCACCCACCCACGCCACTCCTTACGGCTTTCTGTTGACATCCACCACAAGGCTGGCTTGTCCCGCCACATCTCTGGCACCAAAAATCCGCAGGGAGCAGTTGGTATAAAGTCGTCCACACCAGAGATATGCAGAATTACTTCAGTCGGTGGTGTACAGTGGTGCCAGTTCTGGATCTACTATACCATATACTACAATAAGAAACTGGCCGTCCCAACGGCCACTCATTCCAGTTCGTCAATACACGACCACGAGCACGCAGTCCCGTTAACTGTGCCATGGTCTGAAACCCACAGGGAGCTTAAGCCATAGTCGTCGTTGAGGGCGAAGATTTCTTCTCTCCCCTACGTCGTGACAACCCTCAAAACTCCATGTATTGTCCCGGTTTGGCTTATTTTATTTTATTTTTTTAAATGAAGAAGAAAGAAAAGAATGAAACAAAGAAAAAGGAAACGTACACACACACACCGTCAACCTCGTATCCTCCATCCACCCACCCTCTCCTTTACTTTTCCTTACTTTCTCCCCTCCCACTCTCCTCTCTCTCTCTCTCTCTCTCTCTCTCTCTCTCTCTTTCACCTCTTCCCACCACCCACCCACTCCGTCAAAAGAACCCGTTCAAGTGGTTTGCAGTCTGTTTAGGCTCGGACGAGGAGGTAGAGAAGATACCAGACGGACAGACAGGCAGGTGACAGACGAGGAGGTAGAAAAGATAGCAGACGGACAGACAGGCAGGTGACAGACGAGGAGGTAGAGAAGATAGCAGACGGACAGACAGGCAGGTGACAGACGAGGAGGTAGAGAAGATAGCAGACGGACAGACAGGCAGGTGACAGACGAGGAGGTAGAGAAGATAGCAGACGGACAGACAGGCAGGTGACAGACGAGGAGGTAGAGAAGATAGCAGACGGACAGACAGGCAGGTGACAGCCGAGCACGACAGACGAGAGAGCACTCACCGCCGTGATTTTCCCCTCATCGCGCATGCGCCGCCACATCTCCAGCATGCCCTCCTCGCAGTGCTGGGCCCAGTGCTTGACCCCTTTGATTTTGCCTTCCGGGTCATGCGCCGGGGTGGACACGATCAGAATGCCCCCTGCACATGAGACAAGGCAGAGGGGTGCTGACCGACAGCAGACTGTGTGCGAGAGGTTAGGGACAGTGTGCGAGAGAGGTTAGGGACAGTGTGCGAGAGGTTAGGGGCTGTGTGCGAGAGGTTAGGGACAGTGTGCGAGAGGTTAGGGACAGTGTGCGAGAGGTTAGGGACAGTGTGCGAGAGGTTAGGGACAGTGTGCGAGTGCGAGAGGTTAGGGACAGTGTGCGAGAGGTTAGGGTCTGACTGTGTGCGAGAGGTCAGGGACAGGTCAGCGAGAGAAGGCCAAGATCTCTTCTTCCTAATCGGGAGGTTGCGAACAGAGGTGAACGATTACCATAGCCTGATATATACAATGATATTGGAGAGAGGGAGAGAAAAAGACAGTCAGACAGAGAGAGAGAGAGAGAGAGAGAGAGAGAGAGAGAGAGAGAGAGAGAGAGGCACACACACACACACACACACACACACACACACACACACACAGATGAAGGAGAGAGAGAGAGAGGCAGACAGACACACAGAAATAGAGACAGAGATGAAGGGAAGAGAGACAGAGGGAGACAGACAGAGAGACGAGGGCATTTAAAGAATCTAGAGCGTGGTTCAGCTTCTTCCCGTGTACAACCCGCTTCCTCTCCGACATGAACGAGATCAATTCTGTCTGAAGAGGTCAGAGGTCAAAGAGGATTATTTCCGAGTTGTGTACAGCTACTAGGTTGTTGTTGTTTGTTTGTTTGTTTGTTTGTTTCCCCCCATGTCTCCAAAAACAGCAAAGTTCTGTGATTGGTAGTGAGCAGAAGTACACCGGATTTTGATTCTCTGATGACAGAACTGTGAACACTTATGCACTGGCTACGACCACAAAATAAAAAGAAGACCGACGGCTCTTTCCCAGTGGCGGGGGGGGGGGGGGGGGGGGGGGGGGGGGGGTGGAGGGTGGAGGGGGAAGAGGAAGTAATGGCGGCACATGATTAGAAAAGGTTTCCGATGCCAAGCCCATAAAAGACAACATTTATTTTGTTTGTACTGAAGATGACGTAGATTTTAACCGGAAAGAAACTGGATGAAATAAGAATGCTTACATTTAGTCTTCCTTTTCCGTCGCTGTTCCTTGCAATTACAAATAATACATATAATGCAGCCACGCGACTCGCCGAATGTTATACACAGTGTGTTCCAATTGATAAGAACCATCTTTGGAATTCACTTGCTGAGACTCGCTGAGTTGTCGATGACTGGCACTAAACTTTGTCAATCGATTTTTGACAGTTTTCCACTGTTATCTGATATGGGACCAAGTGTTTACATTTATGAATACGCGTCTAAAAAATACTGACAATGGACGTTTACAAAAAGAACTATATTATAGCTGAATTCGTCATTCGTTTGCAAAAATGATAACACTGATGACAATGAAATAAACGAATAAAGAAAGATAAGACCCTGAAGACAATTAAGCGAAAGAAATTAGTATGCGATTCATGACTTGGTGGTATCATTCACAAACACACGTTTCGAATAACGTGCGCCATTGAGACATTTGATAGGCACTGTACTTAACCGATATATTAAAGACCCCACTTTTAATCCTACTTGCAAACCAACCTAAAACTGTCATCGTGTGGGGTGGAAATCTTCACCGGGAAAAAAAATCAACTTCTTATCCTAGCCAAGGCTTCAGAGAGCCTCGTCTCAAGGGCAAACTGAAGCAAATCCTTATTATTAAGTCTTGGTGACTGGGAAAACGTTCTTCCAGGGTGAGCCGACCTCCAGGGTCCACTGTACCTTTTTTGAGCTCCCGGGTCCGTTGCAGGAGGAAGGTTTCCCAGTCTTTGGCGGACTGAACCTCCACCTTCTTGCACTCCTCTGGCGTGGCGTTGGGGTAGCGGTGGAACGAGTCCTTGTATTTGGTGATCCTGAAACGAACAACGCACACACACACCCGCTTTGAACGTGTGGGGAGTAACCATCTCCAGATGCCTGTGAAGAATGATAAACCTCCGCCTTAACATCGGCATCGCTGGGAGTCGCCAACAAATACAGCGTGGCGACTCTGTAACCAGTATAATGCACTTCCGCATTAAACTTGACTGTGCATGAAATAATCATCTCCAACTCGGTGACACTACAGATTATTATAACACGCATCAAGCTTAACTCTGGCTGTTCAGGGAGTACCGGTCTCAAGATTAAGGCGGCTTTGTGAAAGTAGTTACAGCAGAGCATACTACATTACCGAGATACGACACTTGGGGGTTTTCCGTAAGACCGCGGACTAGGTTACGGCCCTTAGTCAGCACGTGTAAACTCAGCTCCAACATAGCGACGCGCAAGAAGCAAGGAGGCGAAGCCTGCAGCGCTATCGGTTGTTCAAACGCTCGCAACAAAATCGATTGTGAAGGGCTGGCATTTTTTCGTTTTCCAAAGGACGAAGAAAGGCATGTACAAACTTTATTGCATTTTATTAATTATTGGCAGAGTAAACCACGTAAGCAATACCGTATACGGTGTGGGACTATGCATCTGGTGCAACTTGAGTCTAGTCTAGATCAAGTTTATAGTATGACTATGAAGCCACATGGGCAGATTTTTAACAGTTTTTATATATATATGTAAGGAAAGAGCAATGCGCATACCTTGTTTCTTCTAGAAATCATTAAGCCTACTGGCTTATTTACAGTCCCGTTAGCTAAACAACTAGGCAGCGGGGAAAACCAGACCACGCATACCGTGCCCTCACATGGCCAGTGATGTTTATGTTGATAATGACAGTTCCGACACACGTGTTTCATCACCGAATCTCTCTCTGTCTCTCTCTCTGTCTCTCTCTCTGTCTCTCTCTCTTCTCTGTCTCTCTCTCTCTCTCTCTCTGCGTGCAGTTGCATGGCTTGTGTGTGTACAACCTTGAGTTAATCTGACAATAAATTGGTTTCAGTCAGTGTGTGTGTGTGTGTGTGTGTGTGTGTGTGTGTGTGTGAGAGAGAGAGAGAGAGAGAGAGAGAGAGAGAGAGAGAGGAGAGAGAGAGAAAACCATTACTAACCCCCCTCCACCCCCAGCATACTCGTGTGTAAACCTACATGTATCAATGACCGTTTCATGTCTAGGCCTATCTCGTCGCAATGTCTATTTTGAGGTTGATGTGTGTATTTGAAATTGTGTGCTTCTTCTTTGCTCGTATTTTAAAGAAGACATTTTTTGCAAATTTTTGCAGACTGTTTGGAAAATGCAACCAGTTTTGTTTTAATCCATCTTGTATTGATGGCAGAACTTTTTTCTATGTTTTGTGGGATGAGACGGACTGCATTACCCCCTCCCACCCCCCACCTCCACCCCTTTCATTATGCCATTGTTGGACGTTGTTATAAACTGACACAACACAATTAAAGTTTGATTTGGAGACAAATAAATGGTCTTTTTTTTAAATTTAGAACAAGCCACAAACTCTCTCTCTCTCTCTCTCCCCACCCCACCTTCACCCATCTTACCACAGTCATGCACACACACACACACACACACACACACACACACACACTATACATACATAAAAATGCACACATGCAGTGCACACACGCACCTACATGCACACGCACACAAACACAAGGAGGGCCAAAAAATGTGTAGAGGCATTTGAATCTGTCGTCACAAACTGCTGAAGCAGTTCAAGGTAAAGTTATGACAACAAATGCGGCCCGACGGGCGTCGTTGTTTTCATCACGGCAACGTTTTCACATAGCAGCCGCGAGCCTGCAGCCCGCGCCGACTAAGGGAGATAATCGACTGAACGGACTTGTAGGCTGTAAGAGGCAGTGTCGTATCTCGGTAATGTAGTATGCTCTGGTTACAGTCAGGAAGTTCCAGACCTACTTTCACATAGCCGCCTTAATCTTGACAGTGGAGGGAGTAAGAATACTCGGTGATCCTGTAAATGACATCCATCGACAAGAAATATCCCGTCTGTAAATGATATCTATTGACAAGAAACATCCC
>CM031605.1:24329625-24334625 GCA_018398815.1 Conus ventricosus
AAATTCAGTGTTACTTTAACTCTGCATTGTAATACTTGCTTTTGCTATGTTACTTTTTATGGAACATGTGTTTAAATGTGATCGTTAAGAATCTGTCCCCCGAAAACAGACTGTGGCTGCCTGAATGGTGAAGGTCCTGCCTCACTGTCAGTGAACTGGCAGCAACAGTGACCGTAACAACAGCTGTGTACAAACGGCAAATAAAACAAACTGCGGCGTTACTGAAACACGACAAAAAAGCAGAAGAGCACACAAAACAAAGTGTGAAGTAACGACGGTTTAATGCACGACACAAAACAGGACAAGAAATTTTCGGCAAAATGCCTTCCTCAGCGACAAAAAAAAAAAAGTACAGTACTCCCCTTGTGAAGCCAAAGTGGTGAGTGAAGTAGACAGAGGGACAGTGGAAGAGAGGGTGAGTAGAGTTCAAGGAATAGGGCACGAGGAAAGAGGGTAGAGTAAAGTGAGGAGCTGAAACAGCTGTGTAGTTATGTAGCAACCAGCCCAGAGAATGAAAACGTGAGAGCTGTATATCTGGCCATCAGCCCGAAGAATAAAACATGGGAATTGTATCTCTGGCCATCAACCCAGAGGATGAAACATTGGAATTGTATCTCTGGCCATCAGCCCAAAGAATGAAACATGGGAATTGCATCTCTGGCCATCAACCCAGAGAATGAAACATGGGAATTGTATATTTGGCCATCAACCCCCTAAAATAAAAATGGCAATTGTATATTTGGTCATCAGCCCAGAGAATGAAACATGGAATTGTATACCTGGCCATCAACCCCCTAAAATAAAAATGGGAATTGTATATTTGGTCGTCACCCCAGATAATGAAAGATGGGAACTGCATATTGGACCATCACCCAAAAGAATGAAACATGGGATTTGTACATTTGGTCATCACCCCATAGAATGAAACATGGGAATTGTATATCTGGTCATCACCCCAGAGAATGAAACATGAGAAGTGTATATTTGGCCATCAACCCAGAGAATGAAAGATGGGAATTGTATATTTGGCCAGCAACCCAGAGGATGCAACATGTGGGTTGTACATTTAGACATCAGTCCTAACATTTTTGTGATAGACGAACAGCTTAATCAAAGACAAGAAGATACAAATGCAATCAGCTTAAAGAATGATATATAGCCATATTTGCATGCAAGAAAACTGCATATATGAAAACTGCGTAATAGGCTATCAGCTCAAAGAATAAACCAAGTGAATTGTGTGCCAGGCAGTCAACTAAGATAATAAACCATGCGAGCTGTGTGTGTGGCCCAGCTGCCCAGAGAATAAAGGAAGCGAGTTGGTTCACCAAGTGAATCAACCCACAGAATAATACACAATGAGCAGGTAGCCCAGGGAATTCCAAACGCGCGAGGGCCAGAGAATCCGCGTCAGCTGCGGTTCCAAGTAGAACAGTAACAATGCATACCTCCCTCCTCCCACCACTACCCTCTCCTTCGCCACTCTCCCTCCACCCACCCAACCCCTCCCGAGCCTCCCCCCCACCATCCCCACCCCCACCCCTCACCACCTCGCCTCCCCCATCATCTGTCGCTCTGTCTGTCTGTCTGTCTGTCTGTCTGTCTCTCTCTCTCTCTCTCTCTCTCTCTCTCTCTCTCTCTCTCTCTCTCAAAAGCCCAGGACATGTTTCAGGTTTAACCAGACTGACCAGTTCCCATGCCACATGGACGCCGGTCAGACTCCCACCCACCCACGTGGCTATGCCTTCTGAACGTACACGTCATCTGTTAGGAAACAGGGACGTAGTACTTGTGCGTATAAGCGTGTGTATGCGCGCGCGCGCGTGTGTATGTGTGTGTGTGTGTGTGTGTGTGTGTGCGCGCGTCGCGCGCACACGGGCGTGCGTACGTGCATGTGTGTGCGTGCGTGCGTGCGTGTGTATTAGCGTGTGTGCATGCGTGCACGCGCGTGTGCGCATGTGTGTATGTGTGTGGGTGGGAGGGAGGGGGAGGGGACGACTGTGAGTGGGTTTTGTGTGTGTGTGTGTGTGTGTGTGTGTGTGTGTGTGTGTGTGTGTGTGTGTGTGCGTGCGCGCGCGCGCGTGCGTGTGCGTGCGTGTGTGTGCGTGCGTGTCCGTCTGCGTCTGTGTCTATATCCCTGTCTGTGCGTCCGTCAGCGCGCGCAACGAACGTGAATACAGTACCGACCACATGTTTTCCCAGAACAGCCCAAAAGCGCTGATTCAGTCTTTGACCTTAGACCTTGTTACACAACTACAGAAAGATAACATGTCACCTATCTCCGTGGCATACTGAGAGAGAGAGAGAGAGAGAGAGAGAGAGAGAGAGAGAGAGAGAGAGAGAGAGAGAGAGAGGTGAGTAAAGAAGGACGAGGAGAGGGGAGGGGAGGGAGGCTGAGAAGGGTGTCTGCCTGTCCGAGGTCAAGCAGGATTTTCCGTTCCAGACTGACATCGGTTTGACACCGACCGGCGGCGCACAGGGTCACCCAAATGCGCTTACATGGTCAACAACGTTGGGTGCTTCTTGGAGTGGGAGAAGACACAACCAACGTTAAAGTCTGTTTTGACTAGTCGCCTCCATTCCACAGCCCCCCCCCCCCCCCCAACTCCCCCCCCCCCTCCCCTTCCGCCTTCTACCACTACCCGCCTACCTACCATCACAATAAATCTGAACTATTGTTTTTCCCTATCCTTCATTGTAAGTGTAACCCGAATGCAATCACAGTAAAAAAAAAATTATAAAGAAAAAAAAAAGAAAAAAAGGGGGGAAAAAAAGAAAAAAAAAGAAAAAGAAAACTCAAATGTACCGATATTTGATAAGCAAAGAAAAATTGCCATCTGGCTGCGAGCTAAATGCGTCCTGGCCGAGGACGATGCCAAAGGTGTTGATAATAGATACTTCTAAATGATTGATTGATAAACTGTCTCTCCCCCCCCCCCCCCCCCCCACCCTACATAGAGAAGAGCTCAACCAATCACAATCAGCCTAGAGTCACAGCTTCAAAGAAGCGAAGAGCTAAACTAGAAAGGAATGAATACATACGATTCTGGATTACAGCGATGCACGACCAAAGAACTTATAACTGCATTATAACTTATTCTGCTACACAGTTTGGTGTCGTAAAGCAGTATCCGTTGGAAGTTATGGGCGCGTAATTACTTCATCGTGGCAGCGAAGAGTTACCGTACTTTGTTCGTTGCTTACTGTTTACTGTTCCCTGCCTCATTCAAGATTTGCTTTCATCGCTTCGGGGAGCGAACAGAGGGCGACCTGCTTTCATTTTCGGCAGGAAACAGTTTCATTTTCGGCAGGAAGCAGTTTCATTTTCGGCAGGAAACAGAATGGAAATGGACGAAGAGCGGAGAATTGACGAAAGACCGAGGCGCAGCGGGAAGGAGGACGAGGAAGAGAACGCGGGGGTAAAGAAACGGGGGTAAAAGTGGAAAGGGGGGAGGGGGAGGGGCTGAGGGGATCAGGAGGGGACAGGGAGGAAACGAGGGGTAGGGGTGGGGGGTGGGGGTTTGAGGAGACAGACAGTTACAGCCTCTCTTCCGTTATGAAAATTGACATACACATGTGAAGTCCACAACGATTCAAAACATTTTCATTCCAACATTCAATTCGTACAGGCGGATTGAGGGGGGGGGGGGGGGGGGGGGGGGGGGAGGTAGTGCAATGCTGAAAGAGCTCATCATTCCTAGTGTGTGAAATGATTCTAAACTAGTTCAATGCGACTACAAAATGACATTAAAAAAAAAGCCGCATCAACAAACAGCGCAACAAAATTGGCCGCTACTGTTCATGCAAACTGGCAAACTTTCACACCTAGTAGATGCAAATTTGCAACATGAAAACAAGCATAAGTTACATACTATTTTTTTTTAATTATTATTATTATTTAAATGGACAGCTTCTAGCACAGAGGTAGGTGAGTCTCAACGCGTGATAGAAAAAGAGGAAATTATTAGCGTAGAATTTCCACAAGGGTGCAGATTGCAAGTTATAGTGAAAAATTCGCCGGCACCCCCACAAGGGAGGAAGTGTGTGTGTGTGTGTGTGTGTGGGGGGGGGGGGGGAGTCAGGAAGATGAGGAGGCAAGAGATTCTAAAAAAAAAAGACTTTTTAGAACAAAAACAGGTAAATAAGCCATAAAACGCAGAATAAGCAAAAAAAAATTGAACGACAGTAGGTAAAAAAAAAAAAAAAGACAGATGAGGGGGCGGGGGGGGGGGGGGGGTGGGCTAGAAGTAAAAGAAGTAGAAGAACAACAACAAAGGCAGAGACGGAGAGAGTGATTGGGAAAGACAGAAAACGGCTCCATCATACGTCTCCTGAACTGCGGGTACACGTGTGCCTATGAAATATAAATCATCCTAAAAGCTGGCTACATCTCTTAGCTATACATCCTTAAAAACAAACGGGTACAGGTGTGTACCTATGAAATATAAACCATCCTAAAAACCTGGATACAGTTGTACCTATCAAGTGACGAACTCTTCCTAAAAGCCGGGTGCAGCTGAACCTAGGCAGTATAAAACGCCGTCCTTGGGATTATGGCGCGGTCATTATGATCGATCACCACTCGTTCTGAGCTAACAAAACTCGGTGACATTGCAGTGCTTGGGCTGACGCTGCACATCGAATACAGTGGGGTCAAGTTTGGGGCGAGTGGGCAGGGGTCACAGGACAGGTATTAGAGAAGGGTCCACCGATGAAACAGCATTATGTCTGCAATAATTCTATGGGCAGTCTCAAATTTCGCCCGGACAGCCGATATGAGTTGGCACGTCTTCCGTAGACGTCTTAGGCGCGCCGAAGTGGAATATTGCCTCGGGGGGGGGGGGGGGGGGGGGGGGGAAGAGAGAGGGGGGAGAGAGAGAGAGAGAAGAGAGAGAGAGAGAGAGAGAGAGGAGCGGGGGAGAGAGGGGGGATGGGAGACTAGAGAGAGAGAGAAACGAGAGAAGAGAAATAGAGAGAGAGCGGAGAAGAGGGGGAGGGAG
>CM031605.1:24337125-24342125 GCA_018398815.1 Conus ventricosus
AAGACTTGTGACCCGGGCTGAGAAGACTCAGCCCTCGACAGTAGACAAGGCAGTGACTCACGTGCTCGCCCTCCTCTTCTCGCTGGCCAGAAGAAATAACGCCGACCCTGGCGGCCCCTGCCCGTCATTTTAGTCCTCCGGGCCAGACGCCACCCGTGAACCGTGTGTCGCGATTGGCTGATGGTGGGCAGTGACCTTTGAACACGCACGTGGGGGAAGAACCCCAGGAGAGTGATTGGCTGGTAGGTTTGGAGGAGGGAAAGGGTCAAAAGGGTTCCAGGGCTGGATCAATGAGAGAGAAGGGGACTCGGGGAGGAAGGGGAGGGGAGGGAGGGGAGGGGAGGGATGAGGTAAGAGTTTTGTAGGTGGTGGTGACATCATGTGGAAGTGGACTGTCTTAACTTTGTATACATACATGTGTCAAAGTGGGTAGGTTAACTTGGAGGGTGAGGAAGAAGGGCGTGCGGGTAGGGAGGTGGGGGTGGGGAGGTGGGCGTGGGGGGTGAGGGGGTGGAGGATGAGAACGGGAGGGGAATGGTGTAGGCAAGGCTGGGGGTGGGGGGTGGGGGTGGTGGCTGGAGTGTTTTGTGGGAACTTTTGACATGACTCTCTGTGTGTGTGTGTGTGTGTGTGTGTGTGTGATCGCAAAATTCATGTAAGGTTAAATTTACGTGAACCTTCCTGTCCACTGCCCTTCCCCTCCTCTCCCCTCCTTCTCTCAGTACTGAGTGGAAAAAAAGGAAAAGGCAGGGGGGGGGGGATAAAGATTAATCAACCCGTCAATCAATCGCTCAGTCAGGGAAAAGGGGAGAGAGAGAGAGAGGAAAAGGAGAGAGAAAAGAGGGAGGGAGAGAGAGAGATTAATCAACCAGCCCAAACAATCACTCAGTCAAAAAGGAGAGACAGACAGACAGAGTGAGACATACATACTCTCTCTCTCTCTCTCTCTTCTCTCTCTTCTCTCTCTCTCTCTCTCTTTTAACACACACAACACACACACACACACACACGAGAAAAAGATCCCTGTGTGTGTGTGTGTGTGTGTGTGTGTGTGTGGTGTGTGTGTGTGTGTGTGTGTGTGTGTGGTGCGTGTGTGTGTGTGTGTGATCCCCTCGTCGCTTCACTTCTTCCACCTGCCCTCCTTCTCTCTCTCCTATTTTTTTAACAATCAAATTCCAATAGCGTAGCGTCCCTCCTATAAAATCCATGGATTCCCTCTGTCCTCATCATCACGTGATCTGCTCTTTGGTTGACTCTCACCTTTTCAATATGTGTGTATGTGTGTGTAAGGTCGGGTGCGAACAACCAGCGAACCATTATATAGTCTTTACGGTTAGAAAACGCGACAAAATCAAGAGGCAAATTGCAACGAAAACTTTAATATGATACCATTTCATTCACAGTAGACATATTTCAAAGCGGTTTTTTGCATAGCATTGATTGAAATTTGATCTTTTCAGATAAAACTAAGCACGTATTGTCACTGTAAAGTTTTCAAGAGTTTTCGCCCTTGGATCCAGGCACCCGCGCAAAGCCTCAATATCGGATGTGGCCACCTCCAGCAATCACGGTGAGATTGCACCGATTTGGCATGGAGTTGACAAGTCGATCAAGAAAGGCCTGAGGGACTTGGTTCCACTGACGCTGGATCTCCCGTTCAGAGCCACAGCATTGTGAGGGCGGTTGGGCTGCTCGTTGATGCGGCGTTTCAGGAAGGCCCACAAACTGTTCGATAGGGTTCAAGTCTGGACTTAGAGCAGGCCAGTCTATCATCTGGACATTGTTCTGCTGAAGGAAGGCTTGTGTGACCTGTGCTCTGTGGGCCGGGGCGTTGTCTTGCTGGAAAACATATTGGCGGCCGTCTTGCAAACAAGGGCACTACGACAGGGCGCAGGACCTGTGCTATGTAGCGAAGGGCAGTGACTCCACCGCACGACCTGGCTGCAGGTTGAAGAACATGGTCCAATGAGTCTGTTGCCACACATTGCCCCCCACATCATGACGGACTGGCCGCCCCACAGGTTGTGCTGCTGCACGTACTGACCAGCAAAGCGCTGGCCACGAGGACGATACACGTAAACACGCCTGTCAATCTGATCCAGACAGACTCGAACCTCGTCGCTGAACACGACAGTTCTCCAGTTTGTGTTCCTGTGCCTGTGAATCCAATTCAAGCGGGCAGCACGATGCTGTGGCGACAGATAGTGACCATGGTAGGGTCGGCGGCAGTACAGCTGGTGGCGTCTGAGAAGCTGCAGGATGATGCTGGGGCGAATTACCCTGTTGCCGGGTCCATGAATCTGTCGTCCCACTGAAGAGGCACTTTGGAAAGGGTTTGCCCTGAAGCTACGCACCACATATCGCTCCTGGCGAGCAGTGAGGACGCGTGGCCGACCAGGTCTGGGGGCATCACGAACAGTCCCAGTGGCTTGATGGCGATTTGCAAGACGATAAATGTTCGACCGGTGCCATTTAGCGCCCTAGCGACGTCTTGCACTCTGTTTCCAGCCTCCAACATGCCGATGGCTCGCCAGCGCTCATGTGACGTCATACGCGGCATCCTTTGGTGTTGTGGTGTTGAGGGAGAAGTAACCTTTTTTGCGAGTTGTTTTTTACCCACTGACACCAAACATTGTGGCTTTGCATTTTACTCACCTGTAGTGTGTCCTCTGCTTTTTCACGAGGACACAATTTTCACGTGAATCTGACCTCATGTTAACGACACAGTGGCACTTTGCGAGTAA
Organism: Conus ventricosus; assembly: GCA_018398815.1. NCBI lineage: Eukaryota > Metazoa > Mollusca > Gastropoda > Neogastropoda > Conidae > Conus > Conus ventricosus. The sequence goes on from CM031605.1 coordinate 24,339,870, forward strand.
GGTGAAAATGCGGCAACTTGGGGACAGGGCCATAACTCCGTCCGTGACAAAGTGATCTGCCCGGCTTTTTCGTGATCAGAACAGAAAAGGCCTAGTTGCACTCAGACACATTTTGCAGTTTGCACAATAACCTGCCAGGCTATGTCGGATTTTCCAAATATTGCAAACATTTTGGAGCGGCCGTGTCGCGTTTCTAACCGTAAAGACTATATGTCAAATGAAACGTTCATTCTTGTTTTTATTATCATTATTATTCAATTTATTATCATTATTATTATCATTATCATTATTATCATCATCAGCAGCAGCAGCATCATTATCATGATCATTAATAATCATAAGAATAATAACAACAACAATAATAATATAATGAAAAATGATACCGATAATACTAATAATATTTCATTATTATTGAAAAGTAATGTTAATAACAATAACAATGCATCAATAATGAAAATGATAGTGTAAACAACAATCATACCAATACCAAAGCACCCTCGTCATCCCCGCCCCACAGCTATGTCCGATAACTCCTGTTTCACCCTCCAGATGTGTCAATATGCTGTGCAGTCAGTCAGCTGTTTATCGACAGAGTCATCAAACAAAAACAACATAGGCATACTTGCACGAATTAAAAAAAAATCACTTCCCAAGCCTTACACAAGGAAAAAAAAGGTATGCCAATGAACAGTGCAGTCACTGGGTCCCACGACATCCACTCCAGTAAAAAAAATAAAATAAAAAAAATAAATAAAAAAAAGCGAAATCCACCCCGGCGATACCGTTTCCCCTTTAACAACTATGTCCTGTATATATGAGCATTATTGGAAAACTCTTTTTTTTTTAAGGCAGTGGTCTCCTGGCATCTGATGAATAAAAAACGTAATAGAATGCCCTCCCCCTCGCCTGCCTTTCTTCCCTCCTTCCCCCTCTCACTCTAATGAATGAATCAGCTCCAGATGCAGAGAGGGGGAGAGAAAAAGAGAACGAGCAGTGGCTAAAATCATACACATACACGCCAGCACACACACACACACACACACACACTTTTATGCATTATAAATATTCCGTAGCGTGGCACGCACTTTAGCGACTGATTTGCAGCAAAGCTTTCATTCGTGTTCTCGTAGCGTGTTTGTACTCTCTCTCTCTCTCTCTCTCTCTCTCTCTCTCTCTCTCTCTTCTTCTTCTTCTTCTTCTACCATCTCCATGTCTCCCGCCGTCCGCGCACAGAACGGCGTACCTGTAGTAGATAGATGTCTGTAATAATGATGTCACGCCATCAACACAGCCGTCGACGGAAAATATTTCCCGATGTGCCTTTGGCCTCAACTGTTTGTTGTCCTACTGTGCGGTTGGAAAGATACTCATTGGAAATTGCCACTGCTGTCTTTTCATAATTTCCTTTTTTTCTTCTTTTTTTGTTGTTGTTGTTGTTACATTTTTGCTCTTGTTTCTTTTTTTTCTGTCATTATTTCTTTGCTGTTGATATCTCTGTAGGTTCTATTCCTCTCTGAGAGAAGCCCTCTTTTGCCACCCTGTGCGGAATACATTTGTCTTCTGATATCTTTCCATCGGCGTACTTGCCATCTCTCTCTCTCTCTCTCTCTCTCTCTCTCTCTCTCTCTCTCTCTCTCTCTCTCTCTCTCTCTCTCGTGTGTGTGTGTGTGTGCGCGCGCGCGCGCGCGCGTTGTGTGTGTGGTGTGTGTGTGAGAGAGAGAGAGAGAGGAGAAGAGAGAGAGAGAGAGAGAGAGAGAGAGAGAGTGTGTGTGTGTGTGTGTGTGTGTGTGTGTGTGTGTGTGTGTGTGTGTGTGTCCGTGCCCGAGTCTCTCTCTTTTACTTTTCGATCCTCTTTTCAATTACTTTCTTAAAGCAAGGTAGAAGAAGAAAAAGAGAAGCTACAATAACCACAACAACACAGCAACACCAACGAGAACAACCAAGAGAAGAAGAACAACAACAATAACAACCACAGAGACAATAGCTACAAGAGTAACAAGAAAAGCAATGGGAGTTCAAACCAACAACAAAAATACAAACCCGTACAACAGCATTAACAGCAACACCAACGAGAGAAGGAAAAGAAACCTGTTATGTTCCATTTTGTCGATAAACAGAAACCACTCGGGGATGGGGGTGGGGGGAGGTATATATATATATATATATATATATATATATATATATATATATATATATATATATATATATAAAACAGTTAAAAGAGGAGTCTTAAAACTATCTACAAATTTGTTTCAA
>CM031605.1:24347125-24350842 GCA_018398815.1 Conus ventricosus
CTCTCTCTCTCTCTCTCTCTCTCTCTCTCTCTTCTCTCTCTGGTTTTTCTTCCACCCCTTCAATGTCACCTTCACCTCCTCTCACCTTTTTGTCTATCTTCCCTTCTCTCTCTCTCTCTCTCTCTCTCTCTCTCTCTCTCTCTCTCTCTCTCTCTCGCTTTGGTTCCCGTCTCTCCCCATCTTTAATCCTCTTCCAACCTCACACCCTTGTTCCTTCCCATCCCCGACACCCCATCCCCCCCCCCCCCCTCTCTCTCTCTCTCTCTCTCTCCTCTCCTCTCCCTGTTTTCTCTCTCTCTCTCTCACTCACTCTCGTCTCTCTCTCTCTCTCTCTCTCTCTCTCGCTCTCTCTCTCTCTCTCTCTCTCTCTCTCTCTTCTCTCTCTCTCTCTCTCTCTCTTCTCTCTCTCTTTCACGGTGCCTATCGTCCTGTCTCCTCTCACCCACCCGTCTCTCTCTTCCGTGATTCCTGCCGTCTCTGTCCGTTTTTTTCTTTCGCCATCTTTCCTCTGAAGTGTTCTCTTTTTTTTTTAATAGCCTACTAATAGATATAATCAGCACTGGCCGTTACACATGAACTCATGGGTTGGCAGTTTGGGCTATGCGTGCTAACTAATCAAAATAACCTGAGACCGCTTCACAACATGGACAGACGAGGGGGAAAAGTATTATTCCGGAATGGCGGTGGTTATGAGTTCGAATACTGAAACATCTCATTTATATTGGTTAATCAATTTTTTCTTTTCTTTTTTTCAATTAAAGTCATCGAATGTTTGATTCAAAAAGACAGTCTTCGTTTTTAAAACTGCCCCCCTGTGAACACAAAACGGGAGAGGGGAAAAGAGAAAAGGGGGACCACACACACACACACACACACACACACACACACACACACACACACACACACCACATACGCACGCAAGAAAGCACGCACGCGCTCTCTCTCTCTCTCTCACACACACACACCCACCCCACACACACCCACACACACACACACACAACACACACCGTACGCACGCAAGAAAGCACGCACGCGCTCTCTTTTCTCTCTTCTCTCTCTCTCTCTCACACACACACACACACACACACACACACACACACACACACACACTGACACAGTGAAAGAGAGGCAGACTAAGACAGCACGTACGTGTTGAAAGTTCACAAAACTCCAATCGCCCCCCCCCCCTCCCCCCCCTCCCCCCTTTCAGGTATAATTAAAGTGGTCCACTTTAATTTGGCTGGCCCATCGTTGACTTGGAGATTGCCGCTGTCCGGAGCACGCAAAGTGTCGGTAAACAGTGACCGACGGAGGAAGGGGAAGTGGGAAAGTTCTTAAGAGGCGGAGGTTTACCAATTTCGACCCTGGGTAACCACGAAGCCTTGGATTTTAGAGGGGCTCGGGAAAGTTTCCGCTTGTACCTGTCCGGGTCCCCTTGGCCAAGTTCTCTTACACCCTGTCTCATTATGCTGTCCATTCGCCCTCGACACACTCCATTCACCGTACGCGGGCGCGCGCACACACACACAACACACACCAACACACACACACACCACACACACACACACACACAACACACCACCACCACCCCCACCACCACCACCCACCATGCCACCACCACCACACTTACACCTCCCCTTTTTCCCCTCACCTCCCCCTCTGCCCTCCCCCCTTTTCCTTTACCCTCCCCCACCTCCCCCCTCCCCCCCCCCCCCACGCCGTTCCTCTGTCAACTCTCCATTCTCCATCTCCGGTCTTTCAATTAGTGTTCAGCTGCCCGCTCCGCAGGCCTGTAGTTAGTTTGCGCCTTTACCTTATGTTTTAAAACTAAATCGTTGTACCGCTGGTTCTGAGTCAAAACCCCATCTTCCAGTACATAAAATGGGTCCATGCATACGGTTGAACAAAACACGTTGTGTGTGTGTGTGTGTGTGTGTGTGTGTGTGTGTGTGTGTGTGTGTGTGTGTGTGTGTGTGAGTGTGTGTGTGGGCGTGCGTGCGTGCGTGCGTGTGTGTGAGTGTGTGTGTGTGTGTGTGCGTGCGTGTGTGTTTGTTGTTGTTGTTGTGTGTGTGTGTGCATGTGTGTGTGTGTGTGTGTGTGTGTGTGTTTTTTGGTGTGTGTGTGTGTGTGTATGTGTGCGTGCGTGTCTGCGTGTATGTGTGTGTGTGTTTTGGTGTGTGTGAGTGTGTGTGTGTGCGTGGTGTGTGTGTGTGTGTGTGAGTAGGGTATGTGTAAATGTGTGTGTGCGCGCGCATGTGCGTGCCTGTGTCCGTATTAAACAATCTACTTTTCCAAAAACAGGAAATTGGGGTGGGTTAAAAAGTACAAACACTAAACCCACGAGACAATAAGATGTGAGACTGACATCGTCCCTGTTCAGTTCATTGATCTTTTGCTACGTGATGAAGACGATGAGATAATGATGACGACGAAGACAGTGGATCGTCGGATGATAATATAGATCGTTGGGGTGTCGTGGCGGACGGTTAGACAGCCCTCCGTTCAAGTCATGGGGCAACGTTTAGAGGCGTTGTAAACCGATCCAGATTGCCCATATATGATTTCGAAGATCTTCACTGGGACTGACATCCCCTCCCACTGTGCCACGTAGAATGGTCTTGGCCAGGTAGTCAGTCACGTACTGAACCGAATTGTGCCACGTAGAATGGTCTTGGCCAGGTAGTCAGTCACGTACTGAACCGATTGTGCCGTAGATTTGGGCTTGGCCAGGTAGTCAGTCACCGTACTAAACCGAATTGTGCCAGTAGAAGGTCTTGGCCAGGTTTGTCAGTCACCTACTGAACGAATTGTGCCACGTAGAAAGGTCTTGGCCAGGTTTGTCAGTCCCCCCTACTGAACCCATACAAACAAAACTTGGAGGAAAGGGGTAAATGTGGTACAGGGATGAGCTCGTTTTGTTATCGGCGGATCCCTGGTTTCGGTGTGGATCAAACAGCGGGTACCGGATCCATTCCTCGACATTCATTGCACATGGGGGATAGCTGCATCAGTGGTTTCCCTACCAAGAGTTACTTCCCCTGGAGAATAGTTTTGTGTGTGGTGGGGTCTATGCAGTTCCGAGTTCTTCTTACAGTTGTTCTTTGGGCGTTCCCTGGCAGTAGATTCTTTTCAGACATGTTCATGGGTCATACCGATGTATTTTGCATAAAACCCCTTTAGCACATGTACTTTGCGTTTGTATCGTCAAACCATGTGGGCATGGGGGGTTGTTCTTGGAGTATAGATTGTATTCCCACTTGGAATTGTTGTGGTTCCTGAGTTCCCTTTTTTTATCATTGCCCCTTATTCTACCTTTCCTCCTGCCCCCCCCCTTCCCTTCTTTCTTTGCGGTTTGGCCAATGTTTCTTCTGGGCTCCCTGGCACGGTTTTACCTGACTGTGCTCAAGGAAGTCTGGGAGAAAGCTTTCCCGTTACAATTTAAACGATATGCCAGCTTTTCACGGTTGTAGGGCGCCCGTTCATGTTCTGGGTTATGGGAGCGGTTTTCTGGTGCATAAGCGTACTCATCGCGTAAGCTTCAGTAGAAGTGAAGAGGGCGTGCATGTTTATTTGGTTATGGCACGGACACGGTTATGGATACGTTTGTTACGGAGCGTATCTGTCGTTCTCTTAATTTTTCGTGAGAATTCGTACTTTTTTTTTCTTTTTTTTTTTTACTTTTTCTTTCACATTTGTTGTTGTTTGGGTTTTTGTGTG
>CM031605.1:24356842-24362503 GCA_018398815.1 Conus ventricosus
ACATCCTAATCTTGATGTCTACATGAAACATCTATCTTTGAACTAACATAGAAACTGTTTGAAATTTTGAAGTCCTTGGCTTGCACATCCATAACCAGTGCAACTTGCAAAGAAAATTTGACACCCAGTTTCCTTTCTTTATCTCTCGAATCTATAAATCAAATAACATTTTGTTAACCAATCGCAATAAAAACCAAGAGAGGGAGATCATTAGCAAACAACAAAAGGAACATTTAAGTCATCTGATATGATAGCAACACCATGTTTCCAAATAGAAATCATTTCATTTGCGAGTTCATTCATTATCTCTCCCCCCCCCCCCCCCTCCCCCCAAAAAATGGGGCTAATAACGCGCTCTCTAAATCCTCGTCAGTTTCAGAAAAATTTTGAGTAACACACACACAGAAAGAGAGAGAGAGAGGAAAAGGAGAGAGAGAGAGACAGAGGAGAAGAAAGGAGAGAGAAGAGAGAGGGGGGGGGAAGGAGAGTGTGGTTGTTGTGGGGCTAATACAGCCCCTCAAGACATTTTCGCCAGCGGTGGAGAAAATAAATGTCAACACACACACACACACACACACACCACACACACACACACGCGCCCCCACCAAGCACATCACTTTTAAAATTTTACAAATATTCTTCGCCCCTCACTTCCTTGTTGAGGGGTAACGCTAAACGGGTGGTTCAACTGCTGTTTACCCGACCAAGATCGGGGTTTCTATCATCCAACAGAAAAGCTGACGTTTCCTGGTTTAAAACAAACAAATGATTGGGTTTTTTCCCAAACCCTTTGGGGCTTTGGGAAGAAAACAGGGTTGGGTCTTGTTTGGAATTCTCTCTCTCTCTCTCTCTCTCCCTCTCTCTCTCTCTCCTCACTTTCCATCACTGCTTCTGACACCACAAAAGCCTACTGCGCCTGGCTGCCTCGGTCGCTTGACTGCTCAACGGTTGACTCTGAGGAGAGAGAGGAGAAGAGAGAGAGAGAGAGAGAGAGAGAAGAGAGAGAGGTGTTGTGTGTGCTAATAACCCCTCAAGACTTTCGCCATGCGGTGGGAGAAATAAAAAAGGTCATACACACACACACAAAACCACCACCACAACACACACCACACACACACGCCGGCACACAAGCCATCTCATTTTAAATTTACAAATTTCTTCTGCTCCCTCAGCTCCCCCTTGTTGAGTGAACGCTAAACTGGTGGGTTCAACTGGCTTTTACCCACCAAGATCGGTTCTATCAATCCCCAGAAAAGCGTTACTGATTTCCGGGTGTAAACATAAAAAATAAAATCGGGTTTTTTCCCAACCGGGCATTGGAAAAAAACACTTGGGCTTGTTGTGAATCCCCTCTTCCCTCTCTCTCTCCCTTCTCTCTCCCCCCTTCCTTTTCTCTCTCTCTCCTCTCTTCTCTCTCTCATTTTTCCATCACTGACGGCGACTGACCATCTTTAAGCCATCAGTGCTCCCGGGCTGTCCGCGGTCGCTTGATCTGTCTCAACGGGTGACTCGGAAGAGAGAGAGAGGAGAGGAGAGAAGAAGAGAGAAGAGAGAGAGAGGAGAGAGAGACAACAGACAAAGACAGACAGAGAGAGACAGAGAAGAGGGGATAAGGGAGGGAAGGAAACAGAGGGGAAAAAAAGAGAAGCGAGAGAGAGAGAGAGAGAGAGAGGAGAGAGAGAGAGAAAAGAGAGAGAGCGGTTGTATGGGGCTTGGTATTGGCATGTGTGTTGTGTAGTGGTGCCCACCGCGTGCGCACAGGGTTTTGTTCGTGTTTTTGTGTGTGGTGTTTGTGTGTGTGTGTTGTGTGTGTGTGTGTTGTTGAGAGTAGGTTGGGGTGTGTGTGTATGGGGTTGTTGGGGGGTGGTGTGTGTGGTGTTTGTGGGGTTTTGTGTGTGGGAGAGGGGTTAACTTTGGGCCCCTTTCCGTCCTCCCCCTTTTTCCTTGCTCCCTTCCTTTCCCTGTAGGCTCCTCTCCCCCTCTCTCGTCCCCCTTTCCCTCTCCTCCCTCTCTCTCTCCCCTCCTTCCATTCTTCTCTGTCGCTTCTCCCCCCCCTCCTCATCCCCCTTTTCCTCCCCCCTCCTCCCCCCCCCCCCCCCCCCCCTTTTCTCTGTACTTGCACGCATGATCAAGTTTGGGGACGCACGTTTTTTTAAAACTAAAGGGGCCCTGTTCAGGAGAACAAGAATCCGAGCACTAAACACAACGCACTGTAGACGTTGTGGACAAAACCGATGCACTAAAAACGTAACTACACGGTTGACGTTTGGCAAAGACCCGTATGCACTAAATACAAACACACTTTACATTTGTGGGACAGAGACCCTATGCACAGATACGTAACGTACATTTTGACATTTTGTGGAAAAGAGCCCCGTATCCCATTTAATACTAACGAAACATCTGTTGACTTTGTGGAAAAGGACCCTATCACAGATTTAACGACACTTTGTTGACTTTGTGGAAAAGGGGAATCCGAATGCACTAAAACAACGTACATCTTGTACATGTTGTGGACAAGAACCCAAAGCCAAACTAACACATCTGTAGACTGGGGGAAAGAACCGTACAAAAATACGTAACGAACACTTGTACATGTTTGGACAAGAACCCTTTATGCACTAAAAACGTAACGAAAGGGGTTGACGTTGGGACAAGAGATCCTATGCCTCAATACAAAACGTACATTTTGTCATTTGTGGACAAGAGACCCGTAGCAAGATACTAACACATCTTGTAGAACGTGTGGACATGAATCCTGTGCACAAACACGAAACGTACATCGTGTAGACTTTTGTGGACAAGACCCTAGCACAAAAAATAACGAACAAAAAGTCACGTTGTGGACAAGAGATCCGTATGCCTAAACACAAAACTTCCATCGTTAGCCTTTTGTGGACATGAAACAGTTCATCTTTATTAAGTGCTGCAACCCGCACCCCCAAAGCGGCGAACATGCAAAAAACCACGTATTGAGGCATACACAACCCGTGAGTGCAGTGCGTTCATTGACATACCCACAAACGCGCGGCGCGCGCGTGCGCGTGCGCGCGCAACAGACACACCAGACACACACCGGCGGCCACACACAACGCACACACACACGAACAAAAAACGGGTTTCAACACATGGAGTAAAAGAAATCAGATCGCAAAGAGGGGAAGAGAGAGAAGAGAGAAGAGAGAGATAGTGATGATGAGTGAGTGAGTAAAGAAGAAAACGAGCAGGAGACAAGAGCATTTTTTAACCCGGGTACAACTTGCGAGTCACATTGTTCAATGTCTTCTCCCCCCCCAAAACCCCCCTATCCCCCCCCCCCCGTCCTTTTCATAGTCCCCCCTCCCCCTCAACCCATCCACCCCACCCCCCACCCCTTCTATCCCCCAAACCCGGTTGCCTATACAGGTGTAGAGCGTTCAACAGCCCATGTTTTTTCAGCAAACACAGTCGGGCCACGACCAAAAACCAGGGAATGCACGTGGCCGCACACACCGCCACAAAAGCGCTCAAGTCCCCGAAGCGGGGGGACCACAACAGCTACAAACCCGTTTTTGTTTGAGAACTGGATTTGATTTTCGGAAAAGTTTTTTGGGGCTGTTTGTTTTTTCATTGTGACAACCAAACAAAAAGATGTTTTCGAAAGGGAGGGGCCCCCGATACACTCAAACTCCCTGGTAAGTATGTTCAGAAGTTTGTTAAACTTGAAAGGTTTGACAGCATCGTCTGGCCCACGGGTTGATTGTGCCAAACAAAGCCGATCACTCACCCCCTCTCTCTCTCTCTCTCTCCCCTTTTCCCCCCCCCTCTTCTCTCCCCTCTCCTCACACCCCCACACACAACCACAACCACACACACACACACACACAACACACACAAATATAATAAAAAATAATAATATATATAATAATATATAATCAAAAATTTAAAATCCTAAAAAAAATTTTTTTTAGTGCCAACCCCTGGGGATAACATTAAAAAAAAAAAAAGAGGATCTAAAAAACATTAAAAAATTTTTTTCAACGTGTTGCGCTGTCATCAGGATCTGATACAGCGCAACACGCTTGAAACAAATTTGTAAATTTTTTTAAGACTCCCTTTTTAAAGTTTTAAAATAATAATATATATAATATATATATATATATAAAATAATAAATAATATATAACCTCCCCCCACCCCCCCACCCGATGGTTTTGTTTATCGACAAAAAGGAACATAAAAAGGGTTTTTTTTCCTTTTCCCCCGTTTTTGGGTTTCTGTTAATGCGTTGTACGGGGGTTTGTATTTTTGTTTTGGTTTTAACTCCCATTGCTTTTTTTGTTACTCTTGTAGCTATGTCCCCCCGTGGTTGTTATGTTGTTTTTTCTTTTTCTCTTGGGTTTTCTCGTTGGTGTTGCGTGTTGTTGTGGTTTTTGTAGCTTCTCTTTTCTTCTTTTCCTTTCTTTAAGAAAGTAATTGAAAAGAGGGTCGAAAAGTAAAAGAGAGAGACCCGGGGAAAAGGAACACCCACACACACAAAAACACACACACCACACACACCACACACACACACTCTCTTCCTCTCTTCTCTTTTTTCTCTCAATTTTTTTTCCCCTTTTCGCCCCCTCTCCCCCAACCACAACACACACACACAAAAGCGCGCGCGCGCGCGCCACACACACACACACAAAGAGAGAGAAAGGGGAAGAGAGAGAGAGAGAGAGAGAGAAGAAGAGAGAGAGGAGAGAAGGAGATGGCAGTACGGGCCGATTTGGGAAAATATCAAAAAAAATGTATTCCCCCCAGGGGGGGCAAAAAAAGGGGGTTCTCTCAGGAGGAATAGAACCTCAGAGATATCAACAGCAAAAAAAAATAAGACAGAAAAAAAAGAAACAAGAGCAAAAAAAATTTAAAAACAACAACAACAAAAAAAGAAAAAAAAAAGGAAATTTTTGAAAAACAGCAGGGGAATTTCCAATGAGTATCTTTCCAACCGCACAGTAGGAAACAAAACATTGAGGCCAAAGGCCCCAAAGGGGAAAAATTTTTTCCGCGACGGCGGTTGAGGGGTACATCATTTTACAGACTCTACTACAAAAAGGGACGGGGCCTTTTTGCGCGGGCGCGGGGACATGGGGGAAAGGGTAGAAAAGAAGAAAAGAAGAGAGAGAGAGAGAGAAAAAAGAGAGAGAGAGAGAGAAGGGGACAAAAAACCCCTACGGAAAAACGAATGAAAGCTTTGCTGCAAAAAAATCGCTAAACTGCCCACGTAGGAATTTTAAATCATAAAAGTGGGTGGTGGTGTGGTGTGGTGCTGCGTTTAAATTTTGATTTTACCCCGCCTTCCTTTTTTTTTTCCCCTCTGCTCTGGGCTGTTCTTTTTTTTAAAAAAAAACAGGGGGGGGGGCCTTCTTTTCGTTTTTTCTCTCCGGGCCCCCTTTCCTGGTTTTCCTTCCTTTCCCCGGCTTTTTTTTTTCTTCCCGGGGGGGTTTTTTGCTTTTTTTTTTTTTTTTTTATTTTTTTTTTTTTTTTCGGCCCGTGGTTTTTTTCCTTTTTTTTTTGGGGACCCTTTTTTTTTTTGGCCTGTTTTTTTCCTCCCCTTTTTTTTTTTTTTCCCCCCCGGGGGTAAGGGTTTTTGGGGGGGAAGGGGGGTTTTTTAGATTTTTTTTTTATTTTTTTAAAAA
>CM031605.1:24365103-24375103 GCA_018398815.1 Conus ventricosus
CCTAGCTCACCCTCTCTTCTCTTCTCTCTCTTCTCTTACTACTCTCTCTCCTCTCCTTCTCTCTCTACTCTCTCTCTACACCGCTCGCATGCCATCCACCCACCACCACCACCCTCTAATGTGTGTGTTTTTTGTCTGTGTGGTCTGTCTGATTGTGCTTGTCCGTCTATAGTTCTGTGCTCTGTATCTTCGCTTTCTTTCGAACACTCGGTGATTAAAGGGCCCAAACCCCTAATAAAACGGGTATCGATCAGAGAGCGTGTTCATCTATTAATGCTGACTCCTGTTGAATATGTACTTGCGGCTTCCTATCCAACACTGAGGAATGAAGGCATACAGATCAACAGGGACCTTGATGGACAATGCTTCAATCATCCTGCATCATCACTGTCATCACCGCCATCTACTAACACGCCTACGTACCACGCTGGCAACGAAAAAACTAAAAATCTAAACAAAAACCACAGGTCCACATCGATCCGCACACGCAATGCGACGCGCCGCAACTCCATCCTATTTTAAAACCCACTTACCTGTCTCAGCAAAGATCCCCCAAAACTTTTTTTTTTTTAATACAATTATTCGATCGTTGATCACCGTGCACTCTGACCCGCACACCGACTTCGCCACCCTGCCCCACCACCTGCGCTTGCCACTGCCCCCCAATACTTCGCCCATGCGCACACACCACTTCCGCCGTGGAGGTCCCCTCCGAGCTGCCCTTTTAGGGGGTGATAACTCATCCTGCACCCTCACTACGATGGCCGCTCACCGGCGGGAGAGCTCACTCACTAGCGAGCCCCCTGCGACCTATGCATTTAGTCTATTGTCGGCCCAAAGCGCGAGGGCCTTAGTAAAGTGCTTGTCTGTCTGTTTGTTATATCTGTTTGTCTCTTCGCTCCCCCCCCACCCCCCCCCACTGTCCCCTCTCTCTCTCTCTCTCTTCTTCCTTATACATAATCATTACCTCCGTGCCTTCTCTCTCCCCCCCCCCCCCCCCCCTCTCTACTTCTCTCTCTCTCTCTCTTCTCCTCCTCCTCTCCTTACTCTCTCTCTACCTCTCTCCTCTCCTCTCTGTAGATTCGAACTGACTGCCACTGAACCACACACCGAAATTGTGATAACTGCCGCAGCACAGTGTTGGTGGTTACGCTATAAAAAAACCCCCCCCCCCCCCCCCCCCCCCCCCCCCACGGTTGTTCCTTGAACGACTTAGACCTTGCACTGCTCCCTGCGCACGTCGTAGTCGCCCGGTGTGCCAATGGCTCGCGGCGTCCGGCTTATGGCTGCCTGAACGACGGTCGACTCGGAATAAGCGGCAGTGGAGTGGGTGCAGTGCACAGAGCTGGATAAGAAGATGGCGACCCCCCACCCCCACACACAACACACCCCCCCCCCCCCCCCCACCCCCCCCCCACACACACACACACATGCAACACGCACGTACGCACACACGCATGCCACGCACACACGCCGCGCACGCCACCCCACGCCACGCATGCCACACACACACCCACACACCCCACAACCCCCAACAACCCCACCACCCACCCCCACACACACACATATGCACACACACAAACACACATACATAGCACACGCACACACACATAATACACTGACTGAACCTGACTGACTGAAACCTTCTTACACTCTATGATTAACATTAGTGTTCGCTACATGACAATCATACATACTCACATGCACACACACACACCACACACACACAACACACCACAACACCACCACACCCCCACCTCACACCACACAACACACACACCAACACACACCACACACACACACACCCCAATTCAGTAACCCCCCAGTGTTTTCCCCCCCCCCCCCCCCCTTTACTTTTCTTCAAAGTAAATTTGCCAATGGAGCTTTTACATCGCACCACCCCCGCCAACCAATCACTGCCGCTGCTCGCTTGACCGACAAACTTTCAGCCGTCGCGCCATTGCATATCCTGACTGACTCAAACAATTTTGTCTGCCATGATGTCCAGCTATTTCAGACCTAAAAGCGTGTAACGCCACATTATCCCATATCTGCCCTTATCATTTGAATAAACGCGCGAATTCGAAGCGCCGTGCGAAGCGCGGCGCCCTTGCTGCGCCGCCCTGACTTATCGCCTAAGAGCAATGGTGATTGCCCCCCTCCACTCCCCCCCCAGCCCCTCCCTATCCCCAGTCCAACTCCCACCGTCCACCGCCTCCGATTGCCGACGACAAAAGCCATCAATGTAACCTGATTGTGTCATCGTACCACAGACGCGAAAAAATAAATCGGTCCTGGAAAACAAAATACCCGGAATGTTATCAATACAAAAATTGCACACACACTCCCACACACACACACACACACGACACGCACTGCACGCCACGCCACACGCCACGCACGACACGCACGACACTGCACACACACACACACACACACACTCACACACACACACACACACACACACACACAACGACACACACACACGCCATGCACACACACGCATGCCACACACACGCAACAGACAGCAGAGACGACGACAGAGAGAACCTACTGCATGAGAGAGATCCCACTACCTTGTCAATGAAACGGAGAGAATGAATGAGTGAGAAGATAGACCGAGAGAGAGAGAGAGAGAGCATGAAAATTGAAAATGAATGGATGCATTATTGCGTCCAAGATTTTAAAATCATTCACAAAGGAGAAGAGTGGTAGCACATATCCCTTATGAAGAAGACTACGCCGTTCTTTTGTTAAACTCGATTGTTCTCACTAGTAGGCTATAATTTTAAATCAATTATTAAGTTTGGTTGTTTTTTCTCGTTAACACCTCTCAACTTGCTTTAAATATATAACCGGGTATTATTATTTAACTAAAATTAATCTTAATTAATTTTAATTTTTAATATGGTCTTTTATGTTATTAATTATATATACTTTAAATTTAATAATTGAAAATTTAAAAATCATACAACAATGTGGGGAAACTGGCACCCCCCCCCCCCCCCCCCCGAAAGCCCGATACATTCAAAATACGTCGTCCGCGAAAGCGTGAACCCTAAATGGACGGAAATAGGATGTAAGTATTGTTGAATAGCCAAGACATGATTGCTTACTGTCAATTCCGATTCGTTTAAATACAATAATTAGTTCTTTTCGTCGCTGATTGACCTACATGATTCTGCCATTCTGTCGCGCCAGTATTCGTGTGGTTCCTCATATTCTAGCCCTTCAAACAATCCATTTTATAAGGCATACCTGGGCGAAAATTATTCCATTTGCTCGGATGAGTATGACGAGTCTTTTTCAGACCCTGCCATATATGTGTCTAGCCACAGAGCATTACCGATTGCAGCGCAGGAATCAAATGCTCGAATGGCACACCCCGCATACTTCTTTCTATATTTTTTTTTTTTATCATTATCTAGCTACCAGCTTCTTCCACGCACCAGCTACTTCAATCAGTGCTCAAGTCTTATGCCTCCTGCCTTGTTGCACGGCCGCTTTCATATTGCCATATGAACACGTACCCTCATACGTGGTTAGTTCGGCCCCTCCAGGTGTTCCCCCGATGTTCACACTCCATTCTCGCCCCCACGAATCTTCACTTAGGTTAGGCCGCTCACTATTATAATGCTGGACGGTGTCATGCCCCTCAAGTGGATGGAACAGGACAGGTGAAATTTTGAGCAAGCGTCTATGTTACCATTAACCATTGCCCATGCTAATTAAACTAGGTGGGCTCAGGCGTTAAATGCATCCGCATGGCAGCATATCGAGACGAACGAATCCTCACTTTCCTTTTCTTTTTTTTTTCTTTTTTTTTATTCTTTTTTTGCTGCCAGACTTAGTATTTTCTATCCCTCGTTTAGTCCTGTCGTACGCCGGCCACGAGCCTTTGTTTTGACCAGTTCGCTGAAATAACAGCACCGTGGTTAGCCAGCTTGCATGCGAAGGTGGTTGGCTGTGTATGTTGTCAGCCTGATGAGCAAAATTCTTTTCTTCCCTCTGACCTTCGACCATTGATCGCCGAGGAGTCATTTTTAGGCCGCCAGATTCAACAAACTTTCACAGTAAATGGCAACGCCCTCCCAACAGGGATGGATGATTAGATTATCTCTCCCCCCCCCCCCCCCCCCCCCCCCCCCCCCCTCCCCCCCCTGACGAAAAGTCGTTAACTTTTTCTTGAGCTGCTCACAAAGTGGCCGTCTTGACTGAGTCAACCAGACAAGAGAGCCCAGAGACGACGAGAGAGAGGAGACTGTGAAGACTCCATAGATCTGTAATGCATTGTATGAGAAGAGAGGAGATGGGATTGCACAGAGTGATCGAGAGCATTGAGAGAGAGATGTTTCTCATTATGCATAGCTGTCTGTAAATTAGAAAAAAAAAACTGACACTATCAGCCTGGTCCGATAGTTTCCAAAAGACTGAAACTTATTTCCTCTGCAGCAGGAAATAAATAGCGTATAAGCCATGAGGTCTCATAGTCAAGGCTAGAGGCGCTTGCCGTCACTGAATGCGAGATGCTTCTATTTTGACAACTGCCGAAGGTACGCCCGTGCATTCAAAACATCACAAGATAGACAAATAATACCAGGTACATGCCCTTTACACTCCATGATTATTCAGGACGTAAAACTTGAATGCATGCTATTACGCGACCAAAAATGCCAAACTGAAAAAATAATAATAAACAATATAGGCGCCCGGCTATAAGGCCTAAATGATACCTGATTAGTTTTAATTCTCTATAAGACCATTTTTTAAGGGGTCTTTGGTTAAGTTGTTCGTATGTTGTTGTTGTCGTTTCTTGTTGTTGTTGTTGTTGTCGCTTTGTTAGTTGTTGTTGCCCCCCATTTGAGCATAGAAATTGTTATCCTCTGGACTGCAGGGGAAAAAATGTGTTCGGACTTCATGATGTTAAATTACCAAGTGTTGGCCTTTCAGAATTCTGAAAAACTACGGCATCAACTATAGACTATCATCTATCAGAGGTTAAACAAGGACCGTCTTTCCATTTTGAAATCAGCATCATTCAGGTGGATGTAAAGTTAATCCTCAGCGAAAACAACCAAGCGCTTTTCATTTTAACACTGGACGGCTACTAAGGCCCCGTTTGAATGACAGTGAGGCACGCAGGCAAGGAGCCAATACATGTTTAGTGCTCGCACCTTCCCCAGCCTGCGGCACGCCACCACAACACACACACCCCCCCACCCCACCCCACACACACACACACCACACCCGACCACACACACACAACAAACCCCACCTACACAACACGCACGACACGCTCGCGCACGACACAACACCACACACACACCACATACACACACACACACACACACACATTTGCCCAGGCACACACACATGCACAACACACAACACACACACCCACACACACACCACACACCAACACACCCCACCACACACCACACACATGCACACAGACACACACAGCCACACACAGACACACACACACACAGACACACACACACACACACTACACACACACACACATCCACACACACACACACACACACACACACACACTCTCTCTACTACTCTCTCTCTCTTCACTCTCACTCTCATTCATCTCTCTCTCTCTCCTCTCTCTCTTCTCTTCTCTCTTCTCTCTCTCTCTCTCTCTCTCTCTCTCTCACGTAAGGTCCCCCCCCCCCCCCCCCCCCCCCCCCCCCCCCCCCCCCCGGGACTACTGATGCGCGTGCACAGCATACACACACACACACACACGACACACACACACACACAACACACACACACCACACACACTATACATACAAACACAAACACATGCGCACGCACAGTACACCACACACACACACACACACCACACACACACACACTACACTCACACACACACACACACAGTCTATCTCTCTCTTATTCTCTTCTCTTCTACTCTCTCTCTATCTATCTCTCTCTCACACACACACACACACACACACAACACACACACACACACACACAACACATACACATCACAAACACAACGCACACGCACACCCGACATATAGTACACACAGAACGCCACGCATGCTTACACGCATACATAATACATAACAAACGCCACGCATGCACACCAGCTCAGCCTCACCACACGCAGCTCAGATAGAACTGACAGCGCCACACGCACAGCCACACACACACACACTCGACACACACACCACACACACTACACACGCCACTCACAACTCACACACACACACACACCCACCCACACCACACACACTGCACATACGGCACGCACGCTAGCACATACTGTACACAACGCACGCTATGCATGCACGCTACCATGTTACATACGAACGAACGCAGCAGCACACTCGGCATCGCACTACACGCCAAAACCACACACACACAACACACACACACACACACACACACACACACACACACAGCACACGCACACACGCACGCACGCCCCAGCACACGCCACGCATTGGCACCCACGCACCACGCACGCACGCACGCCACACACAGCACACACAACACACACACAACCACAGATGCCACGCCATCATAACACATCGCAGACAGCGCCACAGACTCACACTCGCACCTTATACACAACCAGCATCGTCGGACATACCGTGGGGTAAAGTCGTGCAGCACCTTTAAACATTCACGTCACTATTAACACTTAGTTTTTACCATCTTGCATGTGTTTACAAAGGATACAATGAGGATCGATTTCATTATCACGTGCACCTCTTGGTGCAGCGTGTGATGGGGGTGCTGCCACCCTACGATAAATGAAACCCAGTTAGTGTTATATCAACCCCTCTTGTTGAAAGAGCTCTAACAGAATGAAAATCTATCCAACAACCATTTTCGAGTATGTAGAGAGGAGACGAAGAAGAGAGACGATATTTGAGATTCTGAAGAGAGAGAAAAGAGAGCATGAGCTAGAGAGGGCCAAGATGAGCGTGGTTGTCCCCCCCCCCCCCCCCCCCCCCCCCCCCCCCAGGGGCGGGCGGGCGGCGGACAGAGCTGTGTCTCATGATAGCAGACATGTACGCGACGTTAGAAATAGAAACAAAAATTTATGTTCACAAAATATATACTCTCTCTCTCTCTTCTCTCTCTTCTCTCTCTACTCTCTCTCTTCCTATCTTCTCTCTCACTCTCTCTCTCATGCCCACCGCTTGCCCGTGCCCCACACACGCCACTCGTAGACCGTCCGCACGCGGGCGCGCGCAACACACTCACACACGCACTGTCACACACACACGCCACGCAGCACGCACGCACGCACATCACACACAAACACACTCACACACACACACACCCACCACACCCCCAACCACCCACCCACACACACCACCACCCACGTCTGCTGCCCTATGCCCGAGCTTGCTGTCGGCCCAATTGCGCATGTAACATCAGAATGAGCATACAGATGTTTTTTTTTTTTTTTTGTTGTAGACTAGAATATGCAGGAGCGTAACGCCGCGTAGAGTGGCCCTGCCCCCACGTTCTTGTTTTCATTGCTCCTCAATGTATTTCGTTTAGCCCCTGACAGAAACACCCACAAGAGCCGTGAAATGCATGTGCTTCTGTTCCCGTAGTCCAGCTGTTTGTTATTGTGTATGGATCCCCCCCAGTCCCTCTTCGCGCAACTAATACCGTTTCTAGTTTAAGATTTGCTTCATTTTCCTGCCTCGGTCACCGCGTTTTGAAAATACAGAATGAAGCCAGCTTTTCAGAAGGCTTTTTTTTTCTTGTTTGTTTGTTTTATTGTATTTCTCTCCACTACATACCATCACGAAAGATAAGACCATCTTCCAGCAAACTTAATGTTGTAGAGCCATACAGACAAACGATAGGTATTTTCAGGAGATGTGCAGAACGCAAGCTGGGGATGACGGATTGCGCCACAGGGAGCCGTGGACGGTCGCCTTGTCAACATGCAGCTTTTTCTCATTTTTTACCAATGTTCAATAGCGTATTTTGTGATCTTTTTTCTTTTCTTTTTTAATTATTTCTTTTTTTTCATTTGTTTTTTCTCAGAGCCTTAAAACTGATACACTGCCGAAGACTGTTCCTAGCAATAAGAAAACTTGTACAGATGATGATCTAAGTTTAGGGAAACCAATGACTCACTTCGTACTGACAAGCCGTTCCATATTTGCCCTCTTTCCCCACCCAAGCGTAGTAGACATTGGTGGAAGGGACGGACGCCGCATTCCAGGCGGTTCTTTCCTAGGCCGTTTGACGTACAATGGGAGCACCGCACCCGCCGTGACTTCGCGGGGCGCTGGGGGTCCGCTATAGTTCGCTGGGGCTCCCTGGCCTTGGGTGGGGGTGAGTGGTAGCCCCTGACTAGGAGGTTGGGGCGCGCGGACTTAGAAGCATGCGCGTCTAGCCCCCACGGGAACGTTCGGCGTGCTTGTCTGGGGGCGTCAGGAAGAGGATCATTTCGCTCAATATGCGGTGGCTATTCTCGGTCCGCGGTTCTTTTCAGCGGGGGTTGTTGGGGCGGGGCTCTGAGGGGAGGGAGGGGGGCGCGGGGGGAAGGGGGTTTGGGGGTCAACAGGCGCGGGAGATTGGGGGGAGAGCCCGAGTGCTAGTGAGAGGGGGTGGGGAGTGGGCGGGTTGGGGGTGGGCGCCGGGGCGGGAGGGGAGGAGGACTGACTGCCGGGGGGGGGGGGGTGGGGGGAACGGAGGGTAGTATGGGGTAGTGGGGGGGGGCGCGGTGGTCGTGTGGGTAGTGATGCCCAAGGGCGCGCCGGGGGGCCGTGCCGGACCGGGCTTTGGGGGCGAAGGGCGAGGGATCCGCGTCGGATACCGTTCTGGGCTGACGGTACCGCAGGGTGGGGTTGGCGGGCGAGAGGGGAGGGCTGGGGTGGTGGGGTTGGGTAGTGGGCCGTGGTTCACCGGGTTGGGCGGGCCGGGGGGGGGGGTTGGGTGATATTGGCAAGGGCCGTCCGAGAAGAATGGGTGTGGGGGGTGGGGCTCGCTCCACGTGTGGCGGGGGGGTGGCGGTTGGTCGGGAGGGGGGGGGTAGGGGGGGCAATGGGGTGCTGGCTGGGGCGGGCCTGGGACTGCGGGCGCGACAGGGATCAGGCGCCGTGGGTGGCTCGGGAGTGGGCTCCGCGGGGGGAATGCAGGGGGCAGGGAGCGTGGAGGGAGGTTGCGGCGGTGAACGTAGCGGGATGGTGAATGGAGGCAGGGGGCGCAGGGGGTGGCCGGACACGGGTGCGGGGGTCTCGGCCGGCCGGGAGGGGGACGGGAGTGGTAGGCAGGGCGGCTGCGGGGGTGGGGAGTGAGGCGGGCTGCGGGGGGGGGGGTGGAGACGGTAGCAGGTGTAATGGGGGAGGCGTGGTGGGGGGGGGTGGGGGGGGGGCTGGGGGTGTACATTATGGGGGGGGATATGGGCGACGATTGCGGAATTCGGGGGGGGCGGGATTTGTGGGTAGGGTATATTGGGAGGGCGTCTAGGAAGTAATGGGGACGGTGGGTGGGACGGAGAGCGGGGGGGCGGGGGGCGGGGGGGGGGGGGCGGGGGGGCGCGGGTGGGTTCGGGGGGCGGGGGGTGCGTGCGGGCGATGGGGGGTTGCTAGTAGGGGGTTAGATGGGGCGCGGGGTGGTGGTAGCCGGGGGGGGGGCGGTGGGGTGGCGGTGGGGCGGGTCTAACGTTCGACGGCCCGTGGGATGAGGGGCTAGGGGTGTGGTGGGGGGGGGGTGGCGGGGGGGCAGAGTAGATCGCGCAAGGTCTCGGGGCCCTGGGGGGAGGGGGGGGGGGTGGGGGGGGGGGGGCGGGGGGGGTGGGGGGGGGGGGGGGGGGGTTGCTACCGGGGGGGCGGGGGGGGTGGGCGGGGGGAGGGGGGGGGGGGGGGGGGGGGGGGCGGGGGGGGGGGGGGGGGGGGGGGGGGGGTGAGGGGGGGGGGGGGGGGGGATGGGGAGGGGGGGGGGGGGGAGGGGGGCGGGTGGGGGGGGGGGGGGGGGGGGGGGGGGGGGGGGCCACCTCCCC
>CM031605.1:24401078-24421078 GCA_018398815.1 Conus ventricosus
GGTTTTAAACCGATCGTTGTTTGTTTTCAATGCCTGTTATTGCATCAGTGTCTACCTGTCGTGAAGTAAAAGTCTTTCTCCACTCCTTTTGAAGCTCATCTTTTGCCGCTATAATCCTCAACATCAGCCATAAGCTTCTCAAATTCTCGTCTGTAATGTTTTCATCCTGTAATGATTTCTTATTCTTAATCTTAATGAACAAAGTTTTGCTGATGCTAGGGCTACAATGGCAGTGTGCTTTTGTAATTTAGGACTTGATTTTTTAAAACAGCACTTACAATCATAGAAAAAGCGCCTAAACCTAACCCAGACCTCCTAATTGCTAAAGAGGCTGGCGCCCAACCCAGTAGCTAAAACAGCAACGCTAGAACCAGCACTTACGCTAGCTACAGCTGATGAGCCAGTAATTACATAAGAAAGAGTATTTAAAGCTTTAGCATATTTTTTTTCTAGTAATCCTATACCTATCCAAGTCGCTTTCTATTTCCTTTTGAAGTCCAGTTATTTGCTTTAACCTAAACTGTTGAACATGCATTTTTAAATAAGATTATTTTTTTAATTAATCTTGTACATGTCTTCTTATTAATCCTTCTGGCAGCACTTCATTAAGAGAGTAAAACGAAATAAAATCAACATACTTAATTAAAATAAAATTGAGTACTGTTAGTTTGTCTTTGTCACCATCACAGTAACCTTGTCAGATGAACATGGGTGTTTATTTTGTCTCCGTTTTTAGTAATTGCAAATACCAAGCTTAAGAGGAGCATCCAAGTTTTCAGCCTTTATTTGTATGCCTCTAATTAACGTATGTTTCTGGCAAACTAGTATCGCCTTCCCTCGGAGTAATAAATAAGCGAAAAATCATCGTCATTTGCCTAGGTAACAGCAGTAGCTTTGGATTAAATTCTAAGCCGACGGTGTCACCTGCCACTTCAGCGGACTTCTTTCTCTGTAGCATATATTCAGAACCCTGCCAAGCTATTTTAATTTGTTTTTTCTGCTGTGTTCCTGGAACCAGACTAACAAGAAAGGGGCCTTCATTTAAGGCTTTTTCTAAATTGTTTTCCTTATCAAAGTATACATTAACTTTAAATTCCAAGCAATTTCAGGAACAACGCCCAAGCATTCTCTCTTTTATGAAGTTTGTATTCATGTTTGCCAAAATCGTTTGCCCTTAAATTTCTTATCTCTCTAGGGCTGTCGTTTTTTGTCTTCAGATTGCTGTTCGTTTGTAAGCCCCATCATCTGTGTATTCAAATCCATAAACATTTCCTGGCACTCCTATTAGATCAAACTCGGTTGTGTCTGCTAGGTCTTTTAGCTCTACTGCAATGCATTTAGGAGCTAGCTGCGCTTTTGATTCTGGCCCACTAGACATTCTTTTTATAATATAAAAATTATAATAAACAAATTGTTATAAGCAATCAATAATAAACAATCTACAATAAACAAACGTATCGAACTGGGGGGTCAGTCCGTAAGCATAGCTTAGCGTGCTTAGATTTTTCTAACTGTTCTTTATTTTTTTAGCTCATCTTTGTCCCTTATTATATAATTTTCACTTAAACATTCTTCAAAACTATCTTTGTCCTTAGTGTAAAATAATACAACCGATTTTAACTGCGATCTAAAGTCTTTTAAGACAGCATTGTATTTTTGAGTTAAGAGCCACACAGAAACTAAGGCGTGGCGGCCACTAAAGGCTAGCTTTGACAGAGCTTTTCTTTTTTTAACAATGTCTCGTTCAGCCGAACAGTCATCAATAATAAGAGTGTTTCGTTCCCTCAAATAGTCTATAGTAATGTTCTAAACAGTCGCTCAGTTTGTCGCTAGGATCAACTAAAAATATATACTGAACAACATTAAAAACGCACCGCTGCCAAAAGACCCAGACAACGTTGGTAGTACAGAATTATTTAATGAAAGTAAGCATATTTGATTACGCATCCATTTTTCAATTAAACAAAAAAAGTCTGTTCTTGACAAGAATGGCCGAATTCATCTGAAATTAGCTGTTGACTTCACTAGGGTCCCTGTCAAAAAGTACACCACGACGAGCATGTCCGTCCGCAAGCTCTAATTACCGAGTGTGTCCGCCATTTGCCCCGATGCACGCTTGGCAGCGCCTCCTCATGGAGTAGACAAGGTTGTGCAAGAACGCCTGTGGCATGTCCATCCCACTCCTCGGTCAGTGCGCGCCTCAAATGATCGAGAGTCTGTGGACGCTTCCACAGGCCACAAGACGCCCCAGCTCATCCCAGACGTGTCAATGGGAGCCATGTCAGGGGACAGAGATGGCCAGGGCAACACGGCAATGTTGTTCGCTGGAGAAACGCAGCGGTGGCCTTGCGGTGTGGGGTCGTGCATTATCATGCTGGAAGAACTGCAGCTACCGGGTGCTGGCCAAACAGTGGGACGACGTGGTTCTGCAGCACCTGCTGGTACGTGTTGGCATTCACATGGTTGTCAAAAAAGTACAGAGGTGTCCGGTAGTCATGACTGAATGCCCCCAAACCATCAGACTGCCCCCTCCCCATCTATCGGCTTCAAACACGCAGCAGTTGGCGTAGCGTTCCCAGACACGCCTCCAGACTCTCATTCTCCCGTCAGCATGAGATAACGCGAAGCGACTTTCGTCAGAGAACAGCACAGCTCTCCACTGACGTCGTGTCCATGGCAGATGCTGGTTGGCCCACTGCAGGCGTTGCTGACGGTGTCTACGGTGAGACTGGCCAACATGAGGGCGTCTTGCATTGAGCCCTGATTCTTGCAATCGACGTCGAACGGTTTGTCCAGACACTGGACCCCGTCGACCAACCACCTGGCGACATGTTTCTGCTGCTGTAAGGAATCGATTACGAAGATGAAGCTGTCGAATGTATCGATCCTGCGCTGGTGTGGTAACACGAGGTTGGCCCGTTCGGCGCCGATCAGTGGTGGAACCAGTCGCTGCCAAACGTTGTGATAGCCTTACAATTGTAGAGTGACTGCAGTTCAGTTGTCTGGCTGTCTCTCTCGATGACATACCGACCATCAACATTTCCAATGGCTCGCTCGCGTTCTTGCATAGACAGTCGCGGCATTGTTTTCGGACCACTTCGCCTGGCGAATGACAACTGATACCGTTTTCCAGTCGGCATGACTTCAAACTCACCATTTGAGACAAAGAAACAGATGAGCTACGTTCAGTCTCGGCCCCAGTGGCAAAAAAAGTGTTTTGGGCGAGTTGCACGTGGGCGTCACACGAATGTCGCAAGCGCGGAGAAACCGAGGCAGTGTGAATCTGTGTCCCTTAAAAATTGTGTTAACATACCAAATCCAAATACACATTTTTTCCAAATGGGAAATCGGCAAATCAAAACGGTGCGTTTTTAATGTTGTTCAGTATTTATCGTCTGTCCAAATAAACTTCCTTTCTTTGTAAGACTTGTTGTGCTTAATGGTTGTGCAGAATACAACAATGTGCTCGTAATGAAACCTGTATATTGTTTGTAACAAATCAAGTACGAAGACAGTTTTCCCACACCCTGTAATCCCGCAGATAAGAGAACAGTGCGGATCTTTGGCAGAAACTTCAAGCTATCCATCTGTTTTTATTAGAATATTTCTTCTACATTTTAATAAGCTGCGTCTTTTAGCCTGTTTTCTTCAATGTTTAACTGAGCATCAAAAACCATAAAAACATGCATTTGTATTGGAGCGTTTCCGTCTGCTTTCTTGCGAATATTTATTTTTATGCCATCTTGCCCTATCCTTTCTCCACTTCCAAACAATCTGTTGTCAAATGTGGATCTAAAATCCAGCCACAGCCCATATTTAGTTATTAAGTAGTCTTCGAGTCTTACATCATAAAGGCGAAGTTTTTACATACACGATCAACTGTAGATCTCTTTGCCTACCTCCAGCGAACAACTTTCTTATTTCATCGAAGTGTTGGTGAGGTAAAAGTCCGCGTCCCGAAACAACTGATCAGACTTGCCGTTTATTACCAGTCAACCTTCTCATTTTTGATATAAATTCTGTTCTCTAAGGAGTTGTTTCAGTAAAAATCGTCCTTTCTCCACTCCTTTTGAAGTTAATTTTCTGTTGCCTGTAATCCTCACGTTCAGCCTTAACGGCTTATCTAATTCTGTCGTCTGTAATGTTTTCATCCTGTATTTGATTTGCTTATTCTTAATCTTATTGAACAAAGTTTTGCTGATGCTGGGCAAACTATGGCGGTGTGCTTTTGTAATTTAGGAGTTTAATTTTTTAAAACAGCACTTACAAATCATAGTCAGGGCACCTAAACCTAACCCAAGACTCCCTAAGGCTAAAGAGACTGGAGCCCCAACCCGGTAGCTATACACGGCAACACTAGGACCCCGCATTACGCTAGCTACAGCTGACGAGCCAGTAAGTACATAAGAAATGAGTATTTAAAGTTTAGCATATTTTCCTTCTAGTAACCAATATTTATCCAAGTCGCTTTCTATTTCCTTTTGAAGGTCAGTTAGTTGCTTTAACCTAAACTGTTGAACTTTGCTTTTTTAAATAAGATTATTTTATTAATTAATCTTGTTACTATATCTTCTTATTATCTTCTGCAGCACTTCATTAAGTAGTTGTTAAAACGAAATAAAATCAACATACTTATTAAAATAAAGTCGAGTAGATACTGTTAGTTTGTCTTTGTATACCATCACAGTAACCTTGTCAGATGATACATGGGTGTTTTTTTTGTCCCGTTTTTAGTAATTGCCAATACCGAATTAAGAGGAGATTCCAAGTTTTCACGCCTTTATTTGTATACCTTTCTAATTAACGTTATGTTCCGGCAAACTAGTATCACCCTCCCTAGGAGTAAGTAATAAATAGCGACAAATTATCGTTCATTTGCCTAGGTAGCGATTCTAGTTTTGGGTAAATTCTAAGCCCGACGGGTGTCACCTGCCACTTCAGCGGACTTCTTTTCTGTAGCATATATTCAGAACCCTGCCAAAGTTATTTAATCTGTTTTTTTTGTTGTGTTCTGATCCAGGCTAACAAGAATGGGACCTGCATTCAATAGCCCTTTCTAAAATTGTTTTCCGTTTCAAAGTATTCATTAGGGTCTTGCAGTTCAAACTTTAAATGCCAAGC
Source organism: Conus ventricosus (assembly GCA_018398815.1). NCBI lineage: Eukaryota > Metazoa > Mollusca > Gastropoda > Neogastropoda > Conidae > Conus > Conus ventricosus. The sequence continues at coordinate 24,406,200 of CM031605.1, forward strand.
AATTTCAGGAAGCAGCCCAGCATTCTCTCTTTTATGAAGTTTGATTCGTGTTTGCCAATCGTTTGCTCTTTAAATTTCTTATCTCCTTTAGGGTAGGGATAACTGTCGTTTTTTTGTCTTCAAGTCTGTGCGTTTGTAAACCCCATCTCTGTGTATTCAAATTCCATAAACATTTCCTGGCACTCCTATCAGATCAAACTCGTTTGTGTCTGCTAGGCTTTTAACTCTTACTGCCAAAGCATTTAGGAGCTAGCTCCGCTTGTGATTTCTGGCCCCCGAGACATTCTTTTATAATTATTAAATTAAATAAACAAGTGTTATAAGCAATCAATAATATAAACAATTCTACAATAAACAACGTATTGAAAACTGGGGGTCAGTCTCGTATGCATAGCTTAGCTGCTTGATTTTTCTAATGCTTTTTTGTTAGACTCTTCTTTGTCCTTATTATATTAAGTTTCACTTAAACATTCTTCAAAACTATCTTTGTCCTTAGTGTAAAAATAATACAACCGATTTTAACTGCCGATCTAAAGTCTTTTAGACAGCATTGTATTTCTGGAGTTAATGAGCCACACAGAAACTAAGGCGTGGCGGCCACTAAAAGGCTAGCTTTGACAGAGCTTTTCTTTTTTTAACAATGTCTCGTTCAGCCGATCAGTCATCAATAATAAACAGTGTTTCGGTTCCCTCAAATAGTCTATAGTAATGTTCACCTAAAAATTGCACCTCAGTTTGTCGCTAGGGTCAACTAGAATATATTCTCGTCTGTCCAATAAACTTCCTTTCTTTGTAAGATTGTTGTGCTTATTGGTTGTGAGAATATAACAATGTGCTCGTAATAAACCTGTATATTGTTTGTTACAAATCAAGTACAAAGACAGAGTTTTCCCACACCAGTAATCCCGCAGATAAGAGAACAGTGCGGTTCTTTAGGTAGAAACTTCAAAACTATCCTTCTGTTTTTATTAGAATATTTCTTCTGCATTTTAATAAGCGCGTCTTTTAGCCTATTATTCCTTCAATGTTTAACTGGCGTCACAAACCATAAAATGTGCATTTTTATTTGGGACGTTTCCGTCTGCTTTCTTGTGATATTTATTTTTGATGCCTTCTTGTCCTATCCTTTCTCCTTCCAAACAATCTGTTAGTCAAAAGTGGATCTAAAAATCCAGCCACAAGCCCATATTTGGTTATTAAGTTTGTAGTCTTTGAGTCTTACATCATAAAGGCCGAAGTTTTTTACTTACCCGATTCAACTGCAGGATCCCTTTGCCTACCTCCAGCAGTAACTTTCTTTTTCATCGAAGTCGTTGGTGGAGGTAAAAGAACAGCGACCGAAATACAACTGATCAGACTTGCCATTTATTGCACAGTCGCATTTCGCAATTTTGGATTTATAAAACACTTCTGTTTCTCTCTGAAAAGGAGTTGAGTCCATTCAGTAAATAAGAACAAATTCCTGTCAAATGATTCAGGACTGATTTAGATGTATGTTTCCAGAGGGTGTCTCGCTTGTTTCTATTTTCTGTAATGGCGTGTATAAACGTTTTCATTAATCAAATCAACCGTTTTACGCTTTTTATACTGGGTTTCGGATGTTCTGGCCAGTCCAGGGTTAGTAAAACATCAAACTCAAGAGATATGTCGCTGACGTGTATTTAGCTAAAGAGGCCTTCAGATGAATTGACAGAACTGTAGATTATATGTCAGATCTTAAGAAATTTTTTTTTAGTGCGCCTTGGTAATATGGCATATGCGTCTTTAACAGCTCAAAATCTAGAGGGATGCAGAATCTTTTGCCAATGCCTTCTGCTTTGCCTCATCTGTAACATCATTCTTTGCTTCACCCGCTTTTAAGCTGTGCTTGAGGCGTTTGGGCTTTGTATTCCCTGATAAACTTTCTCTTGCCTTTCTGTTTTAGGGCTGCCATAGATCAGAATAGTGGGCAAAATAGTCTGCCTCGCTAGTTCAAAGACTTCTCTGCCCTCCAGGTTTGATTGCTATATGTTTAACGATAGCCCTGCCTAAAATTGGCAACAACAGTAAGCAGTAGGATCTGCCGATGTAATATCTATTTTGAATGATAGTTTAGCGGTGCCTGGCATTGTAACATCGTCAGCGCCTAGATCGGAAACTTGACTATTTAAGTTTGTTCGGCAGAACTGGTGATGGGGAGTATTTTACACTAATTACCAGTCTGCCTTACACCCTTTTCACCATGAGGTTCCTGCTTTTCTGTATGGATCGAGGTCACAACCGTATGAGTTCATTTTTTATAACAAAAAGAATATTAAATAAAATATGTGAAGATTTTTTGATCGCAATTGATACTGTTGGAAGAAGAAGATGATCAGAACTGGGCCCCTCATTGCAAGAAGAGCTTGAGGAGCGGTTCTTTTACTACCTAGACAACGTCAAGAACTATTGCGAGAAAGAATTCAATCATTCTATAAAAGCTAGGACGAGAGTACCAGAGTTAGTTGACCCTACGATTTTGAGGAAGATGGCGGGCATTTGTATGTAAGAATGGTGCAGGAGGCCGCGTAAATGCCTAATTCAAATGCAATACCAAACAAAGCTTTTTAAAACTAAGCCACAGTTAGGGCGTTAAAACCTATTGCTAAAGGCAGAACAATTAAACCTTTAGAGCTTAGAGCCGAAGCCGTTGTCGTTTACAGAATTGGAGCTGGGCTGCCAACACAAATTGAAAATACAAAAACTACCTTCTTCAAGATTAAATCAAACAGCAGTTGAAACTAATAGCAGGAAATTGAAACGGTTTAGGTGAGGACAGTCAGAAAAACATTAGCAAAATTGAAGATCCTCCATTTGCCTGTGCGTGACTCGGGGTTTAAGGGGCTTTTACGACAATAAGATGAAGAACTAATGCTCGGCACAGGCAAAACTTAGTAAGCTATGAGAGAGATAGAATCGAAGAAAAAAATAAGCTGGCTGATAACATTTAGGGCAAGAAGAAAAGGCTAGAATCAGCAGAAAATACGAAGTTAATGGGGCGATAGGGAAGGGCAGTTAAGCGCGATTTCTATTCTCAGAGGAAATCTAGAATCTCAAACAACCAGATTCAAAGAAAACTATAAAGAGAATACTTCATGAAACACTACGCTGGCATAAAGAATAGGATTCTGTTCAGGGAACAAGGGATTACAATAGTAGCATATTAACAGCCGTTGGGTTTTTGCTATTTACACTCGTTTCTGCTTTAACTGGTAGTGCACCGCGGGGGGCCAGTAGCTCCTCCAATGCCTCTGCCTGGTTAAAAGTTGGATTAGAAAAACAATTGCTTATCTAGAAACTTATTAAAGAAGTTAGCGGCCAAAGCGCTTGATGCTCGCCTGGGCATAATTGGCAGTGTTGTTAGTTGGTTTTTGTCTACTATAGGCAAAGTTCTGGTTATATGGGCTGACCATCTGTGGGCGTTAGGAGTGCTAGCTGCTGGATTATTTTTTTAGTGAAATAAAGTATGGCTAACTGTAAAAGGTATTAAATACAACAAGGGGCTGTCTTTTGCTAGTGTGACTGGTCAGTGTGAGGTGATCAACAGGTGGAGTGTTGGAGTGCTTTCTGGACTGCTTTCTGGGCTGTGGGGGGTGCTTTCTGGGGCGTTATAAACTGGATCGCTTTCTTTCTGGGCTAGTACATTTTTTAAAATGGGACGGGCAGGCCTTGTTTAAGCTTTGATTGTGCCTCCTAAGTTTTTGATCGTCTCCAGCTATGAGGATTTCATTGTTATAATTCTGTATCATGCCTCAATCTGTAGTTTCTAAGGTCAGAGGGTAGCATGTATAATATGGCCTACAACAAAGTCAACCTTTGACCTAGCATGCGGAAGAACGTCTTGATTACCCTTTGTATGCTGGCAGGCAAATCTACAGCAGAGTTAATAGCATTCTTTCTAAATTGGCCTAGAAATTGTTTATGGCTCAAAGCCTGTAGGACTGATCTAGTATGCTAGACTTGCGTTCTGTGCTGTGCTCCTACTAGTCAACAACGTATGTCCGTATGGTGTCATTAAGTACTTTGCAATCTGGCATTGGTTAGCCTTCTCCTTTCATCTAAGATAAATGTTGTCCAGGCTTTAGGATGTTTTTGTTTCTATGGATTCCTAATCGAACTTGTTTGTCTGGTTTGAAAAGAAGTATGGCCAGGCAGTAGTCATAAGTATATTCTCTTTTTACACCCCAAAATACAATGTGGCCTAACCCCCATGATTGGGGTCGAACTTTTGTCTAAGTCAGTTAAAGGGGATTAAGTGTTAAATTCGTGCAGATTCTTTCATAGCAATATTGTCCATTGGGGCTGTTGATGGAATTAAAGCGGCTGTGTGGGAGGGCTACTTGTAGTTCAGTTAGTTTCGCCTGTACTGGTAAATAAACTGAAAGTTATATACTTGACCGTACTAAAAGATTAGGATGGTTTATAAATGGTTTTGCCTATGAAACACCGCAGCCAGTAGTTGCGCAGTAAACGGCAAAATTTAGCTGATTCTGGTAAAACGTCATAGGCGGGATGACCATGCTGATGGCACTCTATCACTCTTTATTGGCGGATTTGAATATTTAGTTAGTGGGTTTACAAGTCTAACCTGGAAGCCGTATGATTCGTCTACTGCAATGGTTAGATTGCTGAAGTCTAAATATTTGGGATTATAAAACGCTCCTACATTGTAAGTGGCACTTTCGTTATATTTAAATGGTTCCATTTTTTTAATTAGTTTTTTTTAAATAGTTATAAAAAGGATGTACATCTATATAACCAAGCAAAACGAGCGTGTGTTCTTAACATACCCAATTGTCAATTGGCGCGGGAGTTGTAGGATTGCCTTAAAGAAATTGGCTTTAAAGTTAATTGGCTTAACATATCTGAAGGGTCTCAAAATAACTGGATTAATATTAGTAACGAGGCGGGCAATCAAATAACTCATGTGCAAATACCTGATGGTTATTACAACTTTTGTTCTTTAAAAGAAGTACTTAGCAAATTTGGCATATTGTTAACAATTAACGAAGCAAACCTCAGAATTACTGTAAATTTCCCACAAAAAGAAAGAAGAGAGTATACTTTCCCTAAGGGTCTGGCTAAAATCTTAGGCTTTCACAGTAGTGACAGAGCTTATAGATTTAGTTACAAGAGAAGATTTTTATCAATTTGAAGGTAATAAACCTTCTGATTTTCTCGCGAACCCAATTTTGTATGTTCATTTACAACAGTTAAAAACAGAAGCTAATTTGTTTGATGGCTATCCATCTACAGTTCTAAAGGTTTTGCCATCAACTAGGCAGGGTTTTGCGATTATCGATTAATCTCAGTTGGAAAAACAGTCAATTTAAAGAATTAATTAATGGGCCTATAAATTCATTAGATGTAAAAATAACTAATCAAGATGGAAAGCCAGTTTTTTGTTCTGATTTATTAATGGTGTTGGAAGTAGAAGAGCGTACTGTAAGCCCTTAATTTTTATATTACAGGGAGAGAATGTAAATATGTTGGTTCAAGACCGCCCATGTTATTTCTCTTGTTTTTAGGCAAGAATTAGAAGAAGTTATATTGTGTGTGCGTGGGGGTGGGGTGGGGGCGGTTGCAGGGGCGTGTGTGGGGGGTGGGGGTGGGGCGTGTGTGTGGGGTGGGGGGTGGGGCGTGTGTGGGGGTGGGGGGGGTGGGGCGTGTGTGGGGGGTGGGTGTTGTGTGCGTGCGTGGATGGGGGTGTGTGGGGTTGGGTTGGGGTGGGGGCGTGCATGCGTGGAGTTGTGGTGGGGTTGGGGTGGGTGTGTGGGGGTGTGCAGGAGTTACCTCCCTTAGTATTATTTTCGGCCCTGTTGAGAGCCTTTCTAGGTCGTTGTTCCGCACGGAACAATGACACAGTTCTGGTGTATTTTTAGCCTTTAGGTCGAAGTCTGCGGCTTCTGGCATCGCGCGACCTGACACCGCTCCGTAGAGAGCTGCTGGATCAATAACTGGTGCTGTCTCTCGGTCTCCGTGTGTCTGGCCTCATCGGCTAGCCTTTAGTCAGCTTGCCAGAACTCACGAAAACCAACGTCGCTTTGCATATATTATAAAATGAGCCTTCTTTTCTCATACAAGCTGTGGATTGAAATTCCTAGCTTGTGGAACTTTGGATAATAGTAAAAACAAAATGATAATTCTGTCAGTTTTTTACACATCGTGGGTTCCATCAGAATTTCGTTTTTCAAATAATTATCCCAGGACGCTTTTGGATTAGATTTTTTGAAAAGAGTTTTTGTTCTTTCAAGCCAATGACCTAAAAGCAAAGATTGTCGAAGAGTTTTACGATTTTCAGCTTTGATCTCAGAACCGGCCTTCAGCAAAACAGGCGTAATTTCGGTTATGTTTTTCAGTTTCATGAAAGAACCTTCATCGATCAGCTCATTATCAAGTTTCTCTACAAAACAATTACGTAAAAAAGCATCCAGTTCACTTACTGTCATTTCACGTTTTTCCTTCTTCGTTTCTAAAAGACTTAGACTCTCTTTTGGTTTGGTTGGTTTCAAGATACAAAATCATTTCTGATAATACTTTTTGTGTTTCAATATTATTTCTTTTGCTCACCTAAATACAGCAAATGCTCAGTTTGGCTTTCTTGAGAGCCAGCATCCATTGTAGTCTCTTGGGTTTCTTGCGAAAACAATTCAGCCTCCAGACTTGAACCGGCCATGTTTCAGTGTAGTGAGAGCGATAAAATCACGTCTTTCCCTTCCGACAGTTACTGAAGAATGATGAAACCCGTAGAATGATGTCATACCTCCCTGTCGATTGGTTTGAGCGTGCACACGTGATGGTTCAGCCTTAATAATTTAAAACTACAGACCTTTGCTGCATTGGACAGCCTGATGACGTGTCAGTAAAGCGATTCCATCTCGCTTAGAGAGGAGAAAGCGACATAGCGCGAGCAGCATGTGTCGTAACCAATATTGATTGGGGAGGACGTGATTTGTATGTGAAAAGGGGGGGGGGGGGGGGGGGGGGGGGGGGTTCGTGCAAAATAAGATGGGTGGTCTTGAACTCACATATTTACATTCTCTGAAGGATAATTATACATTTTATCGCCAGCAACATAGAAGTTTATGACTGCTGAACAAACTGTCAACCACAGCTATGCCAGCTACTCTATTATCATCACTATAATTATTGACAAAGATGAAAGTTTAAAAATGTGCAATCAAAATAGAATAAATGAAATGTCGAAATATTTGAACTTCAAGCGTGTTTACCACTTCAAGATTATTCTGTTTTCCATGCGCCAAGCCGTAATCGATCAAATTTATTACAGTTCTTGTCAGCCAGCTGTGCAATCTCTCGACAAAATCGCATCTGCGTAGCTTCTGAATTTTGAATGGAAAAAAACCCAAACAAACAAACAAAACGAAAACAAAAAACAAAGGCAGTTAAGCAGTGTATCGCAGATCAGCTTCAACGTTTATTGTTCAACCTGTCCTGAAACGATCTTCAGACCCCTCCCGCCTGCAGGGTTTTTATTTTCCTTTTTTGTACTCCCAGTTCTTAAAGAACAGGGAGTACTTTAGAATGGGAACGAAGAAATGCTGTCTGTGTGTCTGTGTGTCTGTGTGTGTGTGGTGTGTCTGTGTGTCGGGGTCAAAATGTGTTCCACTCGCTCCAGACAAAACTACTGGGTCGATCGTTCTGAAAATTTGTAGGTATGTTCATTATGGGTTCAAAGATGATCCCCAACGTTTTAGTTTTACCGTTACAGCCGTTACTTACGGCTGTAACGGCCTGTACCGCTTTTTCTTCTTCATGGAATATCTCAGAAAGTACTTGGCTGATCTTTCTGAAAATTTGTAGGTATGTTCATTATGGGTCACGAATAATGCCCGATGTTTAGTTTACTGTTATAACCGTTACTAACGGCTGTAACGGCCTGTAACGGTTTTTTCTTCTTTATGGAATATCTCAGAAAGTACTTGGCCGACCTTTATGAAATTAGCAGGTATGTTCATTATGGGTCACGGATGATGCCTGATGTTTTAGTTTGCCCGTTATAGCCGTTACTAACGTTTGTAACGGCCTGTAACGGTTTTTCTTCTTTATGGAATATCTCAGAAAGTACTTGGCCAATTTATAAGCGGTTTGGATGATCTTGTGACAAATCGGATCCTCTGTCCATATGTAAGTGATGTAATGCTGAAAATGGATTAAACAACCGTTAAACCGTTATTTTGCCGTTATTTTTTATATGTTGGTGGGTTTTAATGAAATTTTGTATATAGAAAGGTTATCACACACAAATGGCACTTCCATGCAGTGTTTCAAAATCTGACCGTTAAAAACCGTTATTCTTGACATATTGTCCAATTTGGATGAAATTTGGTATGTACACAGGCTTTAGCCCTGTGAGGACTAAAATACTGGTTTCAAAAGTGTATATCGGTTATAAAACCCGATAAAACCGTTATTTTGCCGTTATTTTTTATATATTGGTGGATTTTAATGCAATTTTGTATATAGAAAGGTCATCACACACAAATGGCACTTCCATGCAGTGTTTCAAAATCTGACCTTTAAAAAAATGTTATTCTTGACATATTGTCCGATTTGGATGAAATTTGGTATGTACACAGGCTTTAGCCCCGTGAGGACTAAAATACGGTTTCAAAAGTGTATATCGGTTATATAACCGATAAACCGTTATTTTGCCGTTATTTTTTATATATTGGTGGATTTTAATGCAATTTTTGTATATAGAAAGGTCATCACACACAAATGGCACTTCCATGTAGTGTTTCAAAATCTGACCGTTAAAAACCGTTATTCTTGACATATTGTCCGATTTGGATGAAATTTGGTATGTACACAGGCTTTAGCCCAGTGAGGACTAAAATACCAGTTTCAAAAGTGTACATCGGTTAATAACCGTTTAAAACCGTTATTTTGACTTTATTTCTTATCTCACAAAGCACTTGGCCGATTTATAAGCGGTTTGGAAAACTGGGAGTACGTTTATATGCTTCGCATCTTGTTTTTCTTTTTTTGTTTGGTTTTGTTTGTTTGTTTTTTGTTTGATTTTGCTTCATTGTTATACTTTTACCAAAAAAGTGTCTTTTTTTAGATTCTTACTGAACTCTAAAGAGGCATGAACACAACATCAGCACCGGGGAGGAGCAAGCGGGCACGCATCACTGTCATGTGTATGTATACCCACGAAGCGACTGTGGAGAAGACCCGGAGCCAGCCGGGCGACTTGGCTTTCCTGGTCAGGGCGGCGCTGGCCGGTGCGAGGAGGACCTGGCGCTGACCTGCTCCTGCACCTCCTGCCGGTTCTGGGCCAGCAGCTGGGAGCTGGCGTACGCCTCGTGCAGCTCGTGCATGCGCCGCGTCGTCTCCATCTGGCAGTCCATGTTGCGCCGGTCCACGCTCACCACGTCGACTGGGACAGTCCACCCATCCATCATCCGTCCGTCACTCGGTCAGGGAACGGTCAGTTAGTCAGTCGATAAGTGGTCATCTACAGCATATCTAGCAGGCTCACGGAGAACAGGGCAAAGAGGGACCAGCCGCCGTTGCGCAGTGGTTAGCGTCGCGGACTGCCGGCTGGGAGGTCGTGAGGTTCGATTCCCATCATCAGAGCCCTGTCGGATTGTTTCTACCCCGACCGGCTCGTACCCAGAGTTGAGTTTGCTACGGACTCAACTGGGAAGACTGGGACCACACAGTCGAGTTTCACCCACTAAATGGATGCGGATGAGGGGGGCGTGTGGGGAGGCAAGGGGTTAAGAGGGAGAGCAAAACAGAAAAAGGGACTGACTGAATAGAAACAGACCCTTTAAGACTAGGGGGGGGGGTGGGGGGGGGGGACGCTGTACCAAATGATGTACGGTGCCCGTTTTGATAACTCAGTCACATGTAAAAGTATATCCAGCAGGTTACCTAATAAACAAAGAAGGGGGAAAAGAGAGCAACAGAAACGAGAAAGAGAGAACAGTCCGTCTGAGCCTGGGAACAAGTATTGTATCAGATGATTTTTCGTACCCTATTTACTGAAAACAAACAAACAGACAAACAACAAAGGAAACAAAAGGGCATTGCAAAAGAAGGGATTATACTGTGCCACGAAAGTAAGAAAGGAATAAAGAAATAGAAAAGAGGGGGATGAGAAAGAAACACAGAAAAAAGAAAGAGGAACAACAAATAAAGCAACTGATAGGGGATATTTACAAGAAGGTTGAAAGAAAGGGAAACAGAGAGAGAGAGAGAGAAGAGAGAGAGAGAGAGAGGAAGATAGAGAGAAGAGAGAGAGAGAGGATGAGAGGAGAGGAGAGGGAGAGAAAGAGAGAGAGAGAGAGAGAGAGAGAGAGAGAGAGAGAAGAGAGAGAGAGAGAGAGAAAGAGAGAGAGGAGAGAGAGCATCACTTTAACAACAGACTACAGCATCCCCCAGATTTTGCAGAAGAAGAAAAACAACAACAACAACGAAAGCACGGCAAGAAAGGATGGAAGCAAGGAAAAGGCAAGACACACGACAAGTGAAGCGACTGACTATAGGTGTCCATGGGGTTGGCGTAGGTCGGGCAGGGATAGCCCAGCGCGGTGAAGTAGCGCACCATGTCGCTGGTGGGCCCGTAGTACAGCACCTGACCCTGACACATCAGCGCCGTGCGGTCCAGCAGACTCATGATGTCGGAACGAGGCTGGTGGATCGACAGGATGACTAGCCTCCCCTGACGGGCCAGCTGCTGCAGACTGGCCACCAGGTGTCGCGCCGTGAAGCTGTCCAGTCCCGTGGTTGGCTCGTCCAGTAGCAGGATATCTGCGGGGAATAAACTCGTATAGACGAACTAGCCTGCTTTGTTAAGCATCACTGACTTGCTACAGAAAGGCCTTAACCCCATGAGAAACACTGTACCATTGAGAGATTTCTCGGATCCTACATGGCTTCCACCTAGCATTGTGGAATGTGCCTCAGACTGATTGGAACGCTAGAACCACACTGGGAAGTCGTATCCACTGAAAGAATGAGTCTTCGACAGTGTTGCTGAAATTTCAGGCGAAAATGTGGACCGTGCCTCACTGGCACACTGATCAGCGTGGTCGCCTGTAATTGTGAGGTTGCCAGTTCAAGTCCAACCATGACGACTGTACCGGCGTGGGGTCGTTTGTTCGGACCCCTCTGACCCTATGATTGTCCAGTGTGTTTTGGGGCCATCACCTGGCTCGTCCTGCCGCCGCCTCATCAAGGGCAGTCCACAGAGAGCGACCAGACTCGGGTCAACGCGAGGCAACCCATCGGAGAAGTCTCTGCTCTCGCTGAATCACTTCGGTGTATTCAGGAGTGCCCTTGTCTGCCGCATACGCAACCATAAGCTTTTTTTTTTGTTGAGGGTGCTCAAAAATACGATGTTGTATTGTACATTCTGGGCAGTAGTGTGCATACTAACGTGGGTGTATGTAAAACTAAAAATGTAATTTTTAACAAAACGTAGGCAAACCAGACACACTTTTTATGCGAAGGGCAGTCAGTTTAAGTCATGCATTTTGTCATCAGGCCGACAACGTTACAGGCACGTTAAAACCGGAATACAAAGTAAAAGGCTAGACCCACATTCAAAACAACTAAGCTATAAAACAACAGGCCGATCTGATGCACAAGCTACCATCAACCACGTTTTAATTGAATCAGAAAACGATCTGAAGCAAAGTCAACCATCAAACCACGTTTCAATCAAATCAAGCGAAAAATATTACTTGCTCTTGGAAGAATAATTAATTAAAATTTACTAGTACTCAGGTAAAACGTCGAGGAACAAGATCTTCCTGGAATCCGCTGCAAAATGTGTGTACCTTTGACCGAGTACATTCCAGCATTCAACGAAACGCTGAATGGTTGATCACACGCACTTTGGAACACCGTTCAAAACCATACACTTCACGACGCACGCCAAGCAGAGAGAAAAAGGGGGAAGAGGGGGAGGGGAGAGAGGGGAGAGAGAGAGAGGGGGGTGAGAAGGGGAGAGAGGAGGAGAGGGGAGGGGGGCAGACAGACAGAGACAGCAGACGGGAGACAGAGACAGGGACAGGGAAAAAGGGAGGGAGAGATGTTTGTCTTATAAATCAATGGACCCAACTTTCAACAGGCCCTTTTCCCTTTTTTTCCTCCCTTTTCTTTTTTCTCCCCCCCTTTTTTTCCCTTTTCCCGAGGGGGATAAAACGCGCACATATTGTCAGAAAAAAGGAAACCTGCCTGGATCTTTAAAGCAGTTGAATGGCGATGGTGACACGCCTTTTCTCCCCTCCGATCCCCCCTCACCACCGTCCCCAATCGTGAGCCGCCAGCTCGAAGCCCATAGTTGAAGAAAAAAATTTTCAACTGCACCCGGGAAAGCCGGTTGTTTTCCCCCAGGGCGATTTTCTGTGCAAATTCTGTCTGCCGATCCCAATCTTCATAGATGCGGGCAATAAAATCAGGGTTGACAACCGAAGGATCATCAAAAAAGGGGACTAAAACAGAAGGGGGGAAAAGAGGAGTTGAGCAGTGAAAAGTAGAAAAGGGAACCCGATAATAAACAATGAAAAAGGAAACAGCAACAAGAGCCGCATCTATATACTTTTAAAGGAACACATGTGAAATTTTCAAACCTTTCATGATGTGACCATACACGTGGCCAGCGGGGGTTGTGAAGAAAACAAAAAGGACCGCCAGTTTGGGCCCGACAGGCAGGTCGATAGACAGCCCGACGCACCCACACACACCCCGACAAATATAACATACCCACACGCACCCCACGCACCCCAGCACGCACACACGAACGCCACACACACAACACACACACACACACACACACCACACACCACACTTACAACAAAACACGTAAGACGGGGGGAGAAGAGAAAACAGAAAAACCCCCTGAAACGTAGGGAGCCCGACAAGTTTCTTTGCATTTTTCTTGTCTTTGATGTGCCCTCAGCATCAAAAAAAAACTGCCCCGATTCGATTAAAGGGTATTTTATATTAAAAAAAAAAGCTTTTCTTGAACGGGATTTAAATATATTGTACAAAGTTTTAAACCTGGACATTATCCCAAGTGTGAAATCCCTCTTTAACGTTCAAAAGGTTACACACCCACCCACACCCCCAACACAAAACACACCCCACACCCCAAACAACAAAACAGAGAGGGGAGAGAGAGGAGAGGACAGAGAATAGAGAGAGGGGAAGAGGAGAGAGAGACAGAGACAGACAGGGGACAGACAGAGACAGAGAAGGAAGAGGGGGACGGGACAGAAGACAGATTTCCCTCTCACTGTGTCTTCAATTGCCTCCTTTTGGGAAAATTGCGGGGGCAAAGTGGGGTTAGGCGGTAGGTCGGGGGTTTCTCGCACCGGGCAGGTTGGGCAGCAAAAAAGGTCCGCCTGGGAGGCCCCCTAACTCATCCGCTGCCGCATGAAATTTTTCGTGCAGGGCATCCCCGGGGTACGCCATTTAAACCTTTGGGGCACCACGCCTTTCCCTCCTGTGAGCGATGACGTAAGGGAACGTTTTAACGGTTTTCCCGGTAAAATCATTAAATTATAAAAAGAGAGAGAGAGGGAGAGAGGAGGGAGGGGAGAGGGAAAAAACCGCAGACAGAGTGAGAGAGACGCCCGACAAAACAGACAGAAAAGAAGAGAAGAGAAAGAAAGGAAAAGAAAGAAAGACAGAAAAAAAAAAAAACCGGGGGGAAAGGCCCTTTCCTATTTTTATCAAACATAAAAAGAAATTAAACACTAGATCACGGCTAGCAAAGAACGTAATTATGAGGTAAATGAGCAGCAAGTGGGAAAATTATATTGTTTACATTACTTCACACAATCTAATGTGTTCGAGCAGATAGAGAGAACTGTCTTCGTAAATGAGTTGAAGGTCATCTGCAGAGTAAAACTGTACCAAGATTTTTTCCTCCTGGAATGTTGGAGACTGGGGGGGGGGGGGGGGGGGGGGGGGGGAGGGGGGGTGAGGGATGGTGATGGATGAGTGGAGAAAGAGAGGGGTCAGGGCTGTTGGCGGCATCATTTCAGTCGGTGTTCATTCTTCTTCCTCCATACTTAAGGAGACATAAATCTGCCCAAGGCTCAGCAGTTTTAATGCAGACCTCGATTAGTACGCAGGAGGAATGGTGTGTGTGTGTGTGTGTGTGTGTGTGTGTGTGTGTTGTGTGTGTGCGCGCGCGCGCGCGCGTCCATTCAGATCGTTCCATGATCATTGTGTGTTCTCAATGGTTTTGGCAACATTTAAATTTGCGATGTATTCGTATGGTTTTTGTAAGGACCTGTTACTGTGGAAACAAGTAAGAGTGCAAGTTTTATTTGCTGCTTTAAAGAAGTTTGATCTGCAAGACTCAAAATAAGGGATAAACTCGCACTTCTTGCATATTTGGCAATATTCGATGCTTAATCACAGATTTACAGTCCTTTTTCCTTTTGCAGGCATCTTAATCCAATGAATAGATATAAGAATCTTATCAATGTGTTTCAGTTTGCCAAATTAGTTTATTCTTAGTTAGTTTGGAGCGCACGCGCGCGCGCACCACACACACACACCACACACACACACACACAAGCGAGAGCGAGTGATGTTCGGTATTCTTCTTACCTGAACTCCCTACCAACGCAATGAGCTGCCCCGCCGGAAATGCCATGTTGACGTCACGCAGCACACGTTTCACGTGCTTCTGTCGTAGGCACGCGCCTTGCCACCAGCGTCCTATTCGATATTTGACGTAGTAGTTGACATCCTGAAGCGCTAGTGTAGGCCCCGCGGTCGTCGTCTGGTCGTCCACTGAGACAGGCGAGTTACTGGGTGACGTAAAGATGCCTTCAAGAATGCTGGAGTCCATGTTGAGAGCTTAG
>CM031605.1:24428578-24433844 GCA_018398815.1 Conus ventricosus
AATAATGTTCTTTGTCGCCTTCTGTACCATGCAGTCAGAATGCATAGAAAAAAAACAAAAACAAAAAGACAAGAAAACAGCAGTATGTTAAAATATAACCGAGCATTGTTCGATTTCTTTGGAAAAAGACGTGGTACCTTTAACTGGCATGTAACAATTACTTGCACTTACCAACCCATTGCGGTCTTGAACATATTGATGCGCAGTGGAACATTGTGCTTCCCCCCCCCCCACCCTCCAGCCCGCCCACCACTCTCCCTACCCCCCTCCGCGTCTCCTGCACGAAAAGACTCATAGCCTGTGATGGAAAGCCTAGATTTCCCTGGATAAAACAGTAACAGCTTTAGTTTCTGCCACAACTTTCAGTACGTTAACGTCTGTTTCCCAGTCTACATGACAATGATTATGCTACGCATCTGAAGTACATTGTTACAAAACTTAGATCGGCGTCTCGTAGTATTTTTTGTTCATCAGATTGCCTGGTATGGGTGCCATGGCATGGCGTTGTCGGTGAAAGAATGCTGAAGTGTATTTTTTGGTACTTGCCTGTCCGGAACCACAAGACATTAACGGCCAATTCATTCACACACCTTTAGGTAATACCTTGTCTGACACGCAAAGCGTTTAAAAGCGAAGTCGTTACGTGCTGAATTTGTTTTATGAATTTATAAAGTGTGTGTTGTTGTTTTTTTAATACTCCATGACTGTACATGGAAAGTTGGATTTCCATGTTTGAGAATAACATATTTACTTTTCCTAGAACGGTCCAGCACTAGGAAGTCGTGTCCTATATATATATATAAAATATAATATATATATCTATATATAATAAAAATAAAAGATATAAATAATAGTATATATATATGATAATATATAATCAGAGGAAAGCCACTCAGAACGTTAAAAGTGCCTCAACCATGTAGGAGCGACATACCAGTTTAAAACATTCTCCGTATCAATCACACAGTTCATATCATAGGAGTGCATTGTATAAAAAAAATGTAAGTACGAAGTAATGACATTGTAAGTGATGTTTTTATGTCAGTACAAACGTTTGTTTGTTGTCAACATCCGTTACAGTTAGTCATTAGGTCCACTACCCTCCGCCCTCCTCCCGTCTCCATGTAGTCGGCCGTTCTGTCCCCACCCATGCCTCGAGGCCCCCCCCCCCCGCCCCCCCCCCCCCCCCCCCCCCCCCCCCCTCTCACCATCCCAAGCAACCGAGCTCTTCCCAATGTACTAAGCCCCCGAAAATGCCAATATACGCATAAACTCTCTCAATTCTCTGACTGTCGGTCTTTGCCTCTCTGTCTCTGAATGTCCTGCCGTCTGTCTCTCTGTCGCTCTCTGTCTCTCTGTGCTTTCTCTCTCTCTCTCTCTCGCACTCTCTCTCTGTTTCTCTCTCTCTATTCTCTCTCTTCACCCCCATTCCCTCTGTGTGTGTGTGTGTGTGTGTGTGTGTGTGTGTGTGTGTGTGGTGTGTGTGTGTGGTGTGTGTGAAGTGAGAGAGAGAGTAGAGAGAGAGAGGAGAGAGGGAAGAGAGAGTGATCTCCCTCCTAAGAAGGAAACCCCCTCCCCCCTCCTCCCCCATGCCATTTCTAAGCTCAACAAACGATAAACAACAGGCGTCGCCTTTCCGGATTGTTAAGAACCCCCGGCCCCCTCCCCCCCGCCCCTCGCCCCCGCCCCCCTCCCCCCCCCCCCCCCCCCCCCCCCACACCGCTCCTCCTCACACCTCCTTTCATCCATTCGGTCACTGTGAGCGTTGTACAATGAACAATGCGGTTCAAGTCCTTCGGCTTTGACACTGTTCAGGTGAAGCTGGATTACGGATTTTTTGTGCACGATAACACGATAGCCAGGCCGACCTGCCGGGGTAGCTTAGAGTTATCGACCGTCTGAAGATAC
Source organism: Conus ventricosus (assembly GCA_018398815.1). Classification (NCBI taxonomy): domain Eukaryota; kingdom Metazoa; phylum Mollusca; class Gastropoda; order Neogastropoda; family Conidae; genus Conus; species Conus ventricosus. Next base: position 24,430,487 of record CM031605.1, read on the forward strand.
CTCGTGTAAAGCTCGTCTACAAAATATATCGACGGGAAATTTTGGGAGGTGGGGGGGGGGGTGAGTGGGGATGGTAAAGACGTCAATAGAATATCATTGTGGTACATGCACGTTTTCCCAAAAATCACATGAGCGTTTAAAATAGGACTGAATAGATATGCTACTGGATTGATGGAGTGAAGAGCAACTCTTCGCACACGGGCGTTAGTTTTATGCGGGTTTTCTGGAGTCTGTCTGTCTGTCTGTCTGTCGGGCCCTGCCTCCCCTTTTCTGTCTGTCTGTATGTCTGTCTGTCTCTCTCTGTCACAAACAAAACACAACAACGCGCATGCACGCCACACGCGCGCGCATGCACACACACACGCCCCACACAAACACAAACACACACACACACGCCCCACACACACACACACACACACACACACACACTCTTCCTCTCTCTCTCTCTCTCTCTCTCTCTCTCTCTCTCTCTCTCTTCTCTCTCTCCTCTCTCTCCTCATGCAAAGCAAAACGTACACGTGCGCGGCATGCGATCTCATTATAGGGACTACGCGCACACAGGCTACCGCTGCCTCTTTTACACGCTGCAAAGAATGCACTTTTTACCCAAAAGTTTGATGGCCTTCTCTTACAAACTGCGTTTGTTTCCTTTTAATCACATGTGAGGTCATGGCCGTTTAATAACCACGATATCGTCAAACGCCGTTTCCAAGGTGATGAAACAAAATCAAAACGCTGAAAACTGAAGTGGCGGGAAAAAGTCTACACACTGAACAAAATTTGATTTTCCATTGTAAACGTGACAATTTGCAAACCCATCATGTTAATCCGCACACACACACACACACACACACACACACACACACATTCTGAAAGAGAAAAAGAAAAGGACATTGATGCTGTAGTTCATCTGTTAACGGTTCATCGCAAGTTTCGGGGAGGGGGCAGACAGAACAACGAAAGGTGGCATGATCACCTCCCTAGCTCTTACTTACGTTTGTTTCACGAATCGATCTCGAAGTGGTACCGTGTCGGCCGTGATTTAGCATTGACGAAGCCGGCTGTTTATCGAAAACAACGACAACAATAACAACAACATAATAACAATCTGCTGACACCTATAGTTCGGTCAATCCGTTGTTCGATTTCGAGTTTTTCTTTGTTTGTTGGTTGGTTTGTTTTTCCCTGATTTTGAGCTGGATTGTCATACTTGTCGTAAAACAAAACAAAAACTGCGGGCATCTAACACACACACACACACACACACACACACACACACACACCACTAAATATATATATATATATATATATATATATATATAATATATATATATATATATATAGATATATAATTATTGTTAAAAAGTATTGAAAAGGAATATTAAAATACTCTACAAATTTGTTTCAAGCTGGGTGGCTATCTTCAGGATGATCATCCTGAAGATAGCCACCCAGCTTGAAACAAATTTGTAGAGTATTTTAATATTCCTTTTCAATTACTTATTTTAACAAATGTTGCTCCCAAGGGGTTGAGCGCTTTTAGAATCGTTTTAGGCTGTACAACTACATTCATATATATATATATATATATATATATATATATATATACATATATATATATAATGCTGAACAACTAAGTAGTGGGTGAAAACAAGTGCAGGCTAACAATTCTTCCGTAATTATAGTAATGACTTGGCAAAGATTTGAACTTTAAAAAAAAGGGGGATGGGGGTTGAAGATGAAGAAAATGGGAACATAAAATTAAGAAAATATATTATGAATAAGAAAACCCTTCACTAGCTGCATGAGGGAACCATTGTAATCCCTCCAGAAGGCAGATCTATTTGTATTGCCTGCTTCTAAGCCTTTCGTCCGCTGGATCGGACTCATCAGGGAGACACGGCTGCTTGTGTCTGTGCTTTTGGGTCAAATAGAGACACACCACAGTCCGTAATACTGTGGTATATATATATAATTTCATAACGGAGCTAACTAGTCGAACAGTCTCGTCTTTTTCGACGTTTTCAATCGAATCATTGACGGTCTGCAATCTAATCGATGAAGCCTCGTCACAAATCTTCCGAAGTCAGGAAATCACAAAATTACAAACTCGATCGATCGAATCGGATTCAGCGATGTCGATCTCCAAATTTTGCAGCAAAACTAAATTCCTTCTAGTGCGAAAGTCACAGTGAAATAATATGTTTGTTGTCTGTGGTCTGGGTTTGATTCTGTCGGGGTCACCGTTATATTGGCAATTTCATGGAGGACTGTCGTTGGTCGGACGTAATGGCGAGTAGTAGGGTCAGGGAGGTTTCACCCCCTAAAAGGGGACCTCGGAGGGAACCTCCACCGGAAGTGTGTTGCGCATGGCGGAAGTAGGGGGCAGGTGGCGCGGCAGGTGGTGGGGCAGGTGGCGGAAGTCGGTGTCGGGGTCAAGGTCACGGTGAGTCACGATCGATAATGTTAAAAAAAAAAGTTTTTGAATCTTTGCTGACGTAGTGGGTTTAAAAATAGATGGGGGTTGGCGGCGCGCGCGCGTGTGCGGATCGATGTGACGCCGTGGTTTTGTTTGTTTTTGTTTTTTCGTTGCCGCGTGGTACGTAGGCATGTTAGAGATGGCGGTGATGACAGTGATGATGCTGATGATGAGCATTGTTCCATCAAGGTCCCCGTTGACTGTACCTCGTCCTCAGCGTTGATAGGCATCCAAGTGACATATCAAACAGGAGTCCATAAAGATGAACGACGCTCTCTGATCGATACACCATTTGGGGTTTGCCCTTTATTTCTCAGAGTGGTCGAAAGAAACAGATTACAGACACAAACATAGACGGACAAACAAACAGACAGAGACACAGACAGAAAAACACACACATAGAGGGTGGTGGTGGTGGTGATGGCGATGGCGGCGGTGTTAGAGAGAGAGAGAGAGAGAGAGAGAGAGGAGAGAGAGAGAGAGAGAGAGAGAGGGTGAGCAGCAGCTGGGTGTACCACGTGACGTATTTGAGACACGCGCCAATGTTCAGCTGGGTGTACCACGTGAGGTGGGTATTTGAAACACGCGCCAATGTTCAGCTGGGTGTACCACGTGAGGTGGGTATTTGAATCACGCCCCAAGGCCGAAGGCAGGTGTGTCAGAAACAAAGAGCTTAGGAGGCTGCGGGTCATTAATGAATACTACAGAACAAAAGACGCGTGGGGTGGGTATTTGAAACACGAGCCAAGGTCGAAGGCAGGTGTGTCAGACACAAAGAACAAGAACAGCTGCGGGTCATTGATCAATACTACAGAACAAAAGACGCGTGGGGTGGGCGTGGCGTCGGTTATTATGAGGCCGAGGAGCAGACAATGGGAA
>CM031605.1:24434844-24447344 GCA_018398815.1 Conus ventricosus
CCCCTTCTTCTCTCTCTCATCCTCTCTTATTCCCGGGGACTCAACGACCGCGCACAGGCTACCGCTGCCTTTTTACACGCTGCAAAGAATGCACTTTGACCAATAGTTTGATGGCCTTCTCTTACAAACTGCGTTTGTTTCCTTTTATATCACATGTGAGGTCATGGCAGTTAATAACCACGATATCGTCAAACGCCGTTTCCAAGGTGATGAAACAAAATCAAAACGCTGAAAACTGAAGTGGCGGGAAAAGTCTACACACTGAACAAAATTTGTTTCCATTGTAAACGTGACAATTGCAAACCCATCATGTTAATCCGCACACACACACACACACACACACACCACACACACATTCTGAAAGAGAAAAGAAAAGGACATTGATGCTGTAGTTCATCTGTTAACGGTTCATCGCAAGTTTCGGGGAGGGGGCAGACAGAACAACGAAAGGTGGCATGATCACCTCCCTAGCTCTTACTTACGTTTGTTTCACGAATCGATCTCGAAGTGGTACCGTGTCGGCCCGTGATTTAGCATTGACGAAGCCGGCTGTTTATCGAAAACAACGACAACAATAACAACAACATAATAACAATCTGCTGACACCTATGTTCGGTCAATCCGTTGTTCGATTTCGAGTTTTTCTTTGTTTGTTGGTTGGTTTGTTTTTCCCTGATTTTGAGCTGGATTGTCATACTTGTCGTAAAAACAAAACAAAAACTGCGGGCATCTAACACACACACACACCACACACACACACACACACACACACACTAAATATATATATATATATATATATATATATATATATATATATATATATATATATATATATATATATATATTGTTAAAATAAGTATTGAAAAGGAATATTAAAATACTCTACAAATTTGTTTCAAGCTGGGTGGCTATCTTCAGGATGATCATCCTGAAGATAGCCACCCAGCTTGAAACAAATTTGTAGAGTATTTTAATATTCCTTTTCAATACTTATTTTAACAAATGTTGCTCCCCAAGGGGTTGAGCGCTTTTAGAATCGTTTTAGGCTGTACAACTACATTCATATATATATATTATATATAATATATATATATATATATACATATATATATATAATGCTGAACAACTAAGTAGTGGGTGAAAACAAGTGCAGGCTAACAATTCTTCCGTAATTATAGTAATGACTTGGCAAGATTTGAACTTTAAAAAAAAGGGGGATGGGGGTTGAAGATGAAGAAAATGGGAACATAAAATTAAGAAAATATATTATGAATAAGAAAACCCTTCACTAGCTGCATGAGGGAACCATTGTAATCCCTCCAGAAGGCAGATCTATTTGTATTGCCTGCTTCTAAGCCTTTCGTCCGCTGGATCGGACTCATCAGGGAGACACGGCTGCTTGTGTCTGTGCTTTTGGCGTCAAATAGAGACACACCACAGTCCGTAATACTGTGGTATATATATATAATTTCATAACGGAGCTAACTAGTCGAACAGTCTCGTCTTTTTCGACGTTTTCAATCGAATCATGACGGTCTGCAATCTAATCGATGAAGCCTCGTCACAAATCTTCCGAAGTCAGGAAATCACAAAATTACAAACTCGATCGATCGAATCGGATTCAGCGATGTCGATCTCCAAATTTTGCAGCAAAACTAAATTCCTTCTAGTGCGAAAGTCACAGTGAAATAATATGTTTGTTGTCTGTGGTCTGGGTTTGATTCTGTCGGGGTCACCGTTATATTGGCAATTTCATGGAGGACTGTCGTTGGTCGGACGTAATGGCGATAGTAGGGTCAGGGAGGTTTCACCCCTAAAAGGGGACCTCGGAGGGAAACCTCCACCGGAAGTGGTGTTGCGCATGGCGGAAGTAGGGGGCAGGGGGCGCGGCAGGTGGTGGGCGGTGGCGGAAGTCGGTGTCGGGTCAAGGTCACGGTGAGTCACGATCGATAATGTTAAAAAAAAAGTTTTTGAATCTTTGCTGACGTAGTGGGTTTAAAAATAGATGGGGTTGCGGCGCGCGCGCGTGTGCGGATCGATGTGACGCCGTTTTTTTTTGTTTGTTTTTTTTTTTTTCGTTGCGGGGGCGTGGTACGTAGGCATGTTAGAGATGGCGGTGATGACAGTGATGTGCGATGAGAGCATTTTTTCCATCAAGGTCCCCGTTGACTGTACCTCGTCCTCAGCGTTGATAGGCATCCAAGTGACAATCAAACAGGAGTCCATTAAAGATGAACGACGCTCTCTGATCGATACACCATTTGGGGTTTGCCCTTTATTTCTCAGAGTGGTCAAAAGAAACAGATTACAGACACAAACATAAAAGGACAAACAAACAGACAGAGACACAGACAGAAAAACACACACATAGAGGGTGGTGGTGGTGGTGATGGCGATGGCGGCGGTGTTAGAGAGAGGAGAGAAGAGAGAGAGAGAGAGGAGGGAGAAGAGAGAGAGAGAGAGGTGAAAAGCAGCTGGGTTTTCCACGTGACGTTTTTAGAACACGCGCCAATGTTCAGCTGGGTGTACCACGTGAGGGGGGTATTTGAAACACGCGCCAATGTTCAGCTGGGTGTACCACGTGAGGTGGGTATTTGAATCACGCCCCAAGGGCCGAAGGCAGGGTGTGTCAGAAAAAAAGAGCTTAGGAGGCTGCGGGTCATTAATGAATAACAGAACAAAAGACGCGTGGGGTGGGTATTTGAAACACGAGCCAAGTCAAAGGGCGGGGTGTGTCAGACACAAGAACAAGAACAGCTGCGGGTCATTGATCAATACTACAGAACAAAAGACGCGTGGGGTGGGCGTGGCGTCGGTTATTATGAGGCCGAGGAGCAGTTGGAACAATGGGACAGTACCTCTGGGAAGGGAAGCAACACAGAAGGATTGGCAGAGCACTTCCCGATAAAACGACAGAGGTTCTTAGTCTTGCATCAGACGCACAGAGACTGTCGCTGAACTCACTCCCTATCAGCTCCCGTTCCCTTTTCGTCAACGAATTACCATGAACGATCACGCCTACGCGAGTGCCAGAAACAGTCTGCACAGAAAGAAGAAGATCCCCAGACTTCAGCTTCCTCTTTTACCTGCCCTGGTGTCCTGCTGTGTTTCCCGACAGAGCCAACCGCAACCGCCATGCCCGGGCTCAACACGAACGATGATCAGTCATGTGTGCCCCGTGTGCCAGTTGGTTTTGGTCGCAAAGACCACTGGACAAACACATGTGGACCCATGACGATGGAAAACCAACACCGAGGAAGGCGTCAGGGTACACGCTGCGGGAAGGAAGCGCAAAAGTGACAGTGAGTCTGTTTCTCACCCTTTTTTCCGACCAGAAAAATTGAACACACAGCGTAAAGAAAACAGCTTTTTAGATCATTTATCTCCGGATGTGAAAGAGATGTATGACAAATATTGGAACGCTATCAAAACCATAAGCGCCCTGGTAAAGTTCAATCTGTCTACACTTTGTTTTGGGACCCTTCTGATGTTTTCCCCCAAATGGGATGATCAGCTTTTGGCTGTTTTCCATGAACAAAACAAACGTTTTAAAATTAATTTTTCTCATTCTTTTCTTCTCAGACATAAAGAGCAGGGAGATCTGTTTTCTTTCACGCCTCGTGTAATAACCACAGGGCTCTAGACAAAGCCTCGGCTCATCAATACAAAACAAGATTTTCTGTCCTTTCTTTCTGATTTTGCGTGATCATGACATGTTGGGACATTATCAGAGAGAACGACCCAATTCTCGTTACTCTTTTTCAGGCCATCAGTTACATCTTTCTATGTGTACCCTCTACCTGATTTTCCCCTTTGGGTTTTGGGGCTGTGACTCACTGCCTGATACATTGCCAACAATCGTTTTCTGAACACGCTGCAAAAAGAATGAACACAAGGGTTTTTTGTTTACAACGACGGACTTTGTTTCTTTGTTGTCTCGTCCCCCCTTTCCCCCCAAGGCGCTTCTGTACATGCCCTACAAAACAAACCAAGGCTCTCTACAGCAGTGGGTAGGGTTAAGTCCCCCACCATACATTTTCCAGGCATTACTCTGTTAAGTTGGGCTTGTTGAAGCTATGTTTCAGATTCAATGTGGATGTGTTTGAATTTGAATGAAAAGCAAACACCCCCGGGGCCTCGTTCCTTGTCGTCACAGTGATTACAAACACGCAGACACGCTTAAAGTGTTGGTGTACAAACATCATTTTATGCACATCTTTGGGACATTGACAAGTTAGACATGCGCTAGCTTTTTTCCAAATGTGACAAACTGTGGCATACGCTTTGGGAGCTAAACAAACACGAGAACACGTGTCAAGGCGGTCAGACTCAACACACTACAAAGGAGGGTGTAAAACCCCCCGGGAATCGGTGTTGCAGCAACTCTGTCTTATGGTTTTTGTTGATTCTGATTTCGTTTTCCTTTACAGAGCTACTTTTGACTTTGAAGTGTTTCTTCGAGACCGATGACTTACCGAACAAAAAACAAGCACATCCAGCACGACATACACAGCTAGACACGTTCCCCTCTCTGTCGCTGTCGCTTCAAACGTACCTGGGTTTGAAGAGCCTCGTTGTTTCGTGAGTGAGGGGGACCCCGCAAACTCGTTGACACCATGGTGAAGTATTTGGAACAGTTTTCAGAAACCTCCTTTTCTCTTCCCCGTGAACATTTTGAAGATGCGTTTGATACGTTAGAAGCCATGATTGATCCTTCGCAGGTGACGATCTGTAAACTCTCACCACATTCCCCCCGTTCCTGAAAGAAAAATGGAAGAGTCCTCCACGAACTGCCGTGGGGGGGTTTTAATTCTTCCAAGTATGACCTCATGTCATCAAACCCTATTTGATTCAGAGGTTTATGGATATGACTGCTATGAAAAGACAATGCAGAGGAAATGAGTCGGTCCAACCCAGACGGGTTTGATTGTGCTGAGGAGCTGTGGGAAGAGGGAAGAGAGAAAGAGGAGGAGGAGGAGGAGGAGGGGGAGGAGAGAAGAAGAGGCGAGGGAGGAAAAAAACAAAAAGTCAAAAAGCAAACCCATTCAAGTTTGGGGTGAAACGCAACAATCAATACATGTGTATCGCCAGTCAGAAACTCAAGTTTTTGGACATTTGCAACTTTTTGGTCCTGGATTTCATATTCAAAATATCTCAAAGCGTTTGGGGTGGAGGAACCAAAAGGGCATTTTTGTTATGAGTACATGACCAGTTTGGCAAACTGAAAGAAACCTCTCTCCCACCCCCACGCCGCCTTTTTTAGCAAACTCAAAAATGAAAACATCACAGAGGAAGAGTACGCCTTCTGTCAACGGTGTGGGAGGAAAACCTATGACCAGTTTGCAAGATTTCCGGGTGTGGTACAACAATAAGGATGTGGCGCCATTCATGCATGCTCTTAACCCCAGATTGAATGTATTCGGTTTTAGGCGTTGTCTTCTGAAAGATGGTATCTCTTTTCCCAGGCATCACACTGAAATACTTGTTTCAAACCCTATCCCCCGGTGTGTATTTTTTCTCTCTTCAATGAAAACAAGAAGACCTACATACGCTGTTGCGTGACAATATTGTTGGTGGTCCCTCCATTATTTTCACAGATATCACGAAAAGACAAAACATTCATTCGTGACAATTCGGACAAACCTGTTCAGTGGGTTTTCGAGGCTATGACGCCAATGCACTTAACCTATGGGCTATCATGCAACCCATGCCCTCACAACACCCAACGGTTAGAAGATGTTAAACGGGCTTTAAGGCGAAAGAACGGACGTGTATGGTCAGCAAGCGAGAGAATGGTTAGAGTGGACGGGCACACAAACAACAAACCATACAGCACAAGTTTAACGGGAAAGAACAAGTTTAGGGCGCAGACACATCCGCGTCGAGGGTTGGACTCGAAGCATGACACGGTGTACCAGTTTCATGGCTGTTTGTTTCATGGACATGACTGTCATCTCACCGTGGCAAACACATTAACCCTGTGAACGGGAAACTGCTCAATCCTCACGAAGATAGCGGGTAATGTCTTGTGTGTTTTCTCTGAGATCTGTGAGCAGTTTCCGTTCCGGGGTAATGTGTTTGCCACGAGTGAGATGACAGTCATGTCCGTGAAACAAACAGCATGAAACTGGTACACCCTGTCATGCTTCGAGTCCCAACGTCGACGCGGATGTGTCTGCGCCCCTAAACTATGTTTTTTCCCCGTTAAACTTTTTGCTGTATGTGTAGGGTTGTTTTGTGTGCGCCGCCCACTCTAACCATTCTCTCGCTTGTGACCATACACGTCCGTTCTTTCTGCCTTAAAGCCCGTCTCCATCTTCTAACCGTGGGTGTTGTGAGGGCATGGGTTGCATGATAGCCCTAGGTAAAGTGCATGGCGTCATAGCCCCGAACCGACTGAACAGGTTTGTCCGAATTGTCACGAATGAATGTTTTGTCTTTTTCGTGATATCTGTGAAAGATAATGGAGGGACCACCAACAATATTGTCAGCAACAGCGTATGTAGGTCTTCTTGTTTTTCATTGAAGAGAGGAAAAGTACACACCGGGAGATAGGGTTTTGAAACAAGTATTTCAGTGTGAGCTGGAACAGAGATACCATCTTTCAGAAGATCAACGCCTAAACGCGAATACATGTCAATCTGGGCTTTTAAGAGCATGCAAGAATGGCGCCACATCCTTATTGTTGTACCACACCAGGAAATCTTGCAAACTGGTCATATGGGTTTTTCCCCCACAGCCCTTGACAGAAGGCGTACTCTTCCTCTGTGATTTTTTCATTTTGAGTTTGCTAAAAAAAAAGGCGGCGTGAGGTGGGAGAGAGGTTTCTTTTTAGTTTGTCCAAACTGGTCATGTAATCATAACAAAAGTGCCCTTTTGGTTTTCCCCCACCCCAAACGCTTTGAGATATTTTGAATATGAAAATCCAGGGGCCAAAAAGTTGCAAATGTCCAAAAACTTGAGTTTCTGACTGGCGATACACATGTATTGATTGTTGCGTTTCACCACAAACTTGAATGGGTTTTGCTTTTTGACTTTTTGTTTTTTTTCCTCCCTCGCCTCTTTTCGTCTCTCCCCCCTCCTCCTCCTCCTCCTCCTCTTTTCTCCCTCTTCCTCTTCCCACAGCTCCTCAGCACAATCAAACCCGTCTGGTTGACCGACTTTATTTCCTCTACATTGTCTGGTCATAGCAGTCATATCCTTTAAAACCTCTGAATCAAATAGGGTTTGATGACATTGAGGTCATACTTGGAAGAATTTAAACCCCACCAGGGCAGTTCGTGGAGGTACTCTTCCAGTTTTTCTTTCAAGGAACGGGCGGGAATGTGGTGAGAGTTTTACAGACTCGTCACCCTGGAAGGATCAATCATGGCTTCTAACGTAAACAAACGCATCTTCAAAATGTTCACGGAGAAGAGAAAAGGAGGTTTCTGAAATTGTTCCAAAAATTCACCATGGTGTCAACGAGTTTGCGGGGGTCCCCCTCACTCACGAAACAACGAGGCTCTTCAAACCCAGGTTACGTTGGGAAACGACAGGACAGAGAGGGGAACGTGTCTAGCTGTGTATGTCGTGCTGGAGTGTGCTTGTTTTGTTTGCGGTTTAAATCAATCGGTCTCGAAGAACACTTTAAAGTCAAAAGTAGCTCTGTAAGGAAAAACGAAATCAGAATCAACAAAATACCATAACGACAGAGTTGCTGCAACACCGATTCCGGTGGTGTGTACAACCCCTCCTTTGTATGTGTGTTGAGTCTGACCGCCTTGACACGTGTTCTCGTGGGTTTTTTTAGCTCCCCAAAACGTATGCCACAGTTTGTCACATTTAGAAAAGCTAGCGCATGTCCTAACTTGTCAATGTCAATGATGTGCATAAAATGATGTTTGTACACCAACACTTTAAGCGTGTCTGCGTGTTTGTAATCACTGCGACGACAAGGAAACGAGGCACGGGGGTGTTTGCTTTTCATCAAATTCAAACACATCCCCATTGATCTGAAACATAGCTTCAACCGAGCCAACTCTAACAGAGTAATGCCCGGAAAATGTATGGTGGGTGACTTACACCCCACCCACTGCTGATAAGAGCCTTGGTTTGTTTTTGTGGGGGATGTACAGAAGCGCCTTGGTGGAGAGGAGACAACAAAAGAAAAAAAGTCCGTCGTTGTAAACAAAACCATTGTGTTCATCTTTTGCAGCGTGTTCAGAAAAAAGATTGTTGGCAAAGTAGTCAGGCAGTGAGTCACAGCCACAACCCAAAGGGAAAGTCAGGTAGAGGGTACACATAGAAAGATGTAGACATGATGGCCTGAACAGAGTAACGAGAATTGGGTCGCTCTCCTGAATATTGTCCAACATGTCATGATCACGCAAGTCAGAAAGAAAGGACAGAAAATCTTGTTTTGTATTGATGAGCCAAGGCTTGTCTAGCCCTGTGGTTATTCACGAGGCGTGAAAGAAAGGGCAGATTCCTGCTCTTTATGTCTGAGAAGAAAAGAATGAGAAAAATTAATTTTAAAACGTTTGTTTTGTTCATGGAAAACATCCAAAGCTGATCATTCCCCTTGGAGAATCATCAGAAGGGTCCCAGAACAAGGTGTAGACGATTGAACTTTACCAGGGCGTTATGGGTTTTGATAGCGTTTTCCCAAAAATTTGTCATACATCTCTTTCACATCCGGAGATAAATGATCTAACAGCTGTTTTTCTTTACGCTGTGTGTTCAATCTTTTCTCGGGTCGGAAAAAAAAGGGTGAGAAACAGACTCACTGTCACTTTTGCGCTTCCTTCCCGCAGCATGTACCCCTGACGCCTTCCCCGGTGTTGGTTTTCCACCGTCGTGGGTCCGCATGGTTTGGTCAGTGGTCTTGCGACCAAAACCAACATGGCACACGGGGCACACATGATGATCAGTCGTTCGTGGGTTTAGCCCGGACATGGCGGTTGCGGTTGGCTCTGTCGGTAAACACAGCAGGACACTCAGGGCAGGTAAAGAGGAAGCTGAAGTCTGGGTATCTTCTTCTTTCTGTGCGACATGTTTCTGGCACTCGCGTAGGCGTGATCGTTCTGGTTAATTCGTTGACGAAAGGCAACGGGAGCTGGATAGGCAGTGAGTTCAGGCAGTCTCTGTGCGTCTGATGCAAGACTAAGAACCTCTGTCGTTTTATCGGGAAGTTCTCTGCCAATCCGCTTCTGTGTTGCTTCCCTTCCCAGAGGTACTGTCTCCTTTGTCCCATTGTTCCAACGCTCCTCAGCTCATAATAACCGACGCCCGCCCACCCAGCGTCTTTTGTTCTGTAGTATTGATTAATGGGCCCCAGCTGTTTTGTTCTTTGTGTCTGACACACCTGCCTTCGACCTGGCTCGTGTTTCAAATACCCCCCCCGCGTCTTTTGTTCTGTAGTATTCATTAATGACCCGCAGCCCCCTAAGCTCTTTGTTTTGACACACCTGCCTTCGGCCTTGGGGGTGATTCAAATACCCACCTCACGGGTACACCCAGCTGAACATTGGCGCGTGTCTCAAATACGTCACGTGGTACACCCAGCTGCTGCTCACCCTCTCTCTCTCTTCTCTCTCCCCTTTTTCTCTCCCCTCTCTCTCTCTCTCTCTCTCTCTCTAACACCCCCGCCATCGCCATCACCACCCCACCCCACCCTCATTGTGGTTTTTCTGTCTGGGGTGTCTGTCTGTTTGTTTGTTCCCTCATGTTTGTGTCTGTAATCTGTTTCTTTCGACCATCTGAGAAAAAAAGGGCAAACCCAAATGGTGTATCGATCAGAGAGCGTCGTTCATCTTTTAAAGGACTCCTGTTTGATATGTCATTGGCTGCCTATCAAACTGAGGATGAGGTACAGTCAACAGGGACCCTTTATGGAACAATGCTCATCATCAGCATCATCACTGTCATCACCGCCATCTCTAACCGCCTACGTACCACGCGGCAACGAAAAAAAAAACAAAAACAAACAAAACCACCGGCGTCACATCGATCCGCACACGCGCGCGCGCCGCAACTCATCTATTTTTAAACCCACTACGTCAGCAAAGATTCAAAAACTTTTTTTTTTTAACATATCGATCGTGACTACCGTGACCTTGACCCCGACACCGACTTCCGCCACCTGCCCCACCACCTGCCGCGCCACCGCCCCCTACTTCCGCCATGCGCAACACCACTTCCGGTGGAGGTCCCTCGAGGTCCCCCTTTTTGGGGGTGGGAAAACCCCCCTGACCCTACTACTATGGCGCCCTCCGGAGGGAGAGCTCACTCCACGCCGGCCCCGGACTATGCATTTAGTCTATTGTGTCCAAAGGGGGCTTAGTAAGTGGTGTCTGTCTGTTTGTCTATCTGTTTGTCTCTCTCGCTGCCTCCCTCTCTTCTCTCTCTTTCTTCTTCTTTTTTTCTCTGTCTCGCTGCTCTCTCTCTCTCTCTCTCCTCTTCCCCCTCTCTCTCTCTCTTTTCCTCCCCTCTCTCTCTCTCTCTCTCTCTGTAGATTCGAACAGACAGCACTGAACACCACCGAAGTGACTGGGCAGCAGTGTGGTGTCTCCGCTAACGGGTTGTTCCTTGACGGACTTGACCTTGAATGCTCCCTGCGGGTCGCCGTTGCAATGGCGGGCCGGGGTTTGGTGTGGACGGGGAAACGGAATTAAAACGGCGTGGGTGGGTGCAGTGGCACAGAGCTGGCATAGAAGATGGGGCAACACACACACACCCACACACACCACACACACACACACACACACACACACACACACACACACACACACATGCAGCACGCACGTACGCACACACGCATGCACGCACACACGCCGCACGCACCACGCACGCATGCACACACACACACACACACACCACACACACACACACACACACACACACACACACACATATGCACACACACATAAACATACATGCACACGCACACACATACATACACTGACTGACTGAAATGACTGAAACCATTTACACTCAGATTAAATAGTGTTGTACTGACAACATACTACACACATGCTACACACACACACAACACACACACACACACACACACACACACACCTCACAACACACACACACACACACACAAAACACACACACACACACACACAGTAAAGTAAACAGTGTTACTTTTTTCAAAAATTGCATGGGCTTTACATTCGGACCAATATGCCGCTGTCGCTTGACGACAAACTTCAGCGTCAGCCCTTGATACTGACTGATCAAAAAAATTTTGTGATGATGTCAGCTATTTAGACTAAAAGCGTGTAACGAATACCCAATCTGCCCTTATCATTTGAATAAAGGGACCGAAGCGGTGCGAAGCGCGCGGTGCGCGTGTATCGTAAGAGCAAGGTGATTGTCCCCCCCCCCTCCCCCCAGCCCTCCCCTCTCCCCAGTCCAACTCCACACGACCGTCGATTGCGACCGACAAAAAGCATCAAAGTCACCTGATGGTGTCACGTACCAAGACGGAAAATATAAATCGGCCTGGAAAAAATACCGGAATGTTATCAAACAAAAATTGCACACACACACACACACACACACACACACACACGCACGCACGCACGCACGCACACGCACGCACGCACGCACGCGCACACACACACACACACACACACACACACACACACACACACACACACACACACACACACACACACACACGCATGCACACACACGCATGCACACACACGCAAACAGACAGAGAGAGAGAGAGAGAGAGAGAGAGAGAGAGAGAGAGAGAGAGAGAGAGAGAGAGAGAGAGAGAGAGCAGAAATGAATGAATGGATGACTTATTGCGTCAAGATTTTAAAATCCATTCACAAGGAGAAGGGAGTGGGAGGAGGTAAAAATCATACAACAATGTGGGAAACTGAACGAAAGCGATACATTTCAAAATACGTCGTCGCGAAAGGGAACCCTAATGGCGGAAATGGATGTACAGTAATTGTTGAATACCCAATGACATGATTGCTACTGTCAATTCGATCGTTAAATACAATAATTAGTTCTATAGTCGTGATATGCTACCATGATTCTGATTCTGTCGGCAGTCTTCGTGTGGTTCAAATTCGCTTCAACATCATTTTTAAGGATACCCTGGGGAATTAATCCATTTTGCCGGAGAGTTTTTCCAGACCTGCCATAATGTGTCTAGCAGAGATTACCGATTGCAGCCCCGAGGAACTGCTCGACTGACAAACACCAGCTTCTTCATCAGCACCAGCTTCTTCAGCACCAGCTTCTTCAATCAGTGTCCAAGTTATGCTCTGTTGTGACGGCCGTTTCATATTGCCATAGAAACGGGTGGGTAGTTCGGGTGTTCGATGTTCACACTCCATTTCGCACGAATCTTCACTTAGGTTAGGCCGTCACTATTATATTGTGGGTGTCATGCTCAAGTGGTGGAACAGGACAGGGAAATTTGAGAGCGTCTAATGTTACCATTAACATTGCCATCGTTAATAAACTAGGTGGGAGGGGTAAAAGCAATC
>CM031605.1:24467344-24472344 GCA_018398815.1 Conus ventricosus
ATATCTTTCGGCGTCAATTTCTTTAGATATCCACGGTGGTTTTATATCTAGTCTGACGCGTTTCTTTATAAATGGAGCGTGTTTATTGTATACAGAATTAAAAGTATTTATCCAAAATTCACTTGTTTCGTCTGGATCCCTTATCTGATATATGTAATTTAATGTTGAATTTGCTAGATCAGACAGAAAATCTTCTTCAATAAAGTTTTTAAAGTTTCGATAGTATATGATTTTATGCCCTACCTTGGGAAATTTTATATGAGTTTTATACCAAGTGAAACATACAGGATTATGGTCACTACAGCCACATGGAGGAGAACAAACTTCTACAATGTTTTGTTTTGTAAGTTTGTCAGAATAAACGTGGTCAATTAAAGTAGCTGATGTTTCAGTTACTCTTGTAGGTTTGTCAATCCACTGCTGAAGGCCATGTATGTTGTAGTTTTGAAACCACTTCTGTTGAGATTTTAACAAATCAATATTAAAATCTCCCAAAATAATTGTTTCATAGTTTATCATGGTAACTTCATCCATTACAGAATTAAAATTGTCTTGCCAAACGATGGTTTCAGAGGGATTTCTATACATAAATCCGACTAGAAGTGGTTTATTACCTTTTAATTTTATTTCCATCCAAAGTGATTCCACGTCATAAATCTCAAATTTATCAATCCTCTTACACGTTAACGAAGAAGCTGAATATACGAGTAATCCCGTTCTTTTGGGTTTAACTGGGTCTAATCTTGTTATCTGGTAACCTGGAACAAACATATCACTGTCTAATATGTGCCCAGATAAGCGCGACTCAGCAAAACAAAACAAATGAAACGGACTCCCTGAATTATGAAGAATCACTGCAATGTCATCTTTTTTGTTTACTGCACTGTTAATGTTCAGATAACCTACACGGAGTCCCTGTTTACTTGGCCAAGAGTCTAAAGTCAAAGGCATGATTTAAACGAAAATTGGTATGGCATGATATGGTATGATGTGGTATGGTATGGTACGGCATAGTATGGTATGATATGGTATGGTATGGTACGTCATGGTATGGTATGGTATGGTATGGTATGGTATGGTATGGTATGGTATGGTACGGTATGATATGATATGGTATGGTAGGTATGGTATGGTATGGTATGGTGTGGTACAGCATGGTATGGTGTGGTGTGGTATGATATGGTACGGTATGATATGGTATGGTATGGTGTGGTGTGGTATGGTATGGTATGATATGGTATGGTGTGGTATGATATGGTATGGTATGGTATGATATGATTGGTATGGTATAGTATGGTATGGTATGGTATGGTATGGTATGATATGGTATGGTATAGTACGGCATGGTGTGGTATGATACAGTATGGTATGATATGGTATGGGTGTGCATGAATACTATGGAATGCTATGGTAGGATATGGCACGGTACGGCGTGATAACCCTCTGCGTCAGTTTAAAAAAAAAAGATGAGGCATGCGCCTCCAAAAAGCCACTGCCTAAGACACACTGCTCACCAGTCTCTCTTTGAACACAGCTGACCATGGGCCAGGTGACAAACCAATCACCTGGCGCTATTTGTTCACCTCATTCACTGCATGCAAGCATTGCACGGTGTCTGTGACGAAGAGGGCCAAAGCAGAAGAGCGTAAACAAGGCTTTGAAAATCTGTTTTGTTCAATAGCTTGCAGAAGTAATCTTTGTTTTCATGTGACCTGCCCTTTCATATGTAAACACGTGTCAGACGACCAAGAATTTGGCAACAGTTCCTGACAGGTGCGTTGCGTCTCGTTGCGTCGCGTCGCGTCACGTCACATTGCATGGCAGTGCATCGTATAGTAGTGTGTTAGTATGTAATTGTGTTGCATAACTTTTACATTGTCATATCAATTCCTCTGTGGGAAATTCTGGCTGGTCACCTTTGGGAGGGCACTGTGGCCCCCTAAATTGGCGACACCCTGTTTACCTGTCTGCTTATATTTTTTTGTTGACCGATCCGAGGTGGGTTTTTTCTGCAGATTTATATTCTATATTTCATACCGGTGCTTTCAACGTGGTTTGGCCGTTGGCAAGAACGGGACCTCGGGTCGATTGTTTAATTTAAAACGAGATCAACCAAGGGAAATAAGTATTGTTTTCGTTTCAGTTCTTGTTAAGATTTGCTTCCCTCGTCAATTCTCGCCGCCAGCCCCCCTCCACCAACCTCCCCGACTCCAACCCTTCCGCCCCGTCCCATCTCCCGTCCGTCCCTTCTCCATCTCTTTAAAACTATGTGATCATTCAGTTGTGAGGTTTTACAAAAGTGTATGCCGGGATGTCACCCGGTGCAGGCAAGGAAAGGATGGATTCAAGGGAAGATGCTGGCTGTGGTGTTTTTTATGCCACGCGTCCTGAGACCTTTTGGTGATGGAAAGGAAGTCACACTAACAAAGCTCTGGTCGTCTGTTTCAGGTCTAACATCTTCGAGCTGTTCGACTGGTGATGCTGTTGTCCAGAGGGCGAGTGGTGTACTTCGGGCAAGCCTCAGACATGGTGAACTACTTCACCCGCCTGGGCTTCCCGTGCCCCCAGCTCACCAACCCAGTGATTACTATGGTCAGTCTGTCGTCTGTGCCCGTACGAACATGTGGGGGAGAGAGAGAGAGAGAGAGAGAGAGAGAGAGAGAGAGAGAGAGAGAGGAGAGAGTGCGCGCGCAAGCGCGTGTGCGCGTGCAAAGGATGCATAATGTAGATGGATTGTCTTGAAAACTAAACGGGCTTTAGCTAGTTTATAATGTAGATAGGTCTTTTGAAAACTTGATACGTTTTAGATGATTGGAAAGTTTTTGTTTGTTTGATTGGTTGGTTTGCTTTTGCGCTTTTGAAACATGCTATGAAGACCGGCAAATTGATATGCGGTTTTCGTTCGTATTGCTTTGGGAGATGGTGTTGCATTGTGTGTTATTGTATGGTCTACTGTGCCACGTCACTTACTTTCACTATGCCAGCATATGTTCATGTATGCGTGCAATGTGTGTGTGTGTGTGTGTGTGTGTGTGTGTGTGTGTGTGTGTGTATACTGCTCATCATATAGGCCATATCAAATTAATTAGCTACTTAGTTATACTCGGCTGTGCTTTTCGTGTTGAAGCAATATTGTGTGTGCCTACACTTTATCATATACATTGCATTTACTCACGTATTTACCATTTACAGGCCAAATACCCCTGTGTGTGTGTGTGGTGTGTGTGTGTGTGTGGTGTGTGCGTGTGCGTGCGCGCGCGCGAGCGCGCGCTCACGCGCGTCTATGTGTTACAGCATAGCTACGTGTAACAACGCTTTCGGGACACATGCTTATATGCTATAAGTATTCACGCTTTATGGCCATGTATGCATGTGGTAAAATGTTGCCTGCCCTTTCACTGTGTTGGCTGTGTATACATGTGTTTTTACCGTATAGACTATGGTGCCTACGTTTTCACAATATGGGCTATTATGTCTACGCTATTACTAAATATGTCTGCATTTTTATCATAGATGCTACATATGTCTCGGCTCTAACTATATGTACGCTTACACCTGTACCATAAAGGACTACAAACAGATATATGCGTTTCCACACTTTTACCATGCACAAGTTACGTTTTTACGTAAAGGCTATATAAGCTAAAGCTTTTACCATGTAAGCTGTTCAAAACCACATTTTTACACACTCGTTTACGTTTTTACCGGAGCGTAAAAGCGTAAGTTGTTGCCATGATAGACGATACACAACTAATTTTGCCATGGAAGCTACATATCCTTAAGCTTTTACCCTGTAGGCCGTATATCCGTATACTTTGACCTTGTCCGCTTATGTGCAAGCGTAGTATGCCTATACTTCGGTAAGTAGCCGCCATTTCACTTTGTAGATTATGAGATTGTGCTTATTCGTTGCCCATAATCAATTGATGTTTTTCCAACGCTTCTACGATGCAGGCACAATACACCTAGGCTTTTATAAACAGGTTTTACTATCCAAGCCATGTTTCTACGTCAAAGTTTTTGTACGCCTGTACATTTTTACGTCCACATACTCCTACACTTTTTCCCTTATGGGCTACCTCATAGGCTATGTCATTACGCTTGCACTTTTACGATAGATTGTAAGTTTCTTACGTTTCTATCATGAAGACAATACATACCCATATTTTGTTGTTGGTTTTTTTTTTTACAATGCAGGCTATATACATACGCTTTTACCTTGCGGACCAACACTTTTACCGAATGTACTATGTACATGTTGACGCGTCAACCTCATAAGCTATACATGCGTACACAACCCCCTAATAGGCCAACCAGCCTCTCTTCTTGTTACGAATTGTACTTCCAGACATGCCTGCCAGTAATTTGAAAAAGAAGAAAAAAGGGATTGTAATTGTCTGCGAGGGGACTGTTTGATGTTTCATCTCTCGCCATCCTTAAATTAATTATCAGCCAGCGTAAAGTGGACTCAACGGTCAACGAGGCGTGACGTAGCGCCGCGTCACGATATGCTTTTACGTCGCATCACGTCACGTCACGTCACGTCACGTCACGTCTCGTCACGTCACGTCACGTCACGTCACGTCACGTCACGTCACGTCACTTTTTGCAGTGGACCTGACGACCATTGACCCGACGTCAGAGGTGACGGAGGAGACCACGGAAGAGACGGTGACGCACTTTCAGCAGGCCTATCGCCAGAACCAAGTCATCGCCGAAGGTGACGACATGGACGATGACGTCAAAATGAGGGGAGAGAGAAGGAAAAACGGTGGAGAGCGCCCCACCCCTGACATCTACCGAGGCTGTACCGGCAGTTTCTCCGTCCTTTTCAGGTAGAGAGGTACTGTCTGTTGGGGTCTCCCTAATTCGCAGTGAGCTGGAGAAGAGGTACTGTCTGTTGGGGTCTCCCCTAATTCGCAGTGAGCTGGAGAAGTGGGCGGGGTGGGGGAGGGGAGGGAGGGGAGGTTCTGACTGAAAAGCCTCTGGCTTCCTTTGCT
>CM031605.1:24474844-24489122 GCA_018398815.1 Conus ventricosus
GACGGGTGAAGGAGGTAGTGTGCGCCTGTTGTGTGTGGGCAGGTTGTCGTGGGTGTCATAGAGAATCTTTACGTCATGCCCCGGATGGGGACGTGGTGGAACAAGGTGGAGAGAGAGAGAGAGAGGAGAGAGAGAGAGAGAGAGAGAGAGAGAAGAGTAGAAGAAGAGAGAGAGTGAGTGAGTGAGATGATGAGTCTGTAACCTCATAAACCCCAGCATGTTTACATTAACTTCATGAACATGCACTCGAGACTGAACCGCATGTCCGACAGGGACGGAGGTGAGAAAGGAGGATGAACGGAGTGGCCTCTCTGGGTGGTGTGGGGGGTGGGGAGGATGGATGCGAGAAAAGAAACGTGAAGGCAGGAATAGTCTCTACTTCTCGTTCACCTTTGCACATTGTCAAAGACATCTTTCAGCATGTGTGCCCTTGGGGTGGGAATGAGTCAGGTGGGTGTACGGATCGGGTTGGGAGGGAAAGGGAGAGTAAAGGTGAAAACCATGGTTGTTGACGTCTTCGATTTATAAAGCTCTTTTAATTAAATTGCGTTGGTTCACGGTTAGTCAACCCACTATAGTGTACATACACTACATTACTGAGTCGATGGCTTATCTGATAATGTATGCTTTAGCTGTCGCGACCATTTTTCCTTTCGAACGTACACCTTTCTATGTCACCAGGTCACAAAGAGAGAAAGGGCTGGCGGGATTTTGAGGCTCAGGACCATCTTCTACAGCATCGAAGCCTATTACCTGCAAGTAATGTATCTGCTCATCTACAAGGTTCTTAGATTTCGAAAAGAAATGCAATTGGTTCCGCAAGACATCTGAACAAACAGATAACGAGACAAAACCACGTGTTTTTTTGTCCTGGTAATCTAGGGGGCCGAATAACTCAGGTTTTGCAGAGCTCCGGACTCGTAATCCAGGGTTGCGGTCGAATCTCCGCCGGGCCGTTTCGTAGTCAGGGGTATTTTCCCCTCGGAGTTAACATAGTTTCTGACTCCATTACCCATACAGTCCCTTCGAATGGGACTATAACCGAGGTTCCGTGTGTTAACGCACCCCGCATACATCTTGCACACACGAAAATTCCCATCACCAACTTTCTGAAGAGAAGGCCAGTTTGGCCGTTGGTATTGGATGACACGTTATCACATAGCATGCACTTCCCCTAAGATGGAGTAGATGGCTGCCTTAATGGCGGGATTTAAAAAAAAAAAAACGGCCATGCACAGAAAACTCCACTCCCTTTTGTAGGTAGATGGTTTTTAATGCTTGCCTGTCCATATAGGGAGTGGTCGCAGGAGTAGCTAGGCTGCGTACGCAGACGAAGAAGAAGAGTCCTGTAATCTGTTTGGTGTCCTCGACTGTCCTGCGGAACCAAACAGGTTGTCTTGTGGTCTGTTAGTCCCAGATTCGTCCATATAAACCAGTGACATTTCTTTGAAAAATCTGTGTCACTTTCCGCCTTCACGCAACCTCGCTTTGAACCCACAACGTCTTAATCAAGGGTGTCAGTAACATCCCCCACTGAACGGCAACTGTTGGTCCCGTTTCAAATGTTTTCATTCATAAAGGCCATAGTTTCGTACGACACGCATACAGAAAAATGAGGAAGAGTCGAGTATTCCATACTGACATTCAACTAACGCTATGGTTAAATGCTAGGGCTCCACACTCTCTCTTTAATCACGTGTTTGCGCGCGCTTTGGTTGTGTGTGTGCGTGTGTGTGTGTTTGTGTGTGTGTGTGTGTGTGTGTGTGCTCGTCGTGCGTGGTGGCGTGCGTGCGCGCGCTCGTAGTGTGTGTGTGTGTGTGTGTGTGTGTGTGTGTGTGTGTGTGTGTGTGGTGGTGTGTGTGTAAGAGAGAGAAAGAGAGAGAGAGAGAGCGCGGTGAGCGCTTGCACATGTGTTTTGTTTTCGAGTGTGCTGGTACGCGCAAAGCTCGTTTTACGGTTGTGCATTTTGTATTGATTTATTTTTTGTTTTCTGTGCTGTCCTAACTTCCGTGCAAAACTCATACATTACCCTCACGCCGTTCATGCCGCCCCCACCCTCCCCTCCTCCAGTCATATCCAGCCATAGTATCAGAGATCCCGTAGCAGCCTCAGCTCTAGCAGTCCAAAGTAGCGTAGTATCAAAGTCGTCATGAGACTCCACCAAGAGAAGCTGCGCTTGCTGCTGAATCACCTCAGCGGTGTTCGTGTAGGTAGCCCTGTTCTGATCCAACTTACATAAGCACCATACTGACGATTGTAATGTGCTTTGTCGAGGAGCAGGTGAGTGAGCCCCTCCCTCCCCTCCCCCCCCCCCCCCCCCACACACACGCACGCGCCCCCTCCCACTCCCCACCTTTCCCACCCCCTTGGGAAAAGCACCTTAAAGGAAAGTTTCATTCTAAAATTACGTTTTAATCTAACTACTTACCGGGCTCAAATAATGCAATAGACGGCAGCAATTTGCTATCCCTGCCTCGTATACAATAAAGTCCGTACGGACAACAAAAACCCCTAAAGGCCTCGACCTCGCGCATGCTCAGAACAGTCTCTTTTTCGATGTAAAATAAAACCTACCTGAGAACTCCCTGATGGAACCAGGAAGGCGGGAGGTAGGGTGTTCTCTGCGTGAGCCACTGTAATATGTTAGATTTAAACGTAATTTTAGAATGAAAAATTTCCTATTTAATTACACATACTATACCGTGGCTCACTAATGCCGAGTCGCACTACCTGGAAGGAGGGCTCAACCTGTTTCCGCCTGGAGGAGCAAGGAAAGGGCCGGATCGTGTGGCGGAGATGAATGTTGCGCCCACCTACAGCTGATGCGATGCACCTGCGACCCATCAACACGGCGAGACGAGAAACGTCGCGCGAGGTAAATTGGATGAAGTGCCAGGGGACTCGCCAATATGCGGCATCTAGCACAGACCCTGAAAGCTGCATTTATGATCTAACCTGCCAGCGAAGACTCCCATGCCCTCATCTCTGAGTCTAGGTGAGAAAACCGCCAATCCCCCTCAGTTCCTCGCGGACCAGCTTAATGACATCTCTGCGGATGAGCCATCGAGAGATTGAAGAGCACTCTGATGTCCTCCTTATAACCTTCGTTTGTAAGAGAGAAACAGTGGCGCTGCTTGGAACGAGAAGATTTCGTGCGTTTCCTTATACTCCCGCAAAGCGCGAACTCGACAGAGAGTGCGGTCTTCGTCGTCCGGGGCCGAGAATAAAGTGAGAGGAAGAATGGAGATGGTCCGGGAAGAAGACAGGCAACTGGTTTTTCGCTAAAAACGTCTGGGATGAGGCGAAGAGATATCGAGCCATCCCGTTCGGAAGCGACGTCCCTAGGCAGGCCACTAATGGCGTGGACCACACTGCAAAGGGCCTCTCCTTAGGCAGGGAAACGATAAAGGCTGTTTTGAAGGAAAGGACATTCAGAGAACACTCCCGATGGCTCGTAGGGGAAGCCTGAAGGAGGATAGGACTAAGAAAAGATTCCAACGCCGGTATCACGGCTGGGGCAATCGGCCTCCTGTAGGGTCCGCTCCTCTGCCAGATCCCGCAGACGAGGGTCGTCCCCGAAGATGGGCCCCCTAAACTGGCGGATAGGGTGGGAAATAGCCTCCCTGTGAACCTTAACAGAGGAGGCTGAAAGATTTCCTCTCCGATGACAGAAAGGCTAGGTATTTCGCCAATTGGCATGTGAGACGGAGAATGAGGTGATACTGCGGTGGCTGGAGCACCAAGATAGCATCCATTCCAGGGACACTATGAGACAACTTAGGGTGCACTGACCTGTGGGCATGTTCCACAAGGCCGATTACCGCTGGGGAGGCGCCTCTGCAGACAGCGCGTCCCGCACATACGTCCAAGCTTGAAGATGCAGCTCGTTTGGATTGCCGTTTGAATGCCCAGACCCGGCCTGGAGCAGGGACCTTGCCTTTAAGGCGAGCGGTATCGGGGGCACTTGCGACAGGTGAAACCACGAGTTTTCCGGAAACCAACGCTTGGGGCCGGCCAGCCGTGGAGCCACCAGATAAGGCGTGGCTGCACTTTCCCTGCCGTGCGGAGAACTTTTTCCCGGTAGAATGGGAAATGGGGGAAAGTCAAATCCCGTCAGGCCGTACCAAGGGATGGACAGGCGTCCCAGAGCCCGACTAACGGCTGCCGGATCCCGGAACATGGGAGACATACAGCTGGAGACGTGGTTGAACCGGTGGCGAACAGGTCAACCTGTGTTTGAACCATACAGTCCAGAGAGGTATCTAGGATCGAGTGGACGAGAGTTCCATTCTAGGAAGAACCATGTTGCGACCTGCTGAAGGTAGTCCGCGAGAATTTTGATCTTCCAGTATCATGCTTGGGTCCGAGATCCTGAATGATTGTGTCTCGCACCAAAGAAGAAGCTTTGTTCCCCGTCCCTCAGGGACAGGGAGTGATAACCGCACCCCCCCCCCCCCCCCCCCTGCTGTTGAAATAACACGCCACGTCCGTGTGTGTCGGTGTTTGAGGAGAATGTGTTTTTTCCTTTCAGGAAGGAAGAAACTCCTTGAGGCTTGGAAACAGAACACGGCTTCTAGCCTCCAGCCGGAATGATATGCAGGACCCCCATCTCCGGGACCATTGTGCCCGGAGGGGGCCCGTCAGAGATGCTGACGTGGGTACCCCACCGGACTGGGACGCGTCCGTGAACGGTCCTCCTGTGGGAGGAGGGGGAGAGATGGGGACTCCCTGCGCTAGCCAGGACTGGAGTGCCATTGTTCCACCGATGACTGGAACCACTCTGAGCCCGAGAGGGATCGGAAGGTCCCACGACTGCAGTGCCTGAGACCAACGCCTTGCGAAAGAGGCGTTGAAAACGGCGTTTGTGCAGTGCAGAACGTCCGAGTGGCACTAAGGGTGGGCCCAAGGACTCCATCATACCCGGAAGAGAGCCAGCTTTCTGGCAGGCGTCCTGATTGTCCCAGAAAGGAGGTGGGGCCAAGAGGTGCTGGAGGCGAACCAGGCGCTGGCGGTTGAGAGACCAGCCAGTCGTGGTGTGGAAGGAACATGCCCAGAAACCTGAAACTGCTGCGACGGGGTGAGATCGTACCTTCTCCTCGTTGCGAACGAATCCCTTCGGCTGACAGAGGCTTAAAACCTGTAGGGCTTGCTGGGAGTACAGAGTGCTGGATGAGGCAAGGAGAACCAAACGTCTAGAAAGGCCTTCCAAACAATTCCTTTCACCGAACGTGCAAGCAAAGTTCCCGAGGCCAATTTCCGTGAAAACCCCGGGGGCCGGGGCCTATCCAAAGGAAGAGTTAGCCCTGAACTGAAAAACACGACAACGGCTCTCCACGCGAACCGGAGGAACTTCCTGTCCCTTGGGTGGATCAAGAATGGCATCCGCTTCCTTCAAGTCTATGGATACCGCCCAGGTCCGCCGGGATGCCTGCATCGCGGACTACATGGGGTTTCCATCCGATAAAAACGGAGGACTATAAGAAACCGTTCAAGGTCGAAAGATCTAGAACCGGTCTCCATCCCAGAAGCTTTGGACACAAAAATGCGGCCATAAAATCCCGAGAGGAAGGAAGAAACTTCCTCTGTGGCTCCCTTGGCTAACTAGCGAAAGGACCTTCCGTCTAAGGCCTGAGAGGCATCCCAGATCCCGTATGAGTAATCGAAAGGGGGGAGGGAAGGCGTGAGAGTAGCCTTCACTGGCACCCCAATGAATACGAAACCCCGACCTGATCACCTTCAGAGCTCAAGGGCTTGCGGAAGCCGCTTCCCAAGGCACTGATGGCCTGGACAGACTGCCCACCGGACGCCCTGGGGTGAAGTACCCCAGGTCAGGGGCAAGTCATTGGGGGTGGGCCGTCGGAGGCGTTTTAGTTTTCCGGGGGACCCGCCCCCGCCGAGCCGGAGGCCGACCCCTGCATGATTGCCTGCCTCTGGCCCCCCGGGGTCCAAATGACCGTCTCCCTTGGGTTGAGAGGGACCCGTGACGAGAAAGGCGCCTGGCGCCTTGCGTTTGACCAGCGGCGTTGGGGATGGGGGCGTGACTGAAAGGCTAGGTAAACGCCTAAATCTCGGCCCTGCTCTGAAGGTGGCCTGCACGTGATTCCCGAACAGGAGACCCTGACTTGACAGGCAAGGCTCTTAGGGAAGCGCTGTGCAGATGGGAACGTGTCTCATAATATTCCAAAAGGACCGCATCTCCTCCAGCCAGAACTGAGTTCCGATGGAGCCTAGAGAAGCCCCACCGAAATACTAAGCCCTTCAGCCCTTGACTGGATACAGGCTACCACAGCAGTTGGGTCGCCGGCGGACTGCGGATGGCGAAGGAACCAGAATCAGGATCCTTAAGGTCAGACTCTAGTCCCCTAGAAAGGAATCCATAACAGATATGGGCCTCCAAACCCCTCCTCGCAGACTCTTCCCACTCCGCAAGGCAGCGCTTCTGGAGAGGGACACCTGCCTAGCGTGAGCGATTTTGACCTCTCCTGGACCAGGAGGAGGTCCTCCTGGGAGAGGGAAGATGGCTTCGGGGATAGTGTCTATTGCCAAGAAGGCCTTCTGCAAATGAAGACTCTCTGGTTTACGGAAACTTCCCGCACGCCAACGCGGAAAGGGAAATCAGGGACCGAACCAGGCATGGGGTCCTGCCGCCTTCCGTGCCCTGACTCGTATTTGTGGGCCCCCTCAGGCAGTCGGCCACCATAACTGACTCCTTTAGAGAGAGGAGGCCTAGGCCGCCGATGGGCTAGATCCCAGGGCGAGTTGCCGCTGCCGAAGGGCAGGGGGCCCTGACCTCCTGAGAGGATGACAACCGTCCTCCGGAACCAGGGAATGCCCGACCAGCCACCGAAGTCTTGGAAAGAATAAAGAACGGGTGACTGTCCTCATCCTCTGACTCCAGATGTCCGCCAGGTCGGTACCCAACAGAGCCGTGGGTGGCCGCTCGCGCACGGCGAATGCTGGTGGCAGGCGAGGAAGCCCTGAGTGGCCCTGGGATGCTGGTTCCCCAGACATACCAGTGAGGGGTCAGACCCCGAAGGGCAGAGGGGACCTGGAGTGCAGATGCCTGCACTGTGAGGGCTGGTCATAAAACCCCCGTCACCAGGGGAAACCCCGGAGCAGGGGCTTTGAAAAGCCCGATGGTCGGGGATATTGCCATTTGAGATTAACCCCATATTAACAGGCACCCAAGGCAAAGGGCCCTGACCCCATGATAGGGGGGTGTCTGAGAAATGTGGCTGCTAACGCCAACCCTGAAAGTGGGGGCCGAATTCGCCGGTCCCCTGAGGGTGCCTCGGGAAAGAGGGCGACACCCCGTGGTCCTGGCCCAAAAGCAAGCAGACACATGAGGCGGGGAAGGGAAACAACCCGGGTGCGAACTAGATCGAGCCCTTGAGCAGGAGTTGCTTCCCTAGATCGCCTACCGGCGAGGGGATGGTGACGCATAGTCCACCACATTGCCCGGTCGCCACCGTAAGGCCCGTACACCTTCGTTCGCCATGGGAATCGAACAGTTGATCAGTATAACCGCGCAGCTGAACGATCACAGGGTGCACTAACCGGATGCGACGAACCGCGCTGAGTCCGCTCAACCGATATCGGGCAACAGGTGCTAGATCAGCAGAACCTCCGCTGAGAGGCCTATCACACCGCCACAAAAATGAGGGTTGCTAGAAGACACGCTGGACACGACAACAGAACCGAAGCTAGTTGAGGTGAACCCTCGGAGAAAGTGACGCTGAAGGGGAGAGGAGGAATTGGCGGGCTAGAGACAAAGAGCCTGCCGGCGAGATGTGGAATAGAAAGACGAAACCTTCTAATTCTCGCCTTACCACCCAATCGCTTCACGTACGTTTCTCCCTTAAGGAAAACATAATCAAGGACTACCAACGAACAGCACAACAATCGATCGATTGCGGAGAAATGTCAAAAATACTTAGCTGTCCGTGTACACGCGCGGCTTAACGGGAAAATGGCTGTCCGAGAAAAGAGGAAATGTTCTGAGCATGCGCGAGGCACTAGGCCCTTTCAGGGTTTTGTTTTCCGTACGGACTTTATTGTATACGAGGGCATGCGGATAGCAAATTGCTGGCCAGCTTATTGCATTAGTGAGCCACGGTTAGAATGTGTAATAAACGTCCAACAAACGACGTCCCAACAATGTTTCAATACGTCGAAACCGACACCCGAAGACCGACGATCTCCTTAAGAGCACATACGCCGGACAGGAAACCGAAATGGAGGTTACCATGGATAGTCAGGGCATGATGGTGGCCGCAGACAGGCCTCTGCTGAGACATCTTTTTTTTCCATTTTTTTTTTAATGATGTTGATCAATGAGATGCTGAAGGTGAAGATATGGCGACGAAATTCTATTAATTTGGTGGTTGAGATAGCAAGACGGGTCTGTACTCTACGCTTAGGATGCGATGAATTACTTCCATAAGGTATCCACCGCGTCAGTCAAGCCTGAAAGACACAGATACCAGCAGTGGTTTGTAGGACGATGAAGCAGTACTCCCATAAACCTCATCCAGAAACTCGATTGTTGCTTCCATTCTTCCCCAGTTGAGCCCATTGCAAATTCACTCTTCTCCTTGGTAGGAGTTGGTGGTGTTTTCTTCTCTTGTCCTTTCCCGAATGTGCTTTCCATCTTCTTCATCCACAAGCCCGTTCTTCTTCTTCCTCATTTCTTCCATCCTTCAGCGTGTTATTTTTCCCCCTTATTTTCATGTGTCTCCCTTGTGTTGCAGGTCGTCCAGTCGATCTCCCTTTCCATGCCCTTTTTTCGTCACACTGTACGTCATTCCTGTCTCCTTCAGTCTGCGATTGCCTTCTGACGATCTCCATCTTTTTTGAGGTTGGACTAACACTGTCCGAAGCGCTGTTGCTGCTAGTGGTGATGGTGGTAGCTGTGATCGTGGTGGTGGTGGTGATGGTGGTGTATGTGGTGTGGTGCGTTGGATGGTCATGTGTTGGTGCTGCTTGGTAATGGTCTGTTGGGGCTGATGTTGGTGGAATTGTGTTGTTTGGTGATGATGGTGTTGTTTGTCGGTAAGGAGGAGGTGATGATGGTGTTTGTGGATTTTTTGGGGTGGGTGGGTTCGGGGTGGGGGGTAGACGAATGGGATGGCTGGGACTGCGGTGGGTTTGGGGGGGAGAGGGTCTAGTGTGTTTGTGTGTTATGTGTATGGTGTGTGTGTGTGTGTGTGTGTGTGTGCGCGCGCATTTGTGTCTCCTCCCCCCCCTCTTCTCTCTCTCTACCTGTCCTTGTCTGATCTCTCTCTCTCTCTGTCTCTCTCTCGTCTCTCTCGTCTACTCCTCATCTCTCTCTCCTCTCTCTCTCTCTCTGCTCTCTCGCACAGCGCCGTGCGCAGCGCACAACCACACACACACCACACACACACACACACACACGACACACACAGTCACACACACACACACAGTGCTTGCGATCTGCGCGTGCGGATAATGAGTGTGTGGCCATTCTGATTCATTGTCTCTGGCCGTCTATGCTGATTTTAGAAGGTATAGAGTCCCCCACGTAAAGACAATGTGACATTTTCTCATATAGCCAGAATGGTATTCCTTAGGTCCATGAAAAGATTTTGCTCTGACTTCCAGTCTTTAACACTTTCTCAAAACCTCATCCAGTTTGGGGCTGTCATTGAGCATTTTCTCTGGCTCGAAGCCACTCGCAAATCCTTGATTTCAGATAGTGTTTCACTCTGAGGGTGGGACAACGACTTCTAAATGACGCTTGTCCGCTGTGATGATCCCGGGTTTTGGATGCTCGGACAGCTTCCAGCCGAACTGGACAGTGGTCTCTGAAGAAGTCAAATTTAGGGCGTTTCCATTTTGCTCCTCCTAGCTGATTTCGCTTTGCCGAGGCACTGTGTTGTGCTTAGAGTCTTCCGGGAGCTCTCTAGTTCTTTTCTTCTCAAGCTTCTGAGGCAGCCTTCGATCTGTTTGTCAAGTTTCGTTTGGTTTTTTTTTGTCTTCTCAATGTTAACTAGTTTTCGCTGGCGTTTGGATTTTATGGAGGTGTCTTCATCTTTGGTTGTTTCACATCCATAAGCCATCCATACAAGTTTCATAGTCAATGCCTCCTACAGTTTGCCAAGTCAATGCCTCCCTGCAGGTTCTTAGTCATGCTCCTGCAGGTTTTCTATAGTCAGATGCCGCCTCCCTGCAGGTTCTATAGTCAATGCCTCCCTACAGGTTCCATAGTCAAGCCATCCCTACATGTTCCATAGTCCATGTCTCCCTACAGATTCCCATAGTCAATGCCTCCCTGCAGGGTTTCTATTAGTCAATGCCACCCACAGTTTCCATTGTCAATGCCTACCTACAGGTTCCATATTCAGGGGCCTTCCTCAGGTTCCATAGTCTGCCTCCCTACATGGTTCCATATCAATGCTCCCGCTGTTCCATATCAATGCCTCCCTGCAGGTTCCATAGTCAATGCCTCCCAACAGGTTCCAGAGTCAATGCCTCCCTACAGGTTCCATAGTCCAATGCATCCCTGCGGTTCCATAGTCCCCTGTGACCGAACAAAAGGTGGCTAGTTACGCTTTGGGTGACAGTTTCAGCCGGGTTGACATAGTTTTCTGTAACGGGGTGGGGGGGGGGGGGGGGGGGGGGGGGGGTGACACTCCGCTACCGCGAAAGCCTCCTCATACTGTAGGCTGCACACAAAAAATTAATGTGCCAAGGCCAGCTTAAGATTCCCGAATTTATAAACTGGGCGCATTTTGATTGTTGTTTGAGAATGTTAAATTGTCCTCTGAAATTTTGATTCTCACTCATTTTCTTTCAAATGGCCATCAGGAACAAGCCAAGTGGGTTCAAGCAGACAGAATTAAAATCAAAAGGAATGACTCTTTGGGGCTAAAAACCTGGCGCAAGATGGAGGCCTGGATTTGACGTCAACTAAGGAGAAGGTCGTGTATTGAATATTGCATGTGATTTCATCGGTGAAATCCCCCCCCCCCCACCCCCCCCCCCCACCCCACCCCCCCCACCCCTCCCCCCTCACCCCCAAAAAAGGAAAAACCTGGTGGCCCAGTTGTTCTTTGTTGACCAACTGGAGGGGAGCTGTTTTCGATCAATCATCAGTTTAACATTAAATGCTATGGCGTAAGGTCTCAACGCTTAACATGGACTGCAAAGTGATTTAGTGCCAAATCCGAACCGTGGCGTGTGTCCTGTATCCTGCCGTGCATGCTGTGGGTGTGTGTGTGAGGTTTGTGTGTGTGTGTGTGTGTGTTGTGGTGTGTTTGTGTGTGGTGTGTGCCCCTCCAGGTTGTTCGGGGCATCGTGTTCTGTCCCCTTGCTGTGTAGGCCTGCGGTCTGGCCATGATTGTCCCCGGCCGCCATGAATGCCCAGCTTCCAGTACCTCCTTGTCTTCCTTGCCAGCCCCTTTTCCCACTCACTGTCGCCCGGCTTCTCATCCATCCTGGACAACATCCTGTCAGGTCAGACACACACAGGCGCAGCCACGGAGACAGTTGATAAAGGGTTGGAGAGATAGAGAGAGAGAGAAGAGAGAGAGAGAGTTGAGAGAGAGAGGGGGAGTGGAGAGAGAAGAGGGAATGGGGTAATTGGAGAGAGAGAGAGGATGATGGGGGTATATGGTGGAAGAGTCATGTAGAAATGACTGGACAGAATAGAAAATGTTATGGGTGTGGAGAGAGGTGGGGGAAAATGAGGAGAAAGAGAAATTGGTGGAAGGTGTTGGGGGGAAATGAACTAGACAGAAATAGAGGAGTATGTGGGCGTGAAGAGAGAGAGACAGAGAGAGAAGGGGGGGAGGAAGGGAGGGAGAGAGAGAGAGGGAGAGAGAGGAGGGAGAGAGAGAGAGAGAGAGAGAAGAGAGAGAGAGAGAGAGAGATAGAGAGAGAGAGAGACAGAGGATGGGAGGGAGGCCAGAGACAGACAGAGACAGAGAACAACAACTGTTGAATCGTCTATTCGGGCATTTTAGGTCTTTCATACAGGGACACACATAGAACAAATCTCGGGTAAACTCACTCGTTCACGTCATCCCCTCCCCTCTCACCCTTCCAACCCCCACCGCCCCCCCCCCCTCCCCACCGCCCCCCCCCCTCGCCCTACACACTCGTATTAAAAGTTAAACGCTTTCGACTGGGAACCGAGCAGCACCCATCAAGCAGGCAAGCAAAACCGCACCGCGTGCCTTTACCGCAAGCGGTTTGTGTTTGGCAGCGTCCAGTGGGTGGTCGGTCATCTCCTACCCTTCGCAGGGGCTTCGAGGGCCTGTGACTGTCCGCCATCCAGCCCCTCAACTTCACCTGCGACAAAGGCGGCCACGTCACCTCGCTGTATCGTGCATCCGCTAACGGCGAGACGCCCTGAAGCTGTACGCCTTCGGGACGGGCTCTTTTGCAGTCGCTCACGCGGCCCTGGGCTTCCAACATCGTCGTTCTTCTTCCCGTTCTTGTCGTGGCGCTCAGCTGATTTCCACAAGCAGCCCCGAGGAGCACAGTTTAAAGAAAAGAGATCATGAGTCATTAATTAACGCTTTTCGAAACCGGTGTGGCTGCTACTTACTGTCACGTTTACACACAAGTTTCGAAGCCTTAGGAATGCGTGGTACCGTAAGCGTTTTGGTTGTGTGCTTCTCCTGGAAACAGTTTAAAATCATCGCAGATTTTTTTTTTTTTGGGGGGGGGGGGGGAGGGGCTTGGGGGGGGGGGGGGGGGTAAGGATAGTGTTGATAACCGAGAATTTGCCCCTGATTATATAGCTTATACAAAAAAAAATTAAAGAATGAAATTGGTCTAGAAATGAAAAAAAAAAAACCCAACACTCTACGACAAATAAAGAACAGTGCCGGTGAAATAAGCTGTCCTGGGGAAAACTAGGATTCCTGAGCCCGCATCTGGTGATTAAAGGGTAAATTGACTCAGTGCCAGAGCCAGACTCGATCTTCATGGACGCTGTTCAGTTCCTTTTTTTCTCTCTCTCTTGTACTCCCACGCCTAGTATGTTGTTTTATTCTCGTCGAGTCCTTTTTCAATCTAACAGACGCACGTTACTAAGTCGGGCCTTTTCAAGGATGTAACACGCAAGGAAAGAACAGGAGTCTCATCCTGAAAAGCTACAAACAACGAAGAGATGAGATGATCCGAATACAAGTAATGTATGATGTGGTAAGCTCACACCTAACAGATAATGGTGTATAGGCTTGTGAGAGAAGAGCGCCGTGGAGTGTGTTCATGTCACCTGTGTTTCTTCATATATTGGTTTAGCCACACATCGACACAAAGCAACTTTCCCCAACCGTCTCTTTCTCCACTCCTTCATATCCTGCCCCGTACCGCCACTCTCTCCCCTTCAGGCTCCCCCACCTTCCCATCAAGACGCCTAACGGCGAGGGAGGGGTGACGCATAGTCCACCTCATTGCCCGCGCCTCGTAGAGGGCCCGTACACCTTCGATTCTGCCATGGGAATCGAACTGTGAGCAGTAAACCGCAGCTGAACTGAACACAGGGTGCACTAACGGATGCGACAGAACCGCGGCTGAGTCGCTCACCGTTATGGGGCAAAGGGGCGAGATCAGCAGAACCGCAGCTGAGCTGATCACCGCCACAAAATGAGGGTTGCGAGAAATGACTCGCTGTCACGACAA
Source organism: Conus ventricosus (assembly GCA_018398815.1). Taxonomy (NCBI): domain Eukaryota; kingdom Metazoa; phylum Mollusca; class Gastropoda; order Neogastropoda; family Conidae; genus Conus; species Conus ventricosus. Next base: position 24,488,498 of record CM031605.1, read on the forward strand.
CAGAACCGAAGCTGAGTTGAGGTGAACCCTCGGGAGAAAGTGACGCTGAAGGGAGAGGAGGAATTGGCGGGGCTAGAGACAAAGAGCCTGCCGGCGAGATGTGGGAATCGAAAGACGAAACCTTCTTAATTCTCGCCTTACCACCCAATCGCTTCACGTACGTTTCTCCCTTAAGTGAAAACATAAGCAAGGACACCAACGAACAGCAACAACAATCGATCGATTGCGAGAAAAGTCAAAAATACTTAGCTGTCCGTGTACACCGGCTTAACGGAAAATGGCTGCCGAGAAAAGAGGACTGTTCTGAGCATGCGCGAGGCACGAGGCCCTTTCAGGGGTTTTGTTGTCCGTACGGACTTTATTGTATACGAGGCAGGATAGCAAATTGCTGCCGCTTATTGCATTAGTGAGCCACGGTATAGTATGTGTAATTAAACGTCCATCAAACGACAGTCCCAACGAATGTTTCAATACCGCGAAACCGACACCCGAATACCGACGATCTCCTTAAGAGCACATACGCGGACAGGAAACCGAAATGGAGGTTACCATGATAGTAGGGCATGATGGGCCGCAGACAGGCCTGCTGAGACTTCTTTTTTCCATTTTTTTTTTTTAAGATGTT
>CM031605.1:24498197-24522978 GCA_018398815.1 Conus ventricosus
GATCTGTGCAATTTGAAACTTTCATTTGTCTTTTGAGACATTTTGCAGTGAATAAAGGGAGACTACTTAAGAAGGCCAAGCTGGTTGTAGATACTTAAGAAAGAAAGATGTGTTGACAAATGGCTCCTTTCATATCTGTCCAAGCATGCAAAGCTGCCTGCAAATGAATAAACATTTCTTTTCCTTATTTCTTGGTAAGACATCTTGTCATGATGGCTTGACCAAAAGTCTTCTTGGATTCTGCCATTTTGTGGCAGAACTTCCCAAAAGTTGAAGCATTTGACCATCCTGCTACACTCATGATAATGTTGATTGGAGTGCCACTGTCTTTGGCCGCTGATGCACCAGCTGACCTGGTACTGTGGGCCATGAACACATCTGTACCTACACCAGCACTTGCTAGTGTTTCCCTCAGCCAGTGAGAGGTTGTGTCAGTCATGGCCCTCTGTGCAGTGCTAACAATGTTATGAAGAGGTTTTTGGCACTTTCCTCACAATGAGTGTGCTCTGTTCAGATATTTATGCAGCACACGGATTACGCACAGACTTGTTTTCTTCAAAACTGCTTGGTTCAGTAGGGGCTTGATGGGTTCCCCATCAAGAATGTTTCAGGAGACTGTTTAGATACAATGTTCACTTGCCATCAGTCAGTCACATTGAACCTGGTGTAACTGGCAATGCTTGTATTGTTTGACATTGCTGTCCTGATAAAAGAGCAGTTAACATGCATACTTTGTGACTCAACTCTTTAAGAGCTAGTTTGTCAGAATCCAGGTTTAGAAAGCCTTCAAAACAATATTTACATCCTGGGTTTTGTTGTATCTGGAAAAAGAGGGTGTTTTTAATCAAATACTCCTTTCATCAGTCTTTTTACAAGGAAATGACTTCCAAGCACCACTCTTTCATGCGTACATGCAGCTGCTGAGTGCTGAATGTGTGGTACCAACAGAGGTCATGTTCCACTTGTTCAGTGAGGAAATTAACAGCAGCAGTCAGAGGAGGTGAAAAGTGCTCCACTTTTCTTTCACGTACCACAATTCTAGCTGATGTACACATTATACATATGTTTAGTTGATTCTTGCCACGATAATACAGCAAAGTTGGTTGCATCTTCAGAAAATCCCTGACTTAAAGTCAATCCCTGACACGTTGCATATTAAGAGTGCCAGCTTTGTGCATAGGGACACTTGTTTGTTGGTCAACTCGATAGATTGTCCCTGGCTGACAGTCACACAGGTCTTGCTGGCCGCATGATTTTTGTTTTGTTCTGTGATAAAGCATGATTTTTGTCTTTTTCAAAGACTCAAAAGTGAAGAGGACACAGCAGATTGCATGATTTTTGTCTTTTTCAAAGACTCAAAAGTGAAGAGGACCCAGCAGATTGCATGATTTTTGTCTTTTTCAAAGACTCAAAAGTGAAGAGGACCCAGCAGTATTGCCAGAAAACTGGCCACTATCAAACCAATGCAGAATGCTACCATTCTAATTTTTTTCCTTCCCTCGCCTGAGGAGACTTGAACAAGCATTGAACAGTCACTGTTTCCTTCTAGGTGTAGGTGTGATTGTCATGGTGTTTGAGTTGATCACAAAGCCCTGGCGTGCCATTTCCTGTGTGGGCATGAACTGGGATTTTTCATCATGAATAATAATTCCAAGTGAGTCAGACACTTTGATGGTATCTCTCACTGTTTTGTAAATGTTGTCTTTTGTTTGACCAATCAAGAATCTGTCATCAGTGAAAGATGTGATGATGTGACCCAGATTATGCAGATGAGCGAGAATTGGTTTTGTCAGTTTTGTCACTTTTTTTTGGTACATGCGCTAAGCTTGTTGCTGCTGCCTGAAAACAGTATAGAGCGTCTCTCCACAAGAATTTTAGATTAAAAAAAAAAAATCTTCATGAATTGCTGTGGAGTAGTAAGCATCTGTCAAGTCCATGGATGCGAAGTAACAGTTTTCAGAGATCAGTTGAAGAGCCATTGGTGTATTCTCCATTTTGAATTTTTGATATTCAGCGTGTTCATTGAGGGCTTTTAAGTTCAGGATCATTCTATGAGACCCATCTTTCTAATCCCATACAAATAGAGGAGAGACAACTTGCCCTGTTTCAGACTGAGATTTCTCTTTCCCTCTTTTCTTCAGCAGTTTCTATATTTCTTCATCAGTTGCCATATTTTCTTGCCCTGAAAAGTTTCTTTCTTCTTTTTGAGTTAATTTCATAGAGTTCCCATCAAACTTTATTTTCAACCCTACGACAGTTTCAAGTGCTTTTGGGTCAGATGTCAGTTTTGTTTTAGTTTGTCCTGCCTGAAATGATTAATGTTTAGCGTTTAGATGCGCTGCAAAGAAGAAATGTGTCTCCCATTCACTGGCCTGGTTTTCTTTAGGACCACTGCAGGGCGGGGGTCGGTCTAGTTTCTGGTTTTGACCCCCTGGTGACCTCTGCCCCTCTTGCTCAGGTTCTGATGTTTTCTGGTGTTGCAGTTTCCACCTGGTGACCAGGGAAGGCAGCCATAAAAAAGAGCCAGAATTTGGGCCACCATGATGCCAGCGTTGGCCTTGACCTCACCTGCTTCTCTGACCTCTTATTCCTTGCTTGCCTATCCACGTTTCTCTCCTCTCTTTCAGGCTCTTGTGAAACTCGCTACCCTCAGAGTACAATTATACAGCTGTGCACAGATATCCGTTTTCTGTGGTGGAAGGTGGGGACAGTGCATGACACTTCTCTTCAATAAGAGATCTCTGCACACATGGCCTGTAAGCGCCAGTGAATCGGCCAGGCTGGCGATACATTCTGTGGCTTGTTTGTTTAGTGTAGCTGTACTGACCTCTGCTGTCTTTGGCTTAAGAATACTGAGGGAATCCCTCAGTTCAGGAAGATGGTTAGTGCTGCTGGTGATGGCCACTGCAGCCATGGTCAGCCTGAGCTATGTGTTTTGCATTCTTACGTCTGCTTTCTCTGCATGTTGGGAAATGGCACTGAAAACCTGGCTGGTTTTCAGTGCGCTGTGCTTTTCTTTCTTTTTTTTTTTTTTTTTTTTGGTCTTTTTTTTTTAATGCAAAATTACAAGAGTTAACAGGCGTGCAAAAAGAGGACAGTGCGCAGAGACAAATCACAACTATTTCCGTTCCAGTTGCTGCAGAAAAAGTCAACTAGACGATAACAAAAAACAAGTCAATATATATCCACGTATACATACTTTCACTTATATACACATAAACATAAACACATTCGCGCGCACTCACACACACACACACACACACACACACACACACACACACACACACACACACACACACACACACACCCCACACACACACACATAAAGAGAGAGAAAGAGAGAGAGAGAGAGAGAGAGATGCAAACAGCATATATACGTCTATGCATACATACATCATACGTACATAGATAGGTATACATATAACATAGCCGTGTATCAATAATCATCACCATAGGTTTTGAAAAGAAGAAGAGCTGAAATAACTTGTGCATAATATTAACTTGGGAAGGGTGGAAAGAACAATACATTTTTCTTTTCTCTCTTTATCCTTCCCCTAGTCCCTTAAATATTTTTTAGATCGAGGCAATCGTCCATTCAATAGAAAATTCTACAGAGGCACATTTGAATTAATTTTAAGATCACAACAATCATTGTTTGTGTTTGAGAGTAGAATTTTTTTCCCTTTTATTCCCCTTTCTTTTCTCCCTTTCTCGTTTAGTAAACTGCTGTTTATAGAAAGAGAATTGGTTTATATGCGTTCCAGGTACTATTGAAATATGTTAGATTATAGTTAATTTTAGCGTTATATTCTTCAATCTTATATCTGGCATTTAATTGTCTTTGGAAAACAAATATATCTGGAAGATTCTTTTCCATTTTGCATCTATAAATGTACATCTTGGCAAACATTACAATAAACTCTAAGATAGAATCCACTTTTAGATATTCATCCACTCCGAAAATTACTAGTTCACATGAAATTCCAACATTATACGTGTGTTCACATTTTTCATTCAATAGTTTTTTGAGAGATTTCCAAAATACTTGTACATATCTGCAATTCCATAAAAAATGTTCAATGGAATCTCTTTCCTCATTACAAAATGAACACTGTAACGTATCGGTTAACCCCATTGCATTCAAAACGATATTAGTCGCAATAATTCGGTGTATGATTCTCATTTGCAACCATTTCAGTTTTACATCCTTGATTGTACTGATTTTATAAAACACATTCTTCCAGGAAATGATTGGATTCATTTTTGCTGACCACTTTGAGCAACAGTTAGGTTTATTATTGTCTGATGTAAAGTACTCATAATATCGTTTTGCTCCTTTATTGGTGTTTGTTATAATTTTCAATGCATTAGGCACATCATGAATGTAATTAGTATTGTTATTAACTTGTATTCTGTTTTTTCTTAGGTATTGTTTTATTGACGAAATCCAACCATAGTACGTAATAAAGTCAACAGACAAATGTGTACTTGATATGAATTCTCTATGTTTGAAAAATTCCCCATTTTCTTTCAGAAAGTGCCTGATGGAGTATATTCCTTTCTTAATTATATTGTTTTGTTTGATGACAGCATTACCTATTTTGATTTTTTCGTTGTAGAAAACAGGTTCATCTAGCACCTCACAAACATTTTTTGGCGTAATATTGAGGCAAAAGTTTCTATATGCTTTGAAAGTATGGGTCCAAAAAGGGTTAATGTTTGAATAATTTAAACCGTACATTGGTCCGTAACATTCAAAGTTTTTAAGAAAAGGGTACATTTCAACTGCAATATTTATCCATTTATGATTCGTTGTTTTATATTTTCTCAGCCATGAAAGTTTCAGAGCGTATATATACCTTCGAATATCTGGTATGTTCAAACCACCTTGTTGTACACTTTTTACTGCCGTTTTTCTACTAATCCTGTCCCCTTTTCCATTCCAAACAAATTGAAAGCATAACTTTTGGAGTTTTTGTACAAAATGGTCAGGTGGATCAGGTAACAAAATCCAAAGATGTATTAGTTTAGACAGAATTAGAGATTTTAACACAGCTACTCTCCCAAGTGGAGTGATGGTTCTTCGTGACCAAATTTTAAATAACATTTTAACCTCTGCGAATTTTTCATTGTAGTTTATGGTTTCACAATTATTTAAATCTTGAGTAAACCAGATTCCCAGTATTTTGAATTTAGGGGGATTCCATATCATTTTCAGATGGGGGCAATATACTTTTTTGGATCTTTTTTCATTTCCTAGCCAAATTGTTTGTGTTTTATCACAGTTCATACTTAGGCCAGAAATCTTGCTGAATCTGTCTAAGATAAATATGGATCGGTTAAATGATTCTTCGTCACCCTCATTGAATAACTGTGTATCATCTGCAAACTGCGCAATTTTATGCTCAGTATTATTTATCTTTATCCCTTTTATAGATTTGTCTTCCCTGATCATGATAGCTAAAATTTCCACGCACAGGACAAACAAATATGGAGAAATAGGGTCTCCTGCCTACAACCTCTTTCAACTTTAAACCATTGTGCAGTGTTGCCATTTATACTAACCGTTGATCTGATGTCTTTGTAAAAAGTTTCAATCCAACGGCAAACACCATCTCCAAAACCATATGCTTTTAAAACTTTAAACATAAAACTCCAATCCAATGAGTCAAAGGCTTTTTCAAAATCAATACTAAGTAGCAAGCCAGGAAAATTTTTCATTTGTAGATAGTTAATCAAATCGTATATTAATCTAATATTATCTCCTATATATCTATTAGTTATGAATCCCGTCTGATCCTCATTTATAAGTGTTGGTAGGACGTTCTTAATTCTATTGGAAATACACGAAGATCCTATTTTGCATATTACATTAAGAAGAGATACAGGTCGCCAATTTTTGATAAATTCCTTAGGTTTATCGCCTTTAGGTATACAGATAATTAGACCTTCTTTTTGTGTTGATGAAAGTTCTCCGTGTTTAAATGCCTCATTTAGTGACCTCACTACAAACGGTCCCAGTTGTTTCCAAAAGAATTTGAAGAATTCTACCATAAATCCATCTGTGCCAGGGCTTTTACCATTTTTCATATTTTTCAGAACTTGGCTAGCTTCCTCTATAGTTATTAGACCATCCAACATCGTTCCTTGTTCTTCTGCGCTGTGCTTTTCTGGCAGTTTGTAGGAATTCTACATACTGCCAGTTTTTCTCTTAGTTTTGTGTCTGTCAGTTTGCTGCCAAGTCTTTGTAGGAAACTGCTGGTGCCAAGTCTTTGTAGGAAACTGCTGGTGCCAAGTCTTTGTAGGAAACTGCTGGTGCCAAGTCTTTGTAGGAAACTGATGGTGCCAAGTCTTTGTAGGAAACTGATGGTGCCAAGTCTTTGTAGGAAACTGCTGGTACCAAGTCTTTGTAGGAAACTGCTGGTGCCAAGTCTTTGTAGGAAACTGCTGGTACTAAGTCTTTGTAGGAAACTGCTGGCACCAAGTCTTTGTAGGAAACTGCTGATGCCAAGTCTTTGTAGGAAACTGATGGTGCCAAGTCTTTGTAGGAAACTGATGGTGCCAAGTCTTTGTAGGAAACTGATGGTACCAAGTCTTTGTAGGAAACTGCTGGTGCCAAAGTCTTTGTAGGAAACTGCTGGTACTAAGTCTTTGTAGGAAACTGCTGGTGCTAAGTCTTTGTAGGAAACTGCTGGTGCCAAGTCTTTGTAGGAAACTGCTGGTGCCAAGTCTTTGTAGGAAACTGATGGTACCAAGTCTTTGTAGGAAACTGCTGGTGCCAAGTCTTTGTAGGAAACTGCTGGTGCCAAGTCTTTGCAGGAAACTTATGGTACTAAGTCTTTGTAGGAAACTGCTGGTGCCAAGTCTTTGTAGGAAACTGCTGGTACCCTTTCTTTGTAGGAAACTACTGGTGCCCTTTCTTTGTAGGAAACTGATGGTGCCCTTTCTTTGTAGGAAACTGATGGTGCCCTTTCTTTGTAGGAAACTGATGGTGCCAAGTCTTTGTAGGAAACTGATGGTGCCCTTTCTTTGTCACCGTCCAGCGAAGCAGCCAGGTCATGAAGGGCATAATCTTCTCACCCTCCTCAAACAATTAATTACATTGTGACTTGGGGAGAGGAAGGGCTGAAGATTTTTTTCAATCACCATGGGACACATGTCCCCAGGGAGCTTAAACTGAGGGACCTAAAACAAAAGCATGTGACAGATTTTCAAAATCAGTATCTTCGAGAGCTCTTTAATGGCAGAAAGCATCATAAATTTCATCTGATGGTTGATATCGCCTTGTGAACAATGTATTTGAAGACTATTTCTCTGTGTGTGTGTGTGTGTGTGTGTCTGTGTGTCTGTGTGTGTGTGTGTGTGTGTGTACATGCATGAGTGTGTGTGTGTGTGTGAGAGAGAGAGAGAGAGAGAGTGTTTGCGCATGCATGCATGCATGTGTGAGAGAGAGAGAGAGTGCATGTGTGCAAGCTTGTGAGAGGGAGAGAGAGAGAATATGAACTCCACCCATTTGTGAAAAAGATTTGTTATTCATCATTATTGAATTGCAGTATTTCAACTGCTAAGAAATGCCGTGTTCAAGCTGGGTAGCATTTTTCTTACTGCCGATGGCAGGATACAGTGGTGTCAAGCCAATAGAGGCAGTGAAACAAAGGGATCCTGGTCTGCTCTTCCTACAGTCCTAAGTGTAACTCTTACCACTTGTTTCGATTCCAAATCAATAGAAAAGTGATCATAAACATCTGAGAATGAACTTTGAATACCTAGACAGGCTGGGGTTTTTTCTTCTGATTCGCCACAACATCAAATGAGAGAGAGAAGGACCGATACCCATCTTATTGTCACAGCAGCCTGGTGCACAAGCTTGGAATATGACGCACCATTTGAAAATTTCACGCAAAAATATAGCGGGTGTGCCGACAATCTGAGGTTCTTCTACACTGTGCTAGTTGTATTTTTAGGGCATTTCTGTTGGTTTGTCTCTTCTACACTGTGCCAGTTGTATTTTTAGGGCATTTCTGTTGGTTTGTTTCTTCTACACTGTGCCAGTTGTATTTTTAGGGCATTTCTGTTGGTTTGTTTCAGACTGAGGATCAGTCTCTCTCTCTGCCCTGTACTCCCACTCTTTGGATTTTCACCACTTTCTAACTGATCCATTTGTTGTGAACTTTTTACACTGTGTCTGAAATGAAAGCAAGCACATCTTAGTGGGAGGCTTGCATCAGCGATGCTTCTTTATTTCCCCCCGTTGGTGGATGGTCGGTGATGACCAGTGGCCGATTTTTCTTTCTGTCTGTTGGTGACAGAGGGTCTTCCAATGATCTTCTCTCAGGCTGAACAATATTCAAGGGTGACAAGCAATGGGAATCACTGTGGGAGACATGACCAGAAATGACAGTTTACCACCTGGAAGGGAAACAAAGGTACAGAGGCACTAAGGCATAGCACAGAGCAGGCGAGGTTGATGGTTCAGTGGCTTGCTGCAAACTGAGGGAGTTGGTCGTGCGCGTTTCTCAAGTTCACGCACAGAATGGAGGGATACAGGAAAGGAGTAACAATTTTCTCCTGCCAATAGTAGCTTCATGTGAATGACCAAATTCAGTGCATCCAACTTTGATCTAAAGAAGACTAAATGTGTCAGAGCCATTTTTGTTTGAGTTTCATGGACCTTTGATGAACATGGTCAGATGATGCTTTGATGAACATGGTCAGATGATGCTTTGATGAACATGGTCAGATGATGCTTTGATGAACATGGTCAGATGATGCTTTGATGAACATGGTCAGATGATGCTTTGGAAGGAAATCAGAGAATGGGTACTGATCAGTGGATGAGCAAAAAGACTGGAGATGGATGAAAAAGGGTGCATTGCCATGGAAACGAGAGAGAAAATGACTCATGATGTACTGGGCTGTAAACAGTTTCTGTATTTCAAATAATATCAGATGATTATGTTAAGTCACAAAAAATGTTCGTTAATTTTTGTTTTGTTTTGTTTTTAATCCTTTGTTGGGGGACACATCAAAATTGTAGAACTTCTTAACATGCTACAATTGTCTCTGTTTTTAAAATTTGCCTGTACGTATGGGATGAATGAGAAGCATATTAAGATAAATAACTATGTTGAATTTTTACTAAAGAGTTTGAATAACAAGTTCTCAGCTTGACTATAAATTACTGTTATTAAGATTGAATGAATATCAGTGCCTGAGATGACATGACTGGTTAGGCTGCAGAAAGGAATTGTCTTGTTTCCGATTCTTTCATATTGTTTATAGCTGGGCTGACTGTGGAGTCCATATCAGCACTGATCTTATCCTGGCAATTAGCTACAGTCCATGAATGGGCACACATATGGGTGCTCGCACACACACACACACACACACACACACACACACACACACCCCACACACACACACACACACACACACACACACATACATAAGCATACATGCGCACGTACATACATACTGAGAGAGTAATCAGCAATGGAGTTATTTTGTAAAACATCACCATTTGATCCTCATGCACTTGCAGTTCATTTACAGTTCCAACTAGCTTACACTTCATTTATCAGTGAAATAATGCATTGACCTCTCCTTTTTTAAATAGAAAAAAATCCAGTTTAGTGTTACTGAAACTGATTACGATTTGTTATGTGAAGTTATGTGCTCTTGCAGGTGATAGAAACCCCTGATTACCATTTGTTATGTGAAGTTATGTGCCCTTGCAGGTGATTAAAACCACCTGATTGCCATTTGTTATGTGCCCTTGTAGGTGATTAAAAACCACCTGATTATCATTTGTTACCTGAAGTTATGTGCGCTTGCAGGTGATTTAAAAAAACCCTGATTACCATTTGTTATGTAAAGTTATGTGCCCTTGCAGGTGATCAAAAACCACCTGATTACCATTTGTTACCTGAAGTTTTGTGCCCTTGCAGGTGATAGAAACCAAGGAGTTGGAACAAAAAGCTTTGGAAAGCAAGCTGGCAGAGAGCCGGGTGGAGAATGAAAAGGCCAAAGCCGACACACTGATGACTCGAGAAGCTGTCTTGTCTGAATTTGCAGATACCATGGAAACAGAGTTACAGTGTTCTATCTGCAGTGAGCTGTTTGTGAAGGTTTGTTTGTGTCCTATGTTAAAAGATTTATTACTGCTTCTCTTTCTTCAATTGTTTGTGCATTTAAATCAACATCAAACATGCAGACAGTTTTGAAACCCCCCAAAAAGTTCTCAGGTAAGGAAAGCGTTTAGTGTGAGTGTGTGTGTGTGTGTGTGTGTGTGTGTGTGTGTGTGTGTGTGTGTGTGTGTGTGTGTGTGTGTGTTCTCAGTTGATAACATGGTCATTCCTTCTTAGGCACTTGAATATGTCATATAGGTTTGGTTTGTTTTTGTTTTTACAATGGATGCCACATTGATTTCTTCCTCCTGTGTCTGCTGTGGGGTATTTTGCTCACTTATAAAAAGGGTGCATCACACAGGGAGGTATCTTGTACATTTATCAGTGGAGTCCAGGTAACATGCATGATTACCAAGTTTGTGCAAGCTAATTAAGATACAAACTTTTTCACTGTGTTGCAATTCCCTGGATAGTTACTGCTTTGCAACATGATCTGTCGCTTAAGACAGATCGTCTAGTCCCGAACAAACAAACTGTTATAAAATTATGGCCAGTGTCCTTTGTTGGTTGGTTATTGTTGTTGTTTAAAACACTTTTTCCTGAAAATATTGGCAGTATAATCAGACACCATGATTGTATCTTTTCACAGTTTTGTAAACTCTGTTCAAAACTGACTCGGTGTTGAGCACTAGAATTGGTCGTAGGATTAGAATGTTAATGGCACCATCATCCATCAAAAGAAGACTTCTGTAATTTCAGTATGTATTAAGTATCGCCCAAGAATATTCTTTTGAATTTTGCCTGTACTCAGCACTGACTTGATACCCCGGCAAGGACAGTCTGAGGAAAGTCTGTGATAATCATTACAAGCAGATGAAATTCAAGCACTTTGAAATCATCTTTGAAGTTATGTGCATCACTTATTCAGTCATTGGCTCTTAAGGTTTCTGTGTGTTTATATTTCTAGTGGTTGTATATCTGAAATTAAGTCTGGGTTTTGGTTGGAAAGGCAAAAAAGATTAAGGTTTGAATTTCATAATGATGAGCATGTATTTCACCAGGTTTTGTCACTGTGGGTACAGCTGTTGAAAAAAAGGTTGGGTGAATGTCCTCTGAGATTTTCTGGCTTCGTTGGCTTGCTTTCATTCATATTATAGTTTCAGTTCTGAGTACCAGCTTCTTAGCTTTGAATTATTTAGCTTGAATGTTGATTAACATAAGCATGTTTGCTTTGCCCACTGAAACTTAGGTGAAGGAGACTCAGTTGTATTTTCATTGGAGGCATCCAATCGATGTCTACCTCTGTCTCACATCATCCTTGAAGAATGCTGATTTATTTAGAGCCATCCTTCAAAAGAATCAAGTATAACACAAGCCAGTCCTGGGCAATGCAACTGTGCAAGAAAAGAGACCCATGTTGATGTCCTCTGTGCATTTGGATGAGAGTCGTCTGGCTATGCTAGAGCAACAGGGATTCCAGGCAGCAGTTCCATGTGCTTTGAAAAGAAAGTGGTACTTCCCATGTTGGAATTGGCATCACATTGTGGTTGGGCAAGGGTTTATTGTCTGTGCCTTGAGTAGAGAGTGTTACTTCCCTTGTTAATTATGTCACCTTTGGTTGGGCAAAGGTTTTCTGTTTGTGCCTTGAGAAGAGAGTGTTACTTCCCTAGTTATATATGTCGCATTTGGTTGGGCAAAGGTTTTCTGTTTGTGCCTGGAGAAGAAGGCATTACTTCCTTTCTTTGAAGATGCATCACATTTGCTTGGCAAAGAGGTCGCTATCTGGATGTCTAAGTAATAAAAGGATGAAATGATAGGAAAATTCATGGTTTTTATTAAAATCTTAACTTTGTATCTTTATCAATGTTCTTACCCATATATGTCTTGTGATTTCAAATGCATGCAACATTCCTAGACAGTAATAGGATAGTGTTAAGAAAATTAACTACACAATTTACAAGTCAAGGAAAACAGGTGCAATGTCTTCCTTATTTTAAAACCGCACGATGGCTTGTAGGCATGTACCTATTACACACATACTTTTATATTTGGGGTAAAATATTTCTTGATTGACAAAAGCAAATAACAGTTTCCTGAATTGTTGACATAGTTTTTAATTGATAAAAGTCTCTGTTGAAGGCATCATTTAAGATTTGAAAAAAGAGAGAAGAAAACAAGATCAATGCAGATACACCCAACAGATTTTTTTCACACATATATCCCACATATGTGAGGTAGGTGTTCTTATGAGGCATGGTATTTATGATCATCTTTCCAAGTTTCGTCCTGTCTCTTTACACCAGTCTCTTTCTCTCTCTCTCTCTCTCTCTCTCTCTCTCTCTCTCTCTCTCCAATAAATTGTCAACCTCGGGGTATGTCAGTGGAGGAAGGACTAGCGCACAGCCCAAACACACTCACAGCTTGCTTACAATCTTATTCATATATCATGCATTCGTCACATCAAACCACTAGTAAAGTCTATAACTTTACTACACATAATCATGGAAAGAAACATCAATGCGCATGGAGTCAAACAAAATAAAACATTCTCTCTTTCCTTGAACTTCACAAAACCATTTATCTAAATCATCATAACTAACCCGGGTATAAATAGACTTTCTACCTTACCTGGCCAGGTGATCTTAAACTATTTACGAATCACTGTCTTTCCGTTTCTTCTTTTTTTTTTTCTTTTCACTGTCACTTTCACAAACACCAGTCGCAACACAACTGCTGGCACTGGTCAGGTTGGACCGCCGGCACTGGTCAGGTTGGACTGCTGGCACTGGTCAGGTTACTGGCGTTGGCCTGTGGTTCTGCCTGATGGAAGTGGCGCTGCCAGGTATGAGGTCGAACCCCGGTTCAAATTGAATAGTGACTACCAGACATCGATCTGTTCTCCTTTCTTCCTTCCTGCACTAACGCATTGCACTCGCTGTCTCTCTTCTGGTCTGCTCTATCAAATGGACATGGTTGCTTTTTTTTCTTTTTTCTTTTTTCTTTTCTTCATCAATTAGCAACTCTCTCTCTCAACATCTCTCCTTAGTCCTTCCTCTGCAGACTCTGTATGGTGCTAATGCTTCAACTCGGTTCTCTTCACTCCTCCTCTCATCTCTCTGCTTTTCTTTCGTGCAGAGCCTACTCCCAGAACCTCTCTCTCTGCCTCTCTTTTCTCTCTCCTGGCTCTCACTCCCATAGCTTTCTTATTTTCTTCCTACCTGTCACAAGGGTGAGTACCATTGGTCAGTATTTTTCCCGCCTTGTGCCGAGGTTACCTCCCCTCTATTTTCATTGGACATGCAAATCATCAAAGTCTTCCGTAACATCTACCGGCCTTGCTCTCTGTGGTGGTCAATGGGTCATTTAATTAATTAACTTGGTTTCACCCCCACTACACAATACCTCCCCCCTTCCTACTTTAACCGGCGACGTCTGACTTAACTGTGGGCACTGGTCTTGCAAATTAGCTGTATCAGTCTGACCTAGACGCAGAGATCCGTCTGGCCAGACCTATTGATCTACAGACAATAGAAACTTCTCTCCAGGAAAGTCTAAACGACGTGTCAGACTGGTGTCATTCAAACTCAATGGTCATACACCCAGCCAAAACCAAATCTATGATTATAGCTACCCGCCAAAAACACTAGTTGACTCCCCTTTGCCTAAAACTTCAGTTGAATGGCACTTCTATCGAGCAGGTAGACGAGCATCGTGTTTTAGGGTTAACGATAGATAAAGAATTGAAATGGCAATCTCATCTAAATAACGTATGCAAGGTAGTCTCAAAACACCTTTTCCTGTTATCTCAATTAAAGCGCTACGTCAACAGTAATGTGCTTAAACTTTTCTTCAATGCACACATAATGTCACGTATCAATTACGCCTCAACAGTGTGGGACGGCAGTAGTGACGTCCACAAAAAAAGGCTGAATTCTCTCCATAGACGTGCAGCAAAGCTACTCCATCCAGCTATATCTCTAACAACAGACGAAAAACTAAAAGCGCTGAACATACTTCCTCTGAATAGGCAATTGGAATTCAACAAGGCATCATTTATGTTTACAATCTTGACAGATACTATGCCATGTTATATCAATGCCCTTTTTACAAGATCGAACAGCTTTTCTGGCTCGACGAAATTCCTTCTTCCCTACCCACGCATTGATCTATACAAAACAAGCCTAGCTTACTCTGGACCATATGTCTGGAACTCACTTCCACCGAATCTACAAAACATGAATACTTTAAAACTTTTCAAGGAACATTTGCATAAACATTTTATGTCTCAGTAGTTAAATTACTCGATTACAATGATTAGCGTACATTCGCTAAGTCTTCTGTGAACCATACTTTGAATAAATTGTCTAAACATAAAACCTACTCCGTTAAAATTGCTCATCCCCACTCCCACTCTGTCTACCATCCCTTTTCTCCTCCCCTACCTACCATTCTCTCTTCCCCACCCTCTGACCTCTCTCTCTCTGTAGTTTTTGTTTGTTTGTTTGCTTGTAAGTTTCCTTTTGTTTTACCATCCCCCATCTCATTAGTGCTTTTATGAGCAGTTTGCTTATCATTGTAGAATTAGATTATCATGTTGCTATGTTGAATTGTCTGTATGAATGATATGTGCTGAAATAATGTATGCTTGACATGGACAGATTGTAAGACTAGGCTTTGGCCTAAAATCTCCATCCTTGGGTATTAAAGATCAATCAATCAATCAATCAGTCAATCTCTCTCTCACGCTCATGGTACACATGTTTGTGTATGAATGTAAGCATGCAGTATTAGGCTTTGTTTTACATTTGCTGTAATGTCTGTAATATGTGTTCTGCTCCATGTGTAATGTATCGCTGTGTCTGTAATATATCTTCTGCTCCATGTGTAATGTGTCGCTATGTCTGTAATATATCTTCTGCTCCATGTGTAATGTGTCGCTGTGTCTGTAATATATCTTCTGCTCCATGTGTAATGTGTCGCTGTGTCTGTAATATATCTTCTGCTCCATGTGTAATGTGTCGCTATGTCTGTAATATATCTTCTGCTCCATGTGTAATGTGTCGCTATGTCTGTAATATATCTTCTGCTCCATGTGTAATGTGTCGCTATATCTGTAATATATCTTCTGCTACATGTGTAATGTATTGCTATGTCTGCAGCATATCTGCTAAGATTTATGTACTGTGTCTGTAACATATCTGCAATGATATTTTTAACATATACATCTGCTGCTATGCAATATATCAGCTAGTATGTCTGAACATAGTGACAGAGAAGTCTGTAACATATCTGTGACAAACATGTCTGTTTCTCATCTACAGGCAACCTCCCTGAACTGTTCGCACGCATTTTGTGCTCTGTGCATCCGTCAGTGGCTGGCTGTGAAGAGAGAGTGTCCCAACTGCCGCACACCAGTGACCTCTCAGATGCGTTCCATCGTCTTGGACAACTACATTGACCGCATGGTGGAACAGCTGAGTGGAGAAATGAAAGATCGTCGAGCTGCATTGGTGGCAGAGAGAAAAGGTGTGCTTGCACAGAATGGTATTGTGCAGCAAATTTTGAAATTGTATTTTCCTTCGAATCAAATCAAAACGTTTTTCATTGAAGTGTACTTTTGTACCAACTTAAAAGAAAAACTACTGCACTTTCGAATGAAACAAACAAACAAATTATAAGACAAAACATGACGCGGTTTGAGCTCTTTGGTCTTTGTCAGGCAAGACAAACAACTTTGAAGACAATGGAAACAAAGGGTGAACAGTCACTTCTCACTTCAAGTAAGCCACAGAATGGATCTAAGTAACTGGAACTTTAAACTAACTAACTGTTCACTTTTGTCTATTGAGAGCTGTGGCCTGGCTGGCCCAGTGGGTAACGCACTGTTCACTTTTGTCTATTGAGAGCTGTGGCCTGGCTGGCCCAGTGGGTAAAGCACTGTTCACTTGACCGAAGGGTCCTGGGTTCAGTCCCCACTTGAGACAGCCAGGTTAGGAGAAATTTGTCTTTGGAGTCTGTGTGAGTGCACTCCAATCCTGCACAACTCCTTCAGCAGGGACGGTGACTGAGGTTCTGCGTGTGAACACCTACATTTAAGATAGAAGACAGATACAACAACTTTTACCATGCATACCATCCTTTGTAGAAAAGCAGGCTGTCTTGTGCTTGTGGGATGGTCAAAACAAAATGCACGCTTCTGCGTAGACTTCATCTCCAAAGACAGACTATGGCTACTTTTATAGCAGAATGAAAACAGTCATGTGTGCCACCGATTCACCGGTGCAAAGACAGACTATGGCTACTTTTATAGCAGAATGAAAACAGTCATGTATGCCACAGATTCACCACTGATGAACTTGGATGTCTAGCCAAGGAAGAAGAAGAAGAAGACAATGCTATGAGGTGGAATGTGAAGATTATGACCACTTGCAACATGATGCAGTGTGGCATTGGCATTGTTTGGTAGTGTCTTCGTGTGTATGGGTTTATTGCCTGTTGCAGTTGCAAGCATTACAGTCCTCAGCCTCTTAAAGAATTAGATCAGCTCCTCTGTGGGGATTTTCAATTTGATGGCACTGATGGGTTAAGGTAATCAACACTTACAGTCCTGTCTCCCTGTGGGAATGTCATCACCGACTTGGATTTTGTTTGTGAAGCTGCATGTATAGGGAAAGCTCAGATGGATTCCTCAGCCAGGAAAAGAATATGCACATTCAAGCACGCCTGCTACACAAAGGCATACACACAGTTTATCCAGTGCACAGACTTTTTAAAGAATTATTTGAAATACCTCAGTATCTGTTTATCAGTCTAATTTTTAGTTTAGTTTGTTCTATTTCATTCCAGTTGTCTTTCTTCTGTCCCCACTTCTGCAACACCTCTCTCTCTTATCCTCCATTTTCTTCTGCCATTGCCCTTTTTTATGTTTTCACAAACTTGTCTCAGTCCTGACAAACAAGTTGTTGCTAATCTGCTGACCTCCACCATTCAACAGACCTCATCATTCTCAAGCAAATCTGCAGCCTTTTTAAAGAAACAATCAACTTGGAGAAAAAATGTTCATACAATTTCACCTCAGACAACTCTGAAGTGTACAATCTACCTTTTTCAATTGATGAACTGAAATCAGTTCTGCAAACCTGCAAGGATTCTGCTCCTGACCTGGATGATGTTCATTATCAGCTTTTGAAACATCTCCCAAACAGCTGTCTCCAGACCCTTCTAAAAGTCTACAATCATATCTGGACCAGAGGGTGCTTTCTGCCCATCTGGCAGAAAAGCCCTGACGATTCCCATTCCTAAGCCTGGAAAAAACCTTACCAACCCTTCAAACGGTCGTCCAGTAGCTCTGACCAGCTGCCTCTGTAAGCTAATGGAAAAGGTGGTCAACTCCCATCTGATGTGGAAGATGGAAACTGATGGCCTTTTGGCCAGTGAGCAGTGTGGGTTCCAAAAGTACCACCTGATCGTTGACCATTAGTCCGTCTGGAAACCACCATCAGCAACGCCTTCATTAATAAACAACATGTGGTTGCTATCTTTTTTTATCTCGAAAAAGGGTACGATACCACTTGGAAATCTGGAATTGTTATGGATCTTCATAAAGTTGGTTTTCGTGGTCATCTGCCTTTATTTATTTAAAACTTTCTGACTGATTGGCAGTGCCAAGTCTGTACCAGCACAACTATGTCTGACATTATGGGCAGGAGTTGGGTATACCTCAAGAGAGCATTCTTTCTCTTGCTGTCTTCAGTATCAAAGTTAGCAACATTGTCAGTTCAGTAAACCAGGGTTCAAGGTCCTCTCTGTTTGTTGATGACGTTGCACTCTGTTCAGTTGGAGCCTCTTATGCCAGCGTACAGCGTCGACTCCAACTTTGTGCGGATAAGTTCGACAGTGGGCCGGGAAAAACAGGTTTACCTTTTCAAGCACCAAAACACAGTGTATCCATTTTCACAATTTTCGTCAGTTCTTTGCCAATCCTAAAATTCGTCTGGACAAATCCACCATTCCAGCTGTGAAAGAAACCAAATTTCTGGAAGTTATTTTTTTGCCAAAAACTGAACTTTAAAAGTCACATCCAACACTTAAAAACTGCCTGTCAGAAAGCACTGAATATTCTAGGAGTTGTGGCACACACGGATTGGTGCGCTGATAAGAAAACTCTTCTCCATCTTTACAGGGCTCTGATCAGCTACAAACTGGACTACGGCTCAGCCAGACCTTCTTACCTGAAAATCTAGATCCCATCCACCATCAAGGTCTTCGACTCTGTTTGGGTACATTCTGCACCACCCCTGTTTACAGCCTGGATGCTGAGGCAGGAGAACCACCCTTCTTGAACCGTCGGCTGAAACTTACTTTAAACTACTGTTTGAATCTGTCTTCAGAACCCCAAAGGCCTGCATATGACTGTGTTTTTTATCCCAAGTTTCCAAAGAAATTTGATGACCAGCCCAGTTCCACCCCTGGGAATTCGTATTCTTCCCCATTTGAACAATGCAGATATAGACCTTGGAGTGGTGTGTGATCTTTCCAAGTTTCCTGGTGACCCACCATGGACTGTCTTAACTCCAAAGATGCGGTTTGATTTAGCCTTGTACCGTAAAGATTCCACTAGCTCCTTGACGTACAAGTCATTTTTTGTCAAACTGTGTTCAAAGTTTCCATCCTTCAGAAGAATTTTCACTGACGGTACCAAATCTGAGGAGGGGGTTGCCGCTGCTGTGCATTGTGCAACAGGTCCTTCTCAGAGATATTCTAAACACATTCCCACTGACAGCTCCATCAACAGGTCCTTCTCAGAGATATTCTAAACACATTCCCACTGACAGCTCCATCAACAGGTCCTTCTCAGAGATATTCTAAACACATTCCCACTGACAGCTCCATCAACAGGTCCTTCTCAGAGATATTCTAAACACATTCCCACTGACAGCTCCATCAACAGGTCCTTCTCAGAGATATTCTAAACACATTCCCACTGACAGCTCCATCAACAGGTCCTTCTCAGAGATATTCTAAACACATTCCCACTGACAGCTCCATCAACAGGTCCTTCTCAGAGATATTCTAAACACATTCCCACTGACAGCTCCATCAACAGGTCCTTCTCAGAGATATTCTAAACACATTCCCACTGACAGCTCCATCCACACTGCTAAGTTGACAGCCTTGGTCCTGGCTCTTGAAATGGTTTCTGAATCAAAACATAAAGATTTCCTTATTTTGTCAGACTCCCTTTCTGCATTAGAGGCCATTGCCAGCCATAACCTCAAGCACCCGTTCTTCGGACTGTACACTTCTCTGAAATCAGATGGATATAACATAGTTTTTGCTTGGGTTCCCAGCCATGTGGGCATTTGAGGCAACAAAATGGTTGATGAACTTGCAAGAGTGCCACAAAGAAAGAGTTGAGCAGATTGTCTATCCCTCACACTGATCTGAAACTCCAAACCCAGGCTTATGTCAAGGATCTCTGGCAAGAGGAATGGAACTCGCAGACGCATAACAAATTGTTTAAAATCTGTCCAAACCTGAGAGAGTTTTAAACCACGTTCTCGAGGCAGCCATAAAGAGTTTTGTGTGGTGTGCATACAGGCCACTCATTTTACACCCATTCTTATCTTTTAAAAGGTGGAGAAGGTCCACTGTGTATTCCATGTCATGTACCACTCACAGTGAAGCATATTCTTTTAGAGTGTTTGGACTTGCATGATGTGAGACATAAACGCTTTACAGCAGACTACATGAAATCCTTGTTCTGATGTGATCTTTGAATTTCTGAGGGAGATTAACATTTTTCATCTGATTTAAGATTTTACAGACGAAAGATTTTCTACAAAATTTCCTGTGTGTTTTTGGAAAGTGTGTTTTAAAGAGTTGTGTGAGTGAAAATTCTTTTTGTTTTGTTTTAAATTACTTGTAAGTTGGCTCCAACTTGGTGACAGCCCTGATACGGCCCTTCATGGTCGGGTGGGCTGTAAGCAACATTAGCATCACCATTCTCAATACACCCTTCCCCCTCTTAGCATATGGGTTTACTGCTTCCTTGTTAATAGACATTATGCATATATTCTCATCTCTGCTTACTTTCCAGTATCTGAATAGTGTGTGCTGACATATTGTGAGCAGAGGCAGAAGACAGGCTGGATGAGGAGGAAAACGGAGATCGAGCTGGCCCCTCAAGGACGGCCAACACCCGACTGCAGCGTGGTAGAGGCAGAGGGAGAGGCAGAGCAGGCAGGGGCCGAGGCAGACAAGCAGGGGTCAGTAGAAGGGTGGGTCACCCAGAAGTAGCGGCCACCGTCACACATGACAGCTCTGACTCCTCATCCGCTGACAATGAAGCAGACGCAAGGTCCAGTCGGTCTGAAGTAGTTATCACAGACAGTGATGAAGAGGAGGAGGAACTTTCCAGCGAGTATTCTGACAGCTCTGACAGCAGTGTGGCTCTGCAGAATCGGAGTCATGCCAGAGTCTTGTCAGACTCTGAGGATGATTCTGTGGATGAGGATGGCATTGAGAGAGGATATTATGGCGGTTATGGAAGGTGTTTCTCCTGTGGTAAGCATTATTGTATGTGTATGCTGATTTTGTATTTTACTGTTAATTTGAGATTTATTTTCAAAATCATCTACAAATTTTGTAATTGATAAGTCAATGAGTCAGTAAGGTTTCTAAAATAAGACAGACTCACTTCCTCCTTTTGTGTCTCTCAACATTCGTAATACTAATAGACATGCCCAAAGAGTTATCAACATTCTCACAAGACACATAAAGACAGGAACAGAAGCCAGCAGGTAGGGCAAGACAATATCACTAAGAGCCCAAAATACATGGCGACCTGGGAGTGTAGAACCCTTGTACTGAAAGCATCCAGCCATCCCAGCATATACATGTCAAATCTGTCCACAGAATGGATTAAACAGTCGGGGCATTCGCTCAGCAAGTGTATGGTTCTCATACACCATAACATTATTTTTAAAAGTATTTATGATGACTCCGCCGAACAACGTGCACAAACAAATCACTACACAAAACACGACGCGTTTCGACCTCTTAGGCCTTCTTCAGGCAAGATAAACAACACTCAAGACAACAAAATGAAGAACAAGCAATCATGTATCTTTGTCGAATTCGGTGCAAGATGGGCGTTGAAGTAATTGTTAGTGTATACTCCAATTGTATTACACTGTCTTAGTCTTAATGTTTATTGTCGTTAAGTTTTGTGTGCCTTCTTCTAACCAACGCCCCTTAACTCAGGTCACATAAAAGTAGATCTCTCCCCTGTCTTTCAGTTCCTCTCTCTCCCTCTCTCTCTCTGTCTCTCTCTCTCTCTCTCACACACACACAACACACACACACACACACACACACACACACACACACACAAAAGCACTCACACCACAATCACACACATACTTCCACACTGAACTGGTTCTGTCACAAACATAGTTCCACCTTTAGACTGCTTTTTTATCATGCAATATCCAGGATGCAAGCATTGAACAAAAATCCCAAGCTTGGTTGTTAATTCCAAGGTACACATATTTTTTTTACTATGATTTTGTATGAAACACGTGTCAGTGTGTTTTATGTAGGTACGTGTATGTGTATGAGAATCACTGTGAAAGACATGTCTGTGTTTACATTTATATCTGAATGAATCAAATCTACATTTATTCATAGTATATTTCTGGATTCTGATATTCACCTTACAAACTGGCAGTGGTCACAATAGTTGCAAAGGCTAGATGTGGCAGTGTAAATTTAAAGTGGATGAGCTCCTTCTAAACAAGTCTGTGTAACCAGTGGGACTGTTATAAATTCTCATAAGGATCCCGTATAGTCCCCAAGTGAGGATCACACACTGTGCAAGGAGATTAGCTGCAGAAACTCCACAAGACTATCAGAAGATTAGAATTGTGATCTGCTGTGAATGTGCCTGTATTTGTGCATGCACGGATGTCTGATTCAAAGACGTGTGCTTCAGTTGGATGTTGGGACGCAAGAGAGTGCTGGAGTAATGGCAGAGGACAGGGGCAGGGCCAGTTATGCAACACACAGTCATCACAGTTTTACAGTACTGCACTCTGTATGAATATAGTCATATCTACAGTTACGTTTTGTAAAGTGCTCAGAGCCCTCAGGAAGCCAAACATTCCATCAGTGCACTTATTATGTGGTTACTTACTTTCCACACAAAATAGTAAGGATGAATAGCATTCGCAGAGTGCAATTTTAATTGAAAAACCACTCATTGCACTTTCATACATCATTCCATTCGGACCTTCCATTCATCATAGACGTGTAACAACTATCATCATGTTTTCCTATGCCATTCAGACCTTCCATTCATAGACGTGTAACAACTATCATCATGTTTTCCTATGCCATTCAGACCTTCCATTCATAGACGTGTAACAATTATCATCATGTTTTCATGTGCCATTCAGACCTTCCATTCATAGATGAGTAACAACTATCATCATGTTTTCATGTGCCATTCAGACCTTCCATTCATAGATTAGTAACAACTATCATCATGTTTTCATGTGCCATTCAGACCTTCCATTCATAGACGTGTAACAACTATCATGTTTTCATGTGCCATTCAGACCTTCCATTCATAGACGTGTAACAACTATCATCATAAATAAGAATATAGGTTTCTGGATTCTGGATTCAACATTAGAAAAGCCAGCAACTGACCCATGTCAAAGACAAAACGGACCCCCTCAAGCAGTGTGGTGTAGTGTACTAGGTAGGGTGTCAAGACTGTACCCATACCTACATTGGCGAGACAGCAAGACCACTCACCACCCGTCTACAGGAATACCAAAACCGATCTACTTCTGCCATACATGAACATCTACAAGCCACAGGCCACAGTTTCAGCCCCCAAGAAATCAAGATCTTATCAACAGAGCCCTTCTTCACAAAAAGAAAAGTTAAAGAAGCCATCGAAATTAAGACCAGAGGCCCCAGCCTGAACAGAGATCAAGGCTTTGAACTTCCCCCCATCTACAATCAGATCCTGATGACCGTTCACCCCACACAACAGTCGTCCCACCAGGCCTCGCTGCCACAACAGCAACAGTGAGCTGAAGAAGACAGGGCGACCCTGTCGAAATATTCTCTAAGTAAGTTTTTGATTCTGAATCTGTAACTACTTTAATAACTATCATCATGTTTTCCTATGCCATTCAGACCTTCCATTCATAGACGTGTAACAACTATCATCATGTTTTCATGTGCCATTCAGACCTTCCATTCATAGACGTGTAACAACTATCATCATGTTTTCCTATGCCATTCAGACCTTCCATTCATTCACATGTAACAACTATCATCATGTTTTCATGTGCCATTCACATGTAGCAACTATCATGATGTTTTCCTATGCCATTCAGACCTTCCATTCATAGACGTGTAACAACTATCATCATGTTTTCCTATGCCATTCAGACCTTCCATTCATAGATGTGTAACAACTATCATCATGTTTTCATGTGCCATTCAGACCATCATTCATTCACATTAAATGACACTTTTACTTCGGAATTTATTGGGTACACACAACGTGGTGAGAGCATTGTTCAAAATGCCTGGCTGAAAAGATAACTTTATATCTGTGCTTTGAAAACCGGTAAGATCCATGGGTTAGTTTCGTTAAGTGGGAGGCAATGAGTTCCAAGCAGCTGAGGACAGCACAGCTGAGGAGGTGCATACCAAAGGATTTTGAATTTCACTATACTGCTAAGATAATGATAATGGCATTCACTTTCATCAATGCCAATTCAGTAACAAATTCAATCCCAGAAAGAAACTACAAGTTTAACTTAGAAAAGCAATGAACACAGTGAACTGCGGACGTGTAGCGAGGCAGAAATACGTTCAACTGCACAGCATCAATCAACATGCAGACGTGTAGCGAGGCAGAAATACATTCAACTGCACAACATCAATCAACATGCAGACGTGTAGCGAGGCAGAAATACATTCAACTGCACAACATCAATCAACATGCAGACGTGTAGTGAGGCAGAATACATTCAACTGCACAGCATCAATCAACATGCAGACGTGTAGCGAGGCAGAAATACATTCAACTGCGCAACATCAATCAACATGCAGACGTGTAGCGAGGCAGAAATACATTCAACTGCACAACATCAATCAACATGCAGACGTGTAGCGAGGCAAAAATACATTCAACTGCACAGCATCAATCAACATGCAGACGTGTAGCGAGGCAGAAATACATTCAACTGCACAACATCATTCAACATGCAGACGTGTAGCGAGGCAGAAATACGTTCAACTGCACAACATCAATCAACATGCAGACGTGTAGCGAGGCAGAAATACATTCAACTGCACAACATCATTCAACATGCAGACGTGTAGCGAGGCAGAAATACGTTCAACTGCACAACATCAATCAACATGCAGACGTGTAGCGAGGCAGAAATACATTCAACTGCACAACATCATTCAACATGCAGACGTGTAGCGAGGCAGAAATACATTCAACTGCACAACATCAATCAACATGCAGACGTGTAGCGAGGCAGAAATACATTCAACTGCACAACATCAATCAGCACAGAATTCACCAGTTTCATTGTGTGTGTGGACAGCGACAGACA
>CM031605.1:24523078-24562125 GCA_018398815.1 Conus ventricosus
AACCCAGGTATGTCCTGCACATGTTCTGAGGTGGTGCCAGGTTAAAGAGGGAGAAAGAGCGAGATAGATGCTATTGAATTGAAAACTCCTATTGATGTTCAGAAAAGTGTTCAGTTAAAGGGATGAAGAGGGTGAATGTGTATCATCTCATGTGCAGTCATTGTCCCTTTGTTCATGGTGAGGTCGGTTTTGCCAAGATCTGTTGTATGTTGGATCAGTTGGTGTGGCTGACTTTGATTTATTGTGTGGATGGCCACAGAAGGCAATCCTCACATCAAATGAACAAGGCATGGCTTAGCAGTGTATTGCAGGCCTTAGGTCTACCTTCTGCTGAACACTAACAAAGCCCTTTAGATCAGCACCATTTAGGATCCTGTGAGTCTGGTAGTTTTACTTTTCCTCCTGTACTATGGTCACGTCATTGGCTTGTGTTCATGTTTGATTTCGACAGTTGAATGTGGTATTTCCTGTCCAGTGCTCAAACTTCTCTCCTTTGTGTTTGTCCAGGTCGTGACGGTCACTGGGCCAATCAGTGCCCAGGATGACATTGATCCAGCCAATCAGGAACAGAGGCAGCAAGTCAGACCATTTGATATTCACCACCGGTGCATCAGCTGTATAATGCCTTCAACATGGAGAGTCCATTACTGACAGTGACAATTGTAGTCGTCGAGCCTGTTGTTTATTGTATGAAGAAGTCTTTAACATACAGTCTATTATAGACAAGGACAAAGTGGTGGCTTTTTAAACTAGTGTTGCGCTCTCCCTGTTCCGTCATGCTTATATAGCCATTGATTTGCTCCTGCAACGACATTATCCAGATCCAGATCCAGATCCAGACAATGGTAGTAAGTTTGCAACCTGTAGTTTACGGAATAAAGCGTTCTGCATGAAGAATCCATTATAGAGAGTGGTTGTGATTTTGGAGCCTATTGTTTAAAGTGTGAAGCCTTCGACATAGAGTTCACTAAGAGCAGCGGTAGTAAGTTGGCAGCGTGTTGTTCATGGTATTCTGCATGAGAAAGCCACTGTGGACAGTTGTCATTTTGAAGCCTTCTCTTTACTGGTATGAAGCCTTCAGCATGAAGACTTCATTATGGGCATGGTAGTAATTCTGAAGTGTTTAAGGTATGAAGCCTTCGACATAAAGACTTCATTATGGGCATGGTAGTAATTCTGAAGTGTTTAAGGTATGAAGCCTTCGACATGAAGACTTCATTATGGGCATGGTAGTAATTCTGAAGTGTTTAAGGTATGAAGCTTCTTCTTCTTCTTCCTAAAATACTGGTTCACTCAAAAACGAGTAGTCACCAGCGCGCATGTTAAAAAGTAAAATAAAATAACATAAAATAGTGCGACTCAGACTGTTGGCCCCTGGAGCAAATTTGGCAACATGGGGTCGCACTCGATATTCAAGAAGTTAAAAGCAATGGCCAAATTCAGGCCCAGGTAACAGTAAAATATCTGGGGAAGTTAAAATAGAAAATCGTCAATATGCAGATCTCAAAACTGTCGTATCAATTTGTTTTTTTAAATGAGATTGCATTTGTGGCAATCTTGATGGCACCCGGCAGTGAGTTCCACAGCCGTTCAGAACTAGGATAAAATGAATGTAAGTGGCTGTCAATATTTGATGCAGCTATGGTATAACATTGACCGCCACTCCTGGTGCTACTTTTATTCAATACAAGTTGTTCCATTGGAAGACTTCATTATGGGCATGGTAGTAATTTTGAAGTGTTTATGGTATGACGTCTTCGACATGAAGACTTCATTATGGGCATGGTAGTAATTTTGAAGTGTTTATGGTATGACGTCTTCGACATGAAGACTTCATTATGGGCATGGTAGTAATTTTGAAGTGTTTAAGGTATGAAGCCTTCGACATAAAGACTTCATTATGGGCATGGTAGTAATTTTGAAGTGTTTGTGGTATGAAGGCTTCAACATGAAGACTTCGTTATGGGTATGGTAGTAATTTTGAAGTGTTTAAGGTATGAAGCCTTCGACATGAAGACTTCGTTATGGGTATGGTAGTAATTTTGAAGTGTTTAAGGTATGAAGCCTTCGACATGAAGACTTCGTTATGGGTATGGTAGTAATTTTGAAGTGTTTAAGGTATGAAGCCTTCGACATGAAGACTTCGTTATGGGTATGGTAGTAATTTTGAAGTGTTTAAGGTATGAAGCCTTCGACATGAAGACTTCATTATGGGCATGGTAGTAATTTTGAAGTGTTTAAGGTATGAAGCCTTCGACATGAAGACTTCATTATGGGCATGGTAGTAATTTTGAAGTGTTTAAGGTATGAAGCCTTCGACATGAAGACTTCATTATGGGTAAGGTAGTAATTTTGAAGTGTTTGTGGTATGAAGGCTTCAACATGAAGACTTCATTATGGCATGGTAGTAATTTTGAAGTGTTTGTGGTATGAAGGCTTCAACATGAAAACTTTGTTATGGGTATGGTAGTAATTTTGAAGTGTTTAAGGTATGAAGCCTTCGACATGAAGACTTCATTATGGGCATGGTAGTAATTTTGAAGTGTTTGTGGTATGAAGGCTTCAACATGAAGACTTCGTTATGGGCATGGTAGTAATTTTGAAGTGTTCATGGTATGAAGTCTTTGACATGAAGAATTGATCATGAATAATAATTGTTATTTTGTGGTAATTTTGTCACCATGTTAGTACTGTCCTCTTCTTATCACTGAGAGGCTCTTACACATGAGTAAATTTGATTTGACAGGAATCATGTCAGATTACCAAGGTGGCGTCTAATACACAGGAGGGGTGCAGTCCCCTGTATGGCCACATGTTGACACATGCCCCTGTCAGTTTCACTTTACCTCCCTGTCTTGACAATGAGAGTGCTAGGCAAGAGGCTATGTAGATCAAATTAGCTTTTGCTTCAAGAATGTGAAGAAAAAAGAAAGAAAAGAAAACTGACATGAATCTGTGTAGAGCAACTCTTCCTAACTGATGAGGCCTTGTGTGGGTGGCTGTGTGAGTGTGGCTGTGAGTCTGGCTGTGTGGGTGGCTGTGAGTGTGGCTGTGAGTCTGGCTGTGTGGGTGGCTGTGTGAGTGTGGCTGTGAGTCTGGCTGTGAGTCTGGCTGTGTGGGTGGCTGTGTGAGTGTGGCTGTGAGTGTGGCTGTGTGGGTGGCTGTGTGAGTGTGGCTGTGTGAGTGGCTGTGAGTCTGGCTGTGTGGGTGGCTGTGTGAGTGTGGCTGTGTGGGTGGCTGTGTGAGTGTGGGTGGCTGTGTGAGTGTGGCTGTGAGTCTGGCTGTGTGGGTGGCTGTGTGAGTGTGGGTGGCTGTGTGAGTGTGGGTGGCTGTGTGAGTCTGGCTGTGTGGGTGTGGGTGCTGTGTGGGTGGCTGTGTGAGTGTGGGTGGCTGTTAGTGCGCTGTGGAGTGGCTGTGTGAGTGTGGCTGTGTGGGTGCTGTGTGAGTGTGGGCTGTGTGAGTGTGGCTGTGGGTGCTTGGAGGGGTGTGAGTGGCGGGTGGCTGGTGTAGTGTGGGTGGCTGTGTGAGTGTGGCTGTGTGAGTGGGTGGCTGTGTGAGTGTGGGGGCTGTGTGATGGCTGTGTGGGTGGCTGTGAGTTGGCTGTGTGGGTGGCTGTGTGAGTGTGGCTGTGTGGGTGAGTGTGGGTGGCTGTGTGAGTGTGGGTGGCTGTGTGATGGGCTGTGTGGGTGGCTGTGAGTGTGGCTGTGTGGGTGGCTGTGTGGTGGGGGGCTGTGTGGTGCTGTGTGGTGGCTGTGTGAGTGTGGGTGGCTGTGTGAGTGGTGGTGTGTGGTGGCTGTGAGTGTGGCTGTGTGGGTGGCTGTGTGTGTGTGGTGGCTGTGTGTGTGTGGCTGTGTGAGTGTGTGATGTGGTGGCTGTGTGAGTGTGGTGGTGTGCTGTGTGGTGGCTGTGTGAGTGGCTGTGTGGGTGGCTGTGGGTGTGGAGTGTGTGTGGTGGCTGGCTGTGTGAGTGTGGCTGTGTGAGTGTGGCTGAGTGTGGCTGTGTGAGTGGCTTGTGTGTGAGTGTGGCTGTGTGGGTGGCTGTGTGAGTGTGGCTGGTTGGGTGGCTGTGTGAGTGTGGAGGTGGCTGTGTGGGTGGCTGTGAGTCGGCTGTGTGAGTGTGGCTGTGTGGGTGGCTGTGTGAGTGTGGCTGTGTGGGTGGCTGTGTGAGTGTGGCTGTGTGAGTGTGGCTGTGTGGTGGCTGTGTGAGTGTGGCTGTGTGAGTGTGGTGTGGTGTGGGTGGCTGTGTGAGTGGGCTGTGTGGGTGGCTGTGTGAGTGTGGCTGTGTGATGTGGCTGTGGTGCTTGGGTGGCTGTCAAACAAAGGGCTAGTTAGGGTCTCTATTCTGGAAGACATAATAATTTTGTCACAAAGTGTTTCTAAATCATTGACACATAAAAAATCTGTCTTTGTAGATACTAGTATTACTTACTCATGAGGTGAATAGTGCATTTATGAAACTGCGGTTCAGGTACAAGTTAATATGGACTCTTGACTAGTGTTTCTTTAGTTTAAGAAGTTCTTAAAGTTTATACAGTGGTTTAGCCTATTGATACATCGACAAGAATTTGTGTCATGTAGTTAATAATATGAAACCTTCAGCATGGAGAAACTGTTACAGACATTCTTTGTCATTTTGAAGCCTTTATGATGTGAAGCCTTCTATATGAAGAGTCCATTATGGACAGTGATTGTCATTTTCAAGCCTTTAGTTTATAGTGTAAATCTTTCAACATGAGGAGTCTGTTTATAACAGACAGTGATTATAATTTTGAAGTCTTTAGTTCATAATATGAAGTCTTCAGCAATGAATCTAACGAATTGTAATCTACAGTATTTGATTTCTATCTATGGCGACCTTTATTCAGCTTCTGCCGATAAATCTCAGTGGTCACACATGCACACATGCATGCGCATTAATGTGTACACACCAACATGCATACACAAATCAAGTGCACACACATGCATGTACAAGCATACACACAAACACATGTGCATACACTCAAAAGCGCAAATGGGAATGCGCACAACACACACACACACTTGCAAGCATACATTTCATGCGTGGTTGCAATTCCCATCATTATATTTCTCCAGCACGATCAAAAGAAGTAACTATTTCTCTTGCCTCTCCTCTCCTTCCAGTCTGGTCAGCAAACTTTGGTTCTTGGTTTCCAAGTCTTCTACAGCTCGTTGTAATTGTCGTATCTTTGTGTCCTGCATTCTCGTCATTAAGTCTAAATCCTGAAAACAAACACAATACCAGTGTTCAGAGGTGATGTATAGGGTAGCATAAACATTCATAGTGATGAACCACAAG
Source organism: Conus ventricosus (assembly GCA_018398815.1). Taxonomy (NCBI): domain Eukaryota; kingdom Metazoa; phylum Mollusca; class Gastropoda; order Neogastropoda; family Conidae; genus Conus; species Conus ventricosus. The sequence continues at coordinate 24,528,395 of CM031605.1, forward strand.
TCTGTAGTACAAGTTATATAATATGACACATTAATTGCCATTAATCATCTTCAGTAGCGTTCTGTAATAAGGATGTAATGCTAAGCATTCACAGGATGGATCTCCATTCTTGCGTAGCTGTACACCACTCGACAATGATGAACCACAGTTCATTTGCAACTGTGCATGACAAAACCCAGTGATGAAGCGCAATACTATTGCTACAGTGCACTGAAAAACCCAGTGATGAAGCGCAATACTATTGCTACAGTGCACTGAAAAACCCAGTGATGAAGCGCAATACTATTGCTACAGTGCACTGAAAAACCCAGTGATGAAGCGCAATACTATTGCTACAGTGCACTGAAAAACCCAGTGACATAGCTGCCAACTGTTACGGGAAAACCGGGACATATCGTTTTTTTTAAATTTGTCCCTATTTTCGTTGTTTGCTGAAAAAATTCCGGTTTACGAGTTTTCCAAAAAAAAAAAAAAAAAAAAGCCCAAAATTAAATAAAAGAACGTTTGGCAACTGGTCCGACTGAACAGAAATCGTAAACTCGGAAGTCAGCATGAAAGGGGCATAACTAGGCCCATTCCGCGCATGCGCATAGCTGCTGTTCAAATAGTCAACATGGCGTCTTCAAGTGGTAGCACGGAGAAAACCACAAAACCTAAACGATTCCAGCGGTATCTGCCAGCTTATAAAGACAAGTTTCCATGGTCACTTCTTGCCCTTCAAAGGGTGAAAAGTTTGCTTTCTGCACCATGTGTCGATGTCCGGTGAATATTTCACATGGGGGAAGAAATGATCTGGCCGATCACGAGAAGACCATGAAGCACAAAAAAACAACGAAGCTGAGGAATCGCAGCCGTCAAAAAAAACATGATGGTGGCAAAGGCCAATCTTCATGGCTCTTGCTATGAGCAAAAGTTCAGCCAGGAGTTTCTAAAGAAGGCCAAGTCCTCGACTGCACAAATAGTGAAAAAAAAACCCCTAGATCTTTGAACACAGGCTGTCAACTCAGGGTGTGGGAGTAGTGGTTGGATCATGACGACTGGGGAGTGGGGAGTAGCTTGATGGAGCCTTAGAACTGGGTGGGGGGCGATGGTAATTAAATGGAGCCGGAGGACTGGGATGAAGTTGTTTGAGCAAGATTGTGGGGTACAGTTGATGAAACATAACTGTGTTATGTTGTTATTAATGAAACATGACTGTGGGGTGTAGTTGATGAAAGATGACTGTGGGGTATAGTTGATGAAACATGACTGTGGGGTATAGTTGATGAAACATGACTGTGGGGTATAGTTGATGGATCCTAAGTCCTATGGGGTGTAGTTGTGAGATCATAAGGGCAGAAGGGTGAAGTTGATGGAACTTGAACTGAAGAATGTGGTGTAGCTGATGGAAGCCCAGGACTGTGAGTGCTGTTGATTGGGAGGGCAGAGCATCTTTTATGTTCATCCTACATCAATATGGAAGATAAAAAAGCTGTTTGGGTAAGTCTTATTTTGTGTGTTTTGTATATTAATCTATAGAAAAAAAAATATGGTGGCTACCTACATAAGAGGCTTTTTTTACACAAAATATTGCATGTATGCAACATACTAATATGCATGCTTTGATATGGTTTAATAATAGGCTTGCTTTTGAGTAGTTTTCCTATCAGGAGATGAAAAATATGCCTGTCAGAGTGTAAAAAAGGCTTCAGCTTCAGGGGGCTGCGCCCCCTGACCCCCGCTGATCAGGAGGGGGGCCAGCCCCCCTCCCGAACCCACCCCCCGTGAGGTGTTACTCTTTTGACTCTGGGAGGTTGGCAGCTATGCAGTGATGAAGCGCAATACTATTGCTACAGTGCACTGAAAAACCCAGTGATGAAGCACAATACTATTGCTACAGTGCACTGAAAAACCCAGTGATGAAGCGCAATACTATTGCTACAGTGCACTGAAAAACCCAGTGATGAAGCGCAATACTATTGCTACAGTGCACTGAAAAACCAAGTGATGAAGCGCAATACTATTGCTACAGTGCACTGAAAAACCCAGTGATGAAGCGCAATACATTCCTACAGTGCACTGAAAAACCCAGTGATGAAGCGCAATACTATTGCTACAGTGCACTGAAAAACCCAGTGATGAAGCGCAATACTATTGCTACAGTGCACTGAAAAACCCAGTGATGAAGCGCAATACTATTGCTACAGTGCACTGAAAAACCCAGTGATGAAGCGCAATACTATTCCTACAGTGCACTGAAAAACCCAGTGATGAAGCGCAATACTATTGCTACAGTGCACTGAAAAACCCAGTGATGAAGCGCAATACTATTGCTACAGTGCACTGAAAAACCCAGTGATGAAGCGCAATACTATTGCTACAGTGCACTGAAAAACCCAGTGATGAAGCGCAATACTATTGCTACAGTGCACTGAAAAACCCAGTGATGAAGCGCAATACTATTGCTACAGTGCACTGAAAAACCCAGTGATGAAGCACAATACTATTGCTACAGTGCACTGAAAAACCCAGTGATGAAGCGCAATACTATTGCTACAGTGCACTGAAAAACCCAGTGATGAAGCGCAATACTATTGCTACAGTGCACTGAAAAACCCAGTGATGAAGCGCAATACTATTGCTACAGTGCACTGAAAAACCCAGTGATGAAGCGCAATACTATTGCTACAGTGCACTGAAAAACCCAGTGATGAAGCGCAATACTATTGCTACAGTGCACTGAAAAACCCAGTGATGAAGCGCAATACTATTGCTACAGTGCACTGAAAAACCCAGTGATGAAGCGCAATACTATTGCTACAGTGCACTGAAAAACCCAGTGATGAAGCGCAATACTATTGCTACAGTGCACTGAAAAACCCAGTGATGAAGCGCAATACTATTGCTACAGTGCACTGAAAAACCCAGTGATGAAGCGCAATACTATTGCTACAGTGCACTGAAAAACCCAGTGATGAAGCGCAATACTATTCCTACAGTGCACTGAAAAACCCAGTGATGAAGCGCAATACTATTGCTACAGTGCACTGAAAAACCCAGTGATGAAGCGCAATACTATTGCTACAGTGCACTGAAAAACCCAGTGATGAAGCGCAATACTATTGCTACAGTGCACTGAAAAACCCAGTGATGAAGCGCAATACTATTGCTACAGTGCACTGAAAAACCCAGTGATGAAGCGCAATACTATTGCTACTGTGCACTGAAAAACCCAGTGATGAAGCGCAATACTATTGCTACTGTGCACTGAAAAACCCAGTGATGAAGCGCAATACTATTGCTACTGTGCACTGAAAAACCCAGTGATGAAGCGCAATACTATTGCTACTGTGCATTGAAAAACCCAGTGATGAAGCGCAATACTATTGCTACAGTGCACTGACAAACCCAGTGATGAAGCGCCATACTATTGCTACTGTGCACTGAAAAACCCAGTGATGAAGCGCAATACTGTTGCTACTGTGCATTGAAAAACCCAGTGATGAAGCGCAATACTATTGCTACAGTGCACTGACAAACCCAGTGATGAAGCGCAATACTATTGCTACTGTGCACTGACAAACCCAGTGATGAAGCGCAATACTATTGCTACTGTGCATTGAAAAACCCAGTGATGAAGCGCAATACTATTGCTACTTTGCACTGACAAACCCAGTGATGAAGCGCAATACTATTGCTACTGTGCACTGACAAACCCAGTGATGAAGCGCAATACTATTGCTACAGTGCACTGACAAACCCAGTGATGAAGCGCAATACTATTGCTACTGTGCATTGAAAAACCCAGTGATGAAGCGCAATACTATTGCTACTTTGCACTGACAAACCCAGTGATGAAGCGCAATACTATTGCTACAGTGCACTGACAAACCCAGTGGTGAAGCGCAATACTATTGCTACTTTGCACTGACAAACCCAGTGATGAAGCGCAATACTATTGCTGCTGTGCACTGACAAACCCAGTGATGCAGCACAATACTATTGCTACAGTGCACTGACAAACCCAGTGATGAAGCGCAATACTATTGCTACTGTGCACTGAAAAACCCAGTGATGAAGCGCAATACTATTGCTACAGTGCACTGACAAACCCAGTGATGAAGCGCAATACTATTGCTACTGTGCACTGAAAAACCCAGTGATGAAGCGCAATACTATTGCTACTGTGCATTGAAAAACCCAGTGATGAAGCGCAATACTATTGCTACAGTGCACTGACAAACCCAGTGATGCAGCGCAATACTATTGCTACTGTGCACTGACAAACCCATGATGAAGCGCAATACTATTGCTACTGTGCACTGACAAACCTAGTGATGAAGCACAATACTATTGCTACTGTGCACTGACAAACCCAGTGATGAAGCGCAATACTATTGCTACAGTGCACTGACAAACCCAGTGATGAAGCGCAATACTATTGCTACAGTGCACTGACAAAACCAAGTGATGAAGCGCAATACTATTGCTACAGTGCAGTGACAAACCCAGTGATGAAGCACAATACTATTGCTACTGTGCACTGACAAACCCAGTGATGAAGCACAGCCATAGCAGCTGTGCACCACAACACTTTCTGATCAAGTGCAGTACTACTCCAGTTGTGCTCTACAAAATCCAGTGATAAAGTGCAGTACTACTGCAGTTGTGCTCTACAAAACCCAGTGATAAAGTGCAGTACTACTGCAGTTGTGCTCTACAAAACCCAGTGATAAAGCGCAGCACTACTGCAGCTGTGCTCTACAAAACCCAGTGATAAAGTGTACTACTACAGTTGTGCTCTACAAAACCCAGTGATAAAGTGCAGCACTACTGCAGCTGTGCTCTACAAAACCCAGTGATAAAGTGCAGTACTACTGCAGTTGTGCTGTACAAAACCCAGTGATAAAGTGCAGTACTACTGCAGTTGTGCTTCACAAAACCCAGTGATAAAGTGCAGTACTACTGCAGTTGTGCTGTACAAAACCCAGTGATAAAGTGCAGTACTACTGCAGTTGTGCTGTACAAAACCCAGTGATAAAGTGCAGTACTACTGCAGTTGTACTCTACAAAACCCAGTGATAAAGTGCAGTACTACTGCAACTGTGCTCTACAAAACCTAGTAATAAGGTGCAGTACTACTGCAGCTGTGCACCACAAAACCCAGTGATAAAGTGCAGTACTACTGCAGCTGTGCTCACAAAACCTAGTGATAAAGAGCAGTACTACTGCTGTTGTACTCTACAAAACCAAGTGATAAAGTGCAGTACTACTGCAGTTATGCTCTACAAAGCCCAATGATAAATTGCAGTACTACTGCAGTTGTGCTCTACAAAACAGTAATAAAGTGCAGTACTACTGCAGCTGTGCACCACAAAACCTAGTAATAAAGTGCAGTACTACTGCAGCTGTGCTGTACAAAGCCCAATGATAAATTGCAGTACTACTGCAGTTGTGCTCTACAAAACGGTAATAAAGTGCAATACTACTGCAGTTGTGCTCTACAAAGCCTAATGATAAATTGCAGTACTACTGCAGTTGTGCTCTACAAAACCCAGTGATAAAGTGCAGTACCACTGCAGTTGTGCTCTACAAAACCCAGTGATAAAGTGCAGTACTACTGCAGCTGTGCTCTACAAAACCCAGTGATAAAGAGCAGTACTACTGCAGTTGTGCTGTACAAAACCCAGTGATAAAATGCAGTACTACTCCAGTTGTGCTCTACAAAACCCAGTGATAAAGTGCAGTACTACTCCAGTTGTGCTGTACAAAACCCAGTGATAAAGTGCAGTACTACTGCAGTTGTGCTGTACAAAACCCAGTGATAAAGTGCAGTACTACTGCAGTTGTGCTGTACAAAACAGTAATAAAGTGCAGTACTACTGCAGTTGTGTTCTACAAAACCCAGTGATAAAGTGCAGCACTACTGCAGCTGTGCTCTACAAACCCCAGTGATATAGTGCAGTACTACTGCAGTTGTGCTGTACAAATCCCAGTGATAAAGAGCAGTACTACTGCAGTTGTGCTGTACAAAACCCAGTGATAAAGTGCAGTACCACTGCAGTTGTGCTATCTACAAAACCCAATGATAAAGTGCAGTACTACTGCAGCTGTGCTCTACAAAACCCAGTGATAAAGTGCAGTACTACTGCAGTTGTGCTGTACAAAACCCAGTGATAAAGAGCAGTACTACTGCATCTGTGCACCACAAAACCCAGTGATAAAGTGCAGTACTACTGCAATTGTACTCTACAAAACCCAGTGATAAAGAGCAGTACTACTGCAGCTGTGCTGTACAAAACCCAGTGATAAAATGCAGTACTACTGCAGCTGTGCTCTACAAAACCCAGTGATAAAGTGCAGTACTACTGCAGTTGTGCTCTACAAAACCTAGTAACAAAGTGCAGTGCTACTGCAGTTGTGCTCTACAAAACCCAGTGATAAAGTGCAGTACTACTGCAGTTGTGCTCTACAAAACCTAGTAATAAAGTGCAGTGCTACTGCAGTTGTGCTGTACAAAACCTAGTAATTGCAGCTATGCACCATAAAACCCAGTGACAAAATGCAGCACTACTGCAGCTGTGCTCTACTAAAGCTGGTGATAAAGCAGTAGTAGAAGTAGTAGTAGTAGTAGCAGCGATAGTATATAGTAGTGGTAGTAGCAGTAATGATGATGATGTGGTATGATAATTACAATTATGATGATGAAGACGACGACAATGACAATAATAATAATGATATTAATAATAATAATAATAATAATAATAATAATAGTACTAATGAGATGAATAATGAAGATGCTGATGATGATAATGATAGTAGTAGTAGTAGTAGTAATAATGATGATGATGATGATGAAGACGAATATTTCTAAAATGCATCATCTTATAATTATAAGTAACTCAATGTTCTTCCATCCAATATTCACAAAATAAACCACACATTCAGAACCACTTCCTCACTCTTCACCCTCCCCTCGACCACACAGCAACACACAGTACCCTTTCCCCTGCTCCCACACAACGCACATAGTTTGCTAGTCGAAACAGATATATCCTAAGACCATTTTTGGTTTCGGCAAAGTTGACATGCTGTGCAGAGTAGATGGCAGCGAGAGGCACATGGTGCCCAGAAACTAATTGTCTTTGTTCTGCGTCTTAGAAGTCTCAAGAGCTTTTCATCGGAAGAGCAAAGTATATGGGAAGAATGACATGCACTGGAGGAGACGGACGGAAGTGATCTGTTTTATGGCAGAAAGCGAGGACTGCAATCTTGTGCTGGCACCTTGATTTGACAGAAGCCAGTTGAGTTCCTTTGACAGCAGTGTTATGTGTTCTAGTTTGCTTGGAGTTTTTTTTTTCTCTTCTTTTATTTTTTTTTTAATTTATTTTTTTTGTTGCTTTTTCAATACAAAGTCTGCAGTATGATTTTGAATTCTATGCAAACGGTTAATTTGTTTTGCCGGAAGACCGTGGAAAATGGATTTGTGTTGAACTGGCCTGAGGCAGAGATAATGCGCATCAATGCGTGATGAGACAAAAATGATTTAATGGACGCTGTACGTCTTCTAACTTCAAAGAAAAGATGAGTGACAGACATTGCTAATGTGGTCTTTCACAGAAAGAGGTTGGTCCTGTCTTAATACCAGCTGCTTCACAAATGTTTTAAATGTAATACTAGTACCGCCAATATCTGCAGACTCACTGGCAACCAATCTAATGCAAGATGGAGTGCCAACAGACACCAGGTCTGTTTTATCAGGGCTCAACATCACTTTGTAACTGTTGATCCAGAGCAAAATATCACTGTATCTGAATATCGGTTTGCACAGAACAAAAATGTTCCAGTGAAGTGCTCTCGCACAGCTCTGTATCATTTGCATATTTGTGGAAATCACATTTGTGATCAGAAACTGCATCTGACGCTGGCTGCCTGTACAGAGTAAACAAAACAGGTCATAGCACTGATCCCTTAGGCACACCACATACAAAGGGCCTTTGAGCATTGAATATGATCAACATTGACTGTCTGGATCCAGTCACTGAGGAATGACGAGAACCATGGTAAGACTGAGTCCTGTTCACTCTAATTTTTTATGCAGAATGGACTGGTCAGTCGTGTTGATACTGCGCCGAGGTCTACCAGGCAACAGGAGAGACAGGTCTCTCATCTGCCTTCAGCAACACCGGTATTGAGGCACTCAGCAGAGCAGTGTCTGTGCTGTGATTTGCGGTGTGCTGACCGATTTGTCTCAAGGAGGGAATTTGGGTACAGACGAGCTTGCAATTGATTCAAGACAACCTTTTCAGGTATCTCAGAAATGAAGGAAGGATTAGAAACTGTCCCGTGGTGTTTGACACTGCGGGGTTCCATTCCAGTTGTTTTCAAGAGTGGCGTCACAGACACTTCTGAAACTGTAGGAGAACTGAGCCAGAACAAAAGGAGGTGCTAATAATGGAACTTATTAATGTACTGCAGCCATGCACTGTAAAATCCAGTGATAAAAACACAGTTCTGTAGCAGCCATGCACTGCAAAACCCAGTGATGAAACATTTCTATAGCAGCCATGCACTACAAAACCCAGTGATGAAACACAGTTCTATAGCAGCCATGCACTGCAAAACCCAGTGATGAAACGCAGTTCTATAGCAGCCATGCACTGCAAAACCCAGTGATGAAACAGTTCTATAGCAGCCATGCACTACAAAACCCAGTGCTGAAAATACAGTTCTATAGCAGCCATGCACTGCAAAACCCAGTGATGAAACACAGTTCTATAGGAGCCATGGACTACAAAACCCAGTGATGAAACAGTTCTATAGCAGCCATGCACTACAAAAGCCAATGATGAAACGCAGTTCTATAGCAGCCACGCACTGCAAAACCCAGTGATGAAAACATAGTTCTATAGCAGCCATGCACTGCAAAACCCAGTGATAAAAACACAGTTCTATAGCAGCCATGCACTACAAAACCCAGTGATAAAAACACAGTTCTATAGCAGCCATGCACTGCAAAACCCAGTGATAAAAACAGTTCTATAGCGGCCATGTACTGCAAAACCCAGTCATAAAGACACAGTTCTATAGCAGTAATGCACTACAAAACCCAGTGATGAAACAGTTCTATAGCAGTCGTGCACTACAAAACCCAGTGATAAAACACAGTTTTTATAGCAGTAATGCACTACAAAACCCAGTGATGAAACAGTTCTATAGCACTAGCAGCCATGCACTACAAAACCCAGTGATGAAAACACAGTTCTATAGCAGCCATGTACTGCAAAACCCAGTGATACAAACACAGTTCTATAGCAGCCATGCACTACAAAACCCAGTGATGAAAACACAGTTCTATAGCAGCCATGCACTACAAAACCCATGATAAAAACACAGTTCTACAGCAGCCATGCACTACAAAACCCAGTGATGAAACGCAGTTCTATAGCAGCCATGCACTACAAAACCCAGTGATGAAACACAGTTCTATAGCAGCCATGCACTACAAAACCCAGTGATGAAACACAGTTCTATAGCAGCCATGCACTACAAAACCCAGTGATGAAACGCAGTTCTATAGCAGCCATGCACTACAAAACCCAGTGATGAAACACAGTTCTATAGCAGCCATGCACTACAAAACCCAGTGATGAAACACAGTTCTATAGCAGCCATGCACTACAAAACCCAGTGATGAAACGCAGTTCTATAGCAGCCATGCACTACAAAACCCAGTGATGAAACACAGTTCTATAGCAGCCATGCACTAACAAAACCCAGTGATGAAACGCAGTTTTATAGCAGCCATGCACTACAAAACCCAGTGATGAAACACAGTTCTGTAGCAGCCATGCACTACAAAACCCAGTGATGAAACACAGTTCTATAGCAGCCATGCACTACAAAACCCAGTGCTGAAAACACAGTTCTATAGCAGCCATGCACTACAAAACCCAGTGATGAAAACACAGTTCTATAGCAGCCATGCACTACAAAACCCAGTGATAAAACACAGTTCTATAGCAGCCATGCACTACAAAACCCAGGATGAAACACAGTTCTATAGCAGCCATGCACTACAAAACCCAGTGCTGAAAACACAGTTCTATAGCAGCCATGCACTACAAAACCCAGTGATGAAACACAGTTCTACAGCAGCCATGCACTACAAAACCCAGTGATGAAACACAGTTCTATAGCAACTTTACATGACAAACCCCAGTGATGAAACGCAGTTCTATAGCAGCCATGCACTACAAAACCCAGTGATGAAACACAGTTCTATAGCAACTTTACATGACAAAACTCAGTGATGAAACACAGTTCTATAGCAGCCATGCACTGAAAAACCCAGTGATGAAACACAGTTCTATTGCAGCCATGCACTGCAAAACCCAGTGATGAAACACAGTTATATAGCAGCCATGTACTTCAAACCCCAGTGATAAAAACACAGTTGAACAGCAGCCATGCACTGCAAAACCCACTGCAAAACCCAGTGATGAAACACAGTTCTATAGCAGCCATGTACTTCAAACCCCAGTGATAAAAACACAGTTATATAGCAGCCATGCACTACAAAACCCAGTGATAAAAACACAGTTATATAGCAGCCATGCACTACAAAACCCAGTGATAAAACACAGTTCTATAGCAGCCATGCACTACAAAACCCAGTGATGAAACAGTTCTATAGCAGCCATGCACTACAAAACCCTGTGTCTTTCCTATGCATTTGTCACAAATATATTGACACTCAGTTCTGTTACAGCTGTGCGCTATAAAACCCAGTGATATAGCACACGTCTATTGCAGCTTTGCACAACAGAGTCCACGAATATAGCACACTTCTATTGCAGCTGTGCACTACGAAACCCAGTAAGATAAAGTACTGTTCTATTGCAGTTGTACACTACAAAACCCAGTAATAAAGCGCAGTTCTCTTGCAGCTGTGCGCTACAAAACCCAGTGAGATAAAGCGCAGTTCTAGTGCAGTTGTGCACTACAAAACCTGGTGATAAAACGCAGTTCTATCACAGTTATGCGCTACAAAACCCGGTGATAAAGCGCAATTCTCTTGCAGTTGTGCGCTACAAAACCCAGTGATAAAGCACAGTTTAATTGCAGCTGTGCACTACAAGACCCAGTTATAGCTGTGCACTACAACTACGGGTACAAGTGATAAGGTACAGTTCATTGCAGCTGTGCACTACAAAACCCACTGATTCAGTACAGTTCATTGCAGCTGTGCACTACAAAACCCACTGATTCAGTACAGTTCATTGCAGCTGTGCACTACAAAACCCACTGATTCAGTATAGTTCATTGCAGCTGTGCACTACAAAACCCACTGATTCAGTACAGTTCATTGCAGCTGTGCACTACAAAACCCTCTGATTCAGTACAGTTCATTGCAGCTGTGCACTACAAAACCCACTGATTCAGTACAGTTCATTGCAGCTGTGCACTACAAAACCCACTGATTCAGTACAGTTCATTGCAGCTGTGCACTACAAAACCCAGTGATTCAGTACAGTTCATTGCAGCTGTGCACTACAAAACCCACTGATTCAGTACAGTTCATTGCAGCTGTGTACTACAAAACCCTGTGCTTGGTACTATTCCATTGCGGCTGTCCACCTCAAAACACAGACAATGATCGGAACCGCAGGTCTGTAGGCCTACTGGTTGCATAATACAAAACACTGACAGTGATATAAACGTAAATAGTGATGAATTACAGTTCCGTGGCTATTACTGTGTGATAAAAACACTAGCAGTGATGAACTACAGGCTAATAACAATTACAAGAAAGTTAAAGAAAAACTCTTTTAGAGACGAACCACAGCTCTCTTTTAGTTTCACAATGAGCAACGATACATGGTAATGAATCATACTACAGAACACCACTAGTAAAGTCAAATATCGAAAAGTGGCTGATTATGACGGCATTATTGGTGATTATTTCAAAACTCCTCTGAACAGGTGGTAGAGTCTCTTCTGAAATTCGTATATAAACTGTTTAAATAACAATGTGTATCCCGACGGCTGGACTGAATCGATTATTTTTTAAGAGGAGCTGTGTCATCCCCACAATCTGAATCATAAATGAGTTTGTATTGTGTGGACAGTGATATGGCCTACTTGGAATGGTAGATGGCGCGAGTGGACATGCCACAGACCTGCAGCCTGTGGTTCAGCTGCAGGAGAGTCTGCTTCCCCTCCTCCTCCTTCAGGCCTTCCTTGGCCGCCGAGCGCCGATACTCCATCCAGATGGTGGCAGCAGCCGCGGTAAAAACGACAAACTCACCCAGCATCTCGGCTCCCAGTTCTATGGCTATCTCGTCTGTCAGTTTGTGGACTTGCTTGGCCTTGCCGAGGCCCATGAGACGCAGGCGAAAGTTGACCTCCATCCAGTGGTATACTATCAGACAATCGAACATTGATGGTGATCATGCGGTTATGATTACAATGCTTCCGTTTTAGGTTCAGTTTCATCAAAGAGATGTCACTGCGTGCTGACAAGTCATATACGCTACACCGTATCCGCTAAGGGTTTTTTTTTTAGACCAAACCGTGCATGATTTAAAGCAGATGGATAAATGAATTGATGACTAGAATAAGAGAATTTAAGAAGAGGGTCTCGTGGCTACGACTTAGCAGATGTCTAACCTATGCATTCGCCCAATGCGCTGGTCAGACTTTGAGTACGTACCTAAGATTGGCTGTACCATTATTATCATTGTATATGTGTGTGGTGGGTATACACATGTGTATGTATTGGTGTGTGGGTACGGGCCGTGTGTGTGAATGCGCATGTGTGTGTATATGATGTGTGTGTGTGTGCGTATGCATGTGTGTGTGTGTGTTCGAGCATGTGCGCACTTGTGTGTGCGTATGTGTGCACCTCTGTGTGTATGTGTGTTTGCGCGTGCGCACGCATGTATGTGTGTGTGTGCAATTGCAGAAGCGCATGTGCATGTCTGTGCGTGATTTGTGGGCTTCTGTGAGCATGCTCTTGCTCGCATGTATATGCACATGTATGTGTACATGTATACGTGTATGTGTGTGTGCCTTTATATGTGGGTGTACATGCATGTTTGCAAGCGCATGCGTGTTTGTGTGTGTGTGTGCATGTATGTGCGCACGTGTGTATGTACACATGTGCATATGTGTGCACATAGGAGAGTGTGTATGCGCGCGCGAGCGTGTGTGTGTGTGTGTGTGTGTGTGTGTGTGTAGATGGATGGATGGATATATATAATGTTCAACGATTAAAAGAGACGCACAACAAGTGTATTGATTTTGCACCAATATTTCGGCTTATTATTGCCTTGCTCGGGGTAAATGACACAAGAGCCAGATCAGCAAAAAGACAAGAGATCGACTTCAACCAACCCATTAAAACACACGTGTGTAATGCTTAAAATGTAAAGGTACGTGAAAAGCTGTAAACCTTGTTCACCCTGGTGTGCCCCATTATCCCACCACGCATGGCGAGTACGCGCAGGTAAGATCTGATTCCACACACACACACACACACAACACGCACGCACACACGCACGCACGCACGCGCGCGAACGCAAACACACAAATTCTCCATTCACAAGTGAGAAAGACAGAGAGGGAGAAGGAAAACAGAGAGAAGGGAGGGAGAGAGAGAGAGAAGGAGGAGAGAGAGGGAGGGAGGGATGGAGGGGGGAGAGAGAGGGGCAGAGCGGGAGGATTGGCATGAGTGGTTTGACAAACGCGGGGTTACCACCTCAGCATCTGCATTCCTTCCCCCAACCTCCCACCCCACGCCCTCCATCCAAGTCTACCTGTCCGTCACCCTAATACACAACTGACAACGTGAAGGGTCAGCCCATCCAGGACAGGCTGATCTCACCACATTCACATACACATGGTCACTCCCAGTGTGGACACACCCAAAGCACATACCACATTGACATCCAATACCATAGTTCCGTTTTCACATGCCACCTTCCCATTTACCACTGGTACAAACATATTTTGGAAGTATAAACAGATGACGCCAATAAATGAAACATGATTTAAAATCAAAGTTGGTTCTTTCAAAATGTGTTTTAAAACTCTTTTGACACGATTGAAAGCGACAGCCACGTAGGTAAAGAAAAGTCCCACCTCACCATCATTCACTTTAATGTAATACATTAAAGTGAATGATGGTATATATATATATATATATATATATATATATATATATATATATATATATTAAAATATATACTGTTCAAAAAAAGAAACGCAACAGCAGCAATTGGTCACCTGCCTTTACTATTTTCAAAACATTGTACATTTTCAGGTAACTGCAAAACACGGTTAAAGTGGAGATGATTGAAACATAATGGCTTATCTGATTTTGCGTTGAAAAAAACAGTGCCAAAGAGTCATTACAGAAGAGCTCACACCTTTCGAACGTCAGTAGCGTGTGTGTCCTCCCTGTGCAGCAGTCACACCTTGAAGTCGCCTGGGCAGGGATCGCAGCAGACTGCGGATGACGCGCAGTGGAATGGTGTCCCACTCCTCCTGAAGAGCCTGGAACAACTCTTGTTCATTTGTAGGGGCATTAACCCGGGCACGGACTCGGCGATCCAACTCATCCCACATGTGCTCTATTGGGTTTAAATCCGGTGACATAGAGGGCCAGGGAAGGAGATTGACGTTGTTGGCAGCCAGGAAATGTCGTGTTAAGTGGGCTGAGTGTGGCTGAGCATTGTCATGCATAAATATGGAACCAGGAGCAGCCAGGAGTTGAAGAACGTGAGGCTGGAGGATTTCTGCAAAGTAGCACTGAGCATTAAGTCGTCCCTGGACCAGTACTAGGGGGCTTCTGCCACTGAAACTGATACCATTACCCCTCCACCACCATGGGAGGTGCCTGATCAACACAGTTCTGTGCATAGCGTTCATTCATTCTGCGATAGACCCTTCTCCTCTGGTCATGGCGTTGCAGCAGGAAATGTGATTCGTTGCTGAATGAAACCTGTCTCCATTCACGATGAACAGCCCAGGGAAGATGTTGCATGCACCATTGAAGTCGTGCCTGGCGATGACGCCGAGTCATAACGGGTCCTCGGATAGGTCTTCGAGCCCTCATTCCAACAGCATGTAGACGATTGCGTACGGTTTGCCCGCTTACACGTCTGTGGCCAGGGGTGGCCTGGGCTGTAGAGGAGACACACAGGAAACGATCCCGAACATGGCGGAGCGTAATGTAGCGATCTTGGGCTCGGGTTGTGCACCTTGGCCGTCCTGAACGAGGTCGATCTGCTGTTGACCCCGTCGTTCCAAACCGGTTTCAAAGCCTACCGATGGTGCTTCTGGCCACATTGAAATGTCTGGCAACAGCCGCTTGACTCTGTCCGGCCTGCAACGGCCTATCGCATTTTCTCGTTGTTGGCTATTCAGATTTGGCATTCTTTCCTTTCGTTTCTGGTTTCATTTTTCAATGAAGCCAAACCCCTTTTATACCCTGCTATTGAGGTGTTGTGAGTATTGTATTCTGTGCTTTGCACGTGAATTTCCCGTCTGCAAATCCGTCGACAGTCGAAAGTTTACAGCGCTAGATTTTAGCCCACCAGCACGTGTTTATCGCACGGCATGCGCTGAACTTGTACACTGACATGGCAGAGGAACGGGTGAATCAATTCTGCTATTTGTCAACATCATTCATGTTGGGAATATGTAAATATTGCATCATATTCCAAAATATTATTTGTTGCGTTTCTTTTTTTGAACAGTATATATATATATATATATTACTCTGTGTGTGTGTGTGTGTGTGTGTGTGTGTGTGATCTACCAGATCTCTTCATTTCGCCACTGAAATGTCACTGGTGGCATGGCAATGACGTGCACCAGCACAGTCGATTGTGCATCATGTTTCATCTGGGTCTATCCGATGCATTATGCTTCATCTACGTCTATCTGATGCAATATGCTTCATCTAAGTCTATCTGATCCATTATGCTTCATCTACGTCTATCTGATCCATTATGCTTCGTCTAAGTCTATCTGATCCATTATGCTTCGTCTAAGTCTATCTGATCCATTATGCTTCATCTTAGTCTGTCTGATCCATTATGCTTCATCTAAGTCTATCTGATCCATTATGCTTCATCTTAGTCTGTCTGATCCATTATGCTTCATCTTAGTCTGTCTGATCCATTATGCTTCATCTTAGTCTGTCTGATCCATTATGCTTCGTCTAAGTCTATCTGATCCATTATGCTTCATATTAGTCTGTCTGATGCATTATGCTTCGTCTAAGTCCGTCTGATGCAATATGCTTCATCTAAGTCTGTCTGATGCCATATGCTTCGTCTAAGTCTGTCTGATGCAATATGCTTCATCTACGTCTGTCTGATAATATGCTTCATCTAAGTCTGTCTGATGCAATATGCTTCATCTAAGTCTGTCTGATGCAATGTGCTTCATCTAGGTCTGTCTGATATAATATGCTTCGTCTAAGTCTGTCTGATGCAATATGCTTCGTCTAGGTCTGATGCAATGTGCTTCATCTAAGTCTGTCTGATGCAATGTGCTTCATCTAAGTCTGTCTGATGCAATGTGCTTATCTAAGTCTGTCTGATGCAATGTGCTTCATCTAGGTCTGTCTGATGCAATATGCTTCATCTAAATCTGTCTGATGCAATGTGCTTCATCTAGGTCTGTCTGATGCAATATGCTTCATCTAAGTCTGTCTGATGCAATGTGCTTCATCTAGGTCTGTCTGATGCAATGTGCTTCATCTAAGTCTGTCTGATGCAATGTGCTTATCTAAATCTGTCTGATGCAATGTGCTTATCTAAGTCTGTCTGATGCAATGTGCTTATCTAAGTCTGTCTGATGCAATGTGCTTATCTAAGTCTGTCTGATGCATATGCTTTCATCTAAGTCTGTCTGATGCATATGCTTTCATCTAAGTCTGTCTGATGCATATGCTTTCATCTAAGTCTGTCTGATGCAATATGCTTTCATTTAAGTCTGTTTGATGCAATATGCTTCATCTAAGTCTGTCTATCGTCATTGTGACTGAGTGGGGTTGAACATAATGGAAATGAGATCGAATAAAACAACGAAAATTCACTTGGCTAACAACGAAAATTCACTTAGCTAAGTGAATTTTCGTTGTTTTATTCGTTTATGTCTCACCTGAGTAAGACCTAAGAGGTCGAAACGCGTTGTGTTTTGTCTTGTGACTCGTTTGTCCACGTTCTCTGGGCGGTTCGCTAACATTTATTTAAGATTTGTTTAGATTTCCACCTGCAGTCGTCTCGCTTTGCAACTAGATTGTAAAATCTGTCTACGCACAAAGCTGAATAACAATAACATCAACAACAACAAAAATAATTATAATGATGATAACAATGATGATGATGATAAGAAGAAGAAGGCAGCTGGCTATTGACAAATCAGCTTAGACTTATTCGAGTACGCTTACAATGTCTGGGTAGATCTAGATCTATTGATCAAGGCTTACGTCTGTTGATCGACAATTTAGTCACACACACACACACACACATGCACGCACGTTCGCGCACGTTGTTGATTTACCTATGCCTAATAGATACTTTAACCGGATGAAAATGGACAGTTCAAGCAATGAAAAGACTTGTCTAAACTAGGCCTAGGTGACATTAGACTAAAGCGGCAGGTAACAGCTGAACTTAGTTTTCAAAACGCTTACGTTGAGCGGGGGGCATACAAACATATTTTCCAAAGGAAGGGCTGGCTTTTGCATTCCGTTTGATCTGGTTGGCAATGGGTCTGCTGATCTGTTTTATGGCAAGATAACCAAGTTTCACGATCGGAAAGGAACCGGCCACCATTGCTGGCGGATGTCCTCTGCTTTCCTACTTAGAGTCTCCTCCCTTTCTTCATTGAGAGAGAGAGACAGAGAGAGAGAGAGAGAGTTTCTTGACCATGACTGAGACACATCGGAGAATGTGCAGAATGTTACTGGTATTCGTGGCATTTAAGAATTGAAGCTGCATTAGAGCTGTTAAACGAAAAAGTTAACAGATGAAGAAAAAAACTTTTAAAATTTAAAATCAAATAGCAGTGATCTGACAGGCCTAGGCTGTTTATAATTCAAATAGCATAGACCTATAGTTGAAGCGCTGAGCTGTTTTAAAAAAAAAAGGTTAGGGCCCTAGCCTAACAGATGAAGAAAAGAAACTTTTAAATCTAAAATCAGTAGCAGTGATGTGATAGGCCTTGGTTGTTTATAGTTCAAATAGCGTAGACCTACATGCCTATCTTAAAAAGAAAAGAAAAAACTGGATCTCTGGTAAATGCACGACAAATTTCTTGGAAGTCCTTGTTTTCAGTTAGGCCTATTAGGCTCATTCAGAAACTGCGTACCCAAGGCTAGTCGGACGTCAAGTAAAAGAAATACTCTCCTCTCGCATTACACTTATGATCTTTTCCGTGTCTTGAGTTTCAGTCAAAGAAAATTAAAAACGATTGTTAAACTGTTTTAGTAGGCTATGCTGTTTGCTGTGTGTATTGTGCTGGCCCACCCATCCATCCTCCACCCCCCTGTCTGTGACGGTTTTTCTATACCTAATCAATGATCTTACCCTAATGAAATACTTAAACGCGTGTCTTAACACACATACATACTCTTGCGTGTGCGCGCATGTGTGTGTGTGTGTGTGCGCGCGCGCGTGTGTGTGTGAGGGAGAGAGAAAGAGAGAGAGAGAGTCTTACCCCAGGAATGGGGGTCAGCTGGATATTCCCCCGTATCGATGGATCCCCTGCTCGATACTCCCTCCGCCCGACACTCCCTCTCCCCTGTGGATGTGTGTCTTGGTGTATGTGCGCGCGCGTTGTTTTAGCTATAGAACAGGAAAGATTTCTTTTCGTACTTCCTTCCTCCAGAACAAGCGCAATTTCCCGTTGTCGACGGGGGAGTATTGAGAAGGGCAAATATCGAGTGGGGGTACGTGGTAGAGCTTTTTACAATGATTCCTTCACGGCGACCGACATGAATAGGCCCTATTCTTAATTTGATTGACATCATTTTAATGAAGTGTTATATTATTTTGTGTAATAGATGGTATTTTATTTCATAACAGTGGATTGATTTGCCAAAAGAAAGAAAACATTAGCAAGATTTACTTCTTCTTTTTTTAAGTCACACTGTTTAAATCTGGCATCAGTTGTTATTCGCATCAATGCAAGCTTTCAAGAGAGCTATTCAGAAAAATGTAATATACAGAAGTTTATCTTGTACCTTGTGTATCTCGTATTTTGTACTCACATATACCAGTAAATCAGTCTATGTTATCATGTGTGTGTGTGTGTGTGTGTGTGTGTGTGTGTGTGTGTGTGTGTGTGTGTGTGTGTGTGTGTGTTCAGTAAAATGTAAACATTGACTTTTTCCTGGCAATTTCCAGTGCTAACATGACCAGCCTTGGCAAAATGAAAAACATCCGAGACTTTTCCAACCATCTACTGCATGAAGACACCACGAAATGGAAAAGGCCATGATACTGAGGCTTTCAGCAATACTTTCTACATGACAAAATTGACATTTTCTTACAAATTGTAACCAGCTACAATGCTGTTAACTGATATGTTAAATGACACATGCAAGCATCGAAACACATAGCCCACGTATGTTGATGAGAGTCACCCAACGCTTGCTGGCCAGTTGAAGAAGTCCCATAGATAAACAGTGAGTGTCTGGCATCAGATTATGGCTGCAAGCCTTGATGAAGGGCGGCGTTCCGCCAAGTCACCCAACGCTTGCTGGCCAGTTGAAGAAGTCCCATAGATAAACAGTGAGTGTCTGGCATCAGATTATGGCTGCAAGCCTTGATGAAGGGGGGCGTTCCGCCAAGGGGTTATAGAGTAAGTGGTCAGTTTTCAAGGTAACAGAGACAGTAGATGCCGTTTTTGTTTACCAGACCATAGCAATGAAACCGGAGATCTGTTTTCTTGCTCATACTTTATCTTAAAGTTCGTGTCATCTGTTCATATGCCACATGCCAAATAGCTTCGATTTGATTTTTTTTTTTCTTATACGCTGGAGATGTTGTACCTGGGGCGGAAGAGCAAGCAAAAATGACTGCGCGCAAACACACACACACACACACACAAAGCACCAAGCCCTCAATCGACTATTTATAGACAGTCACAGTTAAATTGTTCTGAGAACTTTAACTGTGTCTGAAATCGATCCCCATCTTCTTTCATATGTCCATCATGATACATGCCAAGTGATGCAAAACAGAGATCTTAAAATGAAAGGAGTGGGACTATTTTAGGAATGCCTGCTGGCGCAAAGGTCAAGTGATGGGTCGGCCATAAATCCTAATGTAACGAGCGACAGATTTATTGGATCTAGATTCCTTGTAAAATTCGGCCGTAGTGGCCATCTTACGCACACTGGGAAGTTTTTGTTTGTTTGTTTGTCTCTCTTTAGCAAACAAACTGAAAGATCTTTAGAGACAGAATGTATAAACTGCTCCTTCATGATAAGGTCACGAAGGCCCTGAAAATTCTGAGTTAGTTCCGAGAGGACTACCCATCTACCAAAACAGTGCTGAAGCCTAGTCAGATAGTAATCAGGACATTCTTTACCCGAGTCTGCTTTAGCTTGCCAAATCCGTTCACGAAATGCATGAGCTGTGCACTGGAAATTTACAAGAAAATGTTGCTCATGGTGGACAGGTTTAGAAGCACATTGGGAAAGATAAAAGGAAAGACAGCAGCCCAAATAGATGGGCCACTGATCGCGGTCCCACTTACTTAAAATAGCATGGGCTTCAAAATGGAACATGAAGGCATCAATCTTGTCGCTTGTTTATTTTTAAAAAGTGAGGACTATTTTGGAGGCCCATGGCTTGAGATGAAGAAGGTGCCTGATCGAGAGGAGGGGCCTGGTTTTGCAATTCATTTTTTTTTTCCGTCTCAAATTCATGTTTCTCTTTTGATCTTTGTTGTGAGCTTCACGCTCTACTTTTATTGTACTACCAGTTCTTAAAGAACAGGGAGTACTTTAGAATGGGAACGAAGAAATGCTCTGTGTGTGTGTGTGTGTGTGTGTGTGTGTGTGTGTTTTGTGTGTGTGTGTGTGTGTGATGTGACGTAGCCTCACATCAAGGCATGTGACGCTCCATCACATGTAGTTAGTGATATGAATCATTTCCCCATGCCACTACTAAAAAGGAAGAATATTCGTGTGGCTTGACTAGTGTAGCGGGCGTCCCCAAATAATTGTGAGTTATACTCATTCAAGAAACAAGGGTGGTCATTGGGTGAAAGTGACCACTGAGTGATAGTTTAACAAGGGCTGGTAAGGTGCTGGTCATGTGTTTTGAACACTGAGTATGCACTCACTAGGAGGAAGGAGGAAAGAATCAGTTTTAACCCAGCAGATGGCCTAGAGACTCGAACCTGTCAGGACGTTGGTCCTCTCTGCTGACCAGTCATTACCAGGTGAGCCATAGATAGTTGGGGGAAAGCTACAGGGGAAAACTTAAAGAAAAGAGAAAGGAAGAATTCATGTTAAATTGGGAAGCAGGTTACTTACACGAACCTTATTCGTGTTTCAGCCCTTCATCCTTCATCCTTCACCTTTTACTCTTCACCCTTCACCTTTCACCCCGTGAGGTGGTTGAAGATGGCCATGGTGTGGGGAACACACCGGTAGGCAGCCCCAGGAATAAGGACTCCAGGGAGAGGAGTCGGGAACTCGTCATCTCCCCCAGGGACAGGAGAAGTCGAGGGAGAGGAGTTGAACTCATCTCTCCATGACAGGAGAAGTCGGGGGAGAGGAGTCGGAAGACATATCTCCAGGACGGGAAAATCAAGGGGCGATACGATGTCTGAGAGAGACAGGAAATCATGAAAGGATGGAGCGAGTCTTAATACGAATGCAGGCATAGCATCAAGGAGTGAAAGAATCATTTATTTCCTGGTCTGGATTTTGTGGGCCAATGTTGTGTAAGGCCGTGACTTTATGAAGTCTTGCGGAGTTAGTTTGCCTCTCAGTGGAAAGAGAGCTACATGTATAAAATCTGTTTATAAATTGTTTGATGTGATTTAGTAAAGTGTTTTCCCGAAGGAGAGGGGGAGAAGAAAAAACATTCGGTAGTGCGCCTTTTGGTTGATTGGAAAGATCGCGTGTGCGTAAGGAGTAAATGCTGTCATGAATGCGCGTGTTGCAAAAGTGACAGTGTGACAGTGGTGACCCCGACGTAGCTGCCGTTTTGTTTTCCCTGGAAAAAAAAAAAAAGAAAGATTTCTATTTGTGCCCTCGGGCCTGGAAAAAAAAGATTTTGACTTGTACCCTCAAGGGTTTGGGGGAAAAAAAAAAAAAAGAAAAAGATTTGATTTGTACCCTCAAGGGTTTTGAGGGAAGAAAAAAAAAAAAAAGATTTTGATTTGTACCCTCAGGGTTTGAGGAAAGGAAGAAAAAAAAGAAGTTGTTGGTTGTTTATTGTGTATGATATTTGCATTTGTTGTTTTTTTTCTATTTCTATATGTGTTTCGGGTGGTTGATATTTCTTTGGGTTGCTCTATTTCCGTTAAGGGTTTTTTTTTTTGGTAGGATTTCTTTTTGACCCTTCCCCACCTCAGACCGATAGCCTCAACCTCTCCTTGCTCGTACCTGGCAGCAAGGGGCAGGGCGTTGAGGAGTCGCTGTCCTTCCCCTAGAGTATTAGAATTTGTTTTGTCCCCTTCCCCAGGACTGATAACCCCAACCTCTTTCTGCGTTTAGCAGGGGGGCATGGCGTTGGGGAGTCGGTAGTCCTTCCCTTCTCGTAAATATCTATTCTTTCCCTTTCCTATCGTTTCATTTGATTTTTTCCCCTTGCCCCTCAGAGTGTGGGATTGACTTCACCTCCGTCACGCAAATAGTGTAGGTGTGGAGTTGATTACCGCTCAACCCAAATAAACATCTGTATCTTTTGATTATTTTTTTCTGTGTGTGGTGCGAGATTTTCTTTGAGTTTGGGTGAATGTGCATTTATTAATTGATTGTTTATCATTTTGTAGTATTACTGTATTGTTGTGTATATTGTGCATGATTTGTTTTTCCCGTCTCCAGTTTCACGGGAGACAGTGACCACTAGGGTGCTGTCTGAGGGCTTCTTTTGCTTTTCTTGATTTCGTCTCACTGTTCCGGTCCTGTGTATCCTTACATTTCCTTTTTCACCCCTTTTCAAATCCTCTTAAACCTTCCTCACTCAATAAGCTCCTATCTAGTTATTTCATTCAACAATTTCCACATTTAGGTTAGGATTTCCGCTAGTTGTTGTTTTCTATCCCCCTCTTTTTAATTGTTTTGTTGCTTCCATTTGTTTGTAAATTTATATTCATTTATCGTATAAGGCATACATTTGTTTTTGTAAATTCATATGAAATTAAGTAAGAAAAAGACTGACAACAAGAACAATTTAAGACTGAAAACTTATAAAGAAATTTATTTCCACAAACATTAGTATTGTGTTTTTTTTCCTTCCCAGTAAAAAACAGATTAGCATAGAACTTAATTTTTTTTTAAATTCCAAAATGATACCTGTTATGAAAACAATAACTTCTGGAAAAATACATTCCTTGAGATTCATATTTACCCTGTATTAGTAAGCGGTTTTCTGTTTCTACCGAAATTGAAATTCTGTATTTGTATATAAATAATGCATTTTTTGTGAAACATAAAGCGCCAACATATATCATCGCCTTAATTTTAAATCATACTTAGGATGTTTTGTGTTTATATCTGTTGACGGTTTCATTAATTGGAAGATTTTGATAAATAATTTAAACAAGCGAACGCTTGGGGTATTGATGGAGAAAAACTTACTAACAATGAACAACAATGCATAGATAGGGCAAACAGGCTAGAGATGAGAGCAGAAAATAGACTACAGAGGGGAAGCTGAAATTGAAGCTGAAGATAAAGAAGGATCAATTTAAGTTAAGGCAGTTAGAACTAGAGACGAAGCTGAAATATAAAAGAATACAGGCATCGAGAGAACCTCCACCATTCGTTACGCGTAAGCGCTCCTCAATCAAAATCAGCATATATTTCCAAGTTACCGCCATTTCGAGGAAAAAACGGATGACGTCGATAATTTCATTTCCGATTTGAAAAGTCAACGCAACGTCTTGTGTTTGGCCAAAGGAAGTGGACAATGTATAATTGTCGTCGTTGTTTAAGGGTAGGTCACTATGGCAATTGACCACACACTTGCGGCGAACAAAATTATAACTAGGGATCAGTTGAAGAAGAACTCCTCAGAAGATTCAATGTTCTGCTGATCGTTTTCGCGAACGTTTCCGTTCTGTGCCCCTGACAAAGGAGAACTCGTTTCAGTCGTTTCTAATTCGTAGAGTCATTGTTTCGATCGATGGATCGATTTATCAAAAAACGAACAAAACTTTCAAACACTGCGAGAACACCTTCTTAGAGAACAACATTTCCAGAGCGTAGCAAGATCAGGCCACATTCTTAAGAAAAGGCAATTTGAAAGCGTTGAGCAAATGTGTCCAGATGGCCTTCTCAGTATTGTATCGCTCACCCAGGATACGGCGTGGCTTAGGAAAGGAAATTTTCCATCTTTGAGTCTACATGCGACCAGAACTATCCCCATCAGGACAGGAAGTTACAGGACAAGGAAATCGTGGGTCGTTTTCTGAGTCCCCAAGATATACTTTTCCTAGAACGACGGGATCCTTTCCGCGTTCGGTGACTTTTCGTCAGTACCAGTACACACCGCCGGAAAGAACCCGTTACTCCTCAGCAAATTTTCTCGCGGTCCGTGGACAACGCCACCACGTAGACCTTTTGTGCCAGTTCGTGGACAGAACCGAAGTACACAAAATCATCAGCTGCCGATCAGATAATGCATGTATCTATGCGATTGCAAGTTCCCATTGAAAAGGAAATGCCCTTTCAAACCAAAGAATCAAAAACCGCATTAGTCTCCACTGACTGTGAAGAAAGGCCTTGTTTAGCACCAGATCAATCGGTTGATGGACTGGATGTTAGAAAACGGAGCTAACAACGTATTGGCAATGCCCCCCCAGGCTTCGGTTTTGCGAGACACGGGTGCACTACTGCTGTTAAGAACCTCTTTCGTGCTTCGAAAACCGTATCTGACACTGACCAAAAGTGTAGGTCGTTTGGAGCCAGATATGAAACATTTCCCGCTGGGAAAATTTCGGTCGATACACCGTACTACTGCCGGAATTCCTCACCGCCTTGTAACGATAACCCAGTCTGCGACTTGATCTTGGCAATTGGCCCAAGTGACGCTACAGTACATGTGGTGCTGGAGGATCGGTTACGTTCCTTGTCTTGGTCAGATACGCATGTCATACATCAAAGAGTCAGGACGGCTACAAAGCCGCTAAAAGTCTCAAAACTGGATGAACTCCAGATTACCCCAGATGAACTAAAAGAAATTCAGGAAAAGAAGAGACGCTTGACGACAATCCTTTTCCAGCATGCTAAACAGACAGTCACTGACATACCAACGGACAAACCGACGTACATAACTGGACTCTGACATACTCTATAGGTGTGTGCCTGGACAGACAACCAACAAGATGTCGATCCAAAGCCACTTAGCGGGACAGTACTACACACGCTCATGATGCATTGATTCGCTGTCACTGTGGAATCAAAGAACATTAAAGAGAGTTTCTTGATTCTTTATATTGGCCAGGAGTCACAACGAAGTTAACATGAATACTGCCGCTCATGAGACAACTAGCCAAAAGAGCATCCAGAAAGTTCCACCCAAGTGCACCTTTGCACAAAATGCTCTCATTTCCCGTCCCATATACCCGGGAAAAAAAGGTGGCTATTGATTTTGTTGGCCTTTACCACTGACTTCTCCCGGATATCGTCCATATCTAACTTGGGTGGATACGCGACAAGGAATCCAGAAGCGATTCCACTGAAGAAAATTGATACAGTGTCTGTCGCTGAACCATACTTGCGATTTTTACCAGCGTGTGTCTTCCAGACGAAATTCACTCGGATTGTGGAACGCAAATCCTTTCCGAACATCCAGAGAGAAATTTACAGACAGTAGCAATCTCATCCATTTCAACCAACGCCAAATCAACCCCAAACGAATGGCAGGTTTAACGTTGTTCAAAGGAACGTTAAAGTCCATGATTATGAGGAAGGATAGCAAGGCAGGAACCTCATGACAGTGGATCGATACATACCGGCATTGCTTTTTCGCATACAGGGAAATGCGAAACCGAAACGCCTGGGAAATTTCACCAAACGATCTTCTTTATCGTACACTCACCAAGGGGAATATTTGGATCTACTGAGAACACCAGACGGAAAAGACGGACATACCTGACATGTAAAACTGTTAACCAATACGTTTAAGAACTGCAAAAAATCGTTTGAAGGATGCATGTGAGCTTGCTCAAAGTCAGCTGATAGAAAAACCGATGTGTACAAGGCCCTTTGCAGACAGAAAAGCAAAAGGTACGTTCCTTCAGAGTAAGGGGATAAAGTCTTGTACTACTCACGATGAACCTAAACAAGCTCGAGTTATATGTGGAAGGGTCCAATTTCAGATGGTGCCGAAAAACTTTCTGCAGTAATTATAAGATCAAAATGGCAACACTGAGACGGTAATCCATGTAACATGTAAAGAAGTATTTGAACGTACAAAAGTTGCCATCAACCAGTCAGATGAATGGACCAAGTCCTATGTCAGAAACTGATGTCAACATGACGGAATATTATCAGAGATGATTATTGTACCCAATGTAACGTACAGGGACAGGTCACAGGATTGTGAAAACAGCAAATGTAAGAGTGTTAACATCTACCAGTGCTGATGATGTAAGTAACCCCTTCCATTCTGTCTAACAAAGGTGAAACCTATATGAAGGTGGGATCTGTCCGGAATGCATTTCTGTCAAAGGTCAAACAGAAGAGGGGGGGGGGGGGCGGGGACAGCTCAAAGAAATTTTTGAAAGACTTTCAGGATGTGTTGACAGATACCCAGGTACAGTTACTGGTAATGAACCCCAAAGTATTCAGTTAACTACAGGAAATACCAGTACGAACAGACCAATACCCCCCTCCCATTTGCAAAAAAAAGAGGTTGTCGAGATGAGAAATCAAAGTAATGCTGGATTAAAGGTCATAGAACCTTCTAATGGGGGGGGGGGGGGGGGGGGGGGGGGGGGGGGGGGGGGGGGGGGGGGGGGGGGGGGGGGGTGGGGGGGGGGGGGGGGGGGGGGGGGGGGGGGGGGTTACATCTCCGTACAGCTCAACCAGTTGTATTGTGGACAAACTGATGGCTCGTGCGCTTTCTGCATCGATTACAGGAAAATTAAATAAGATCACTGTGTTCGATGCCGGAGCCCATCCCAAACATTGAAGAACATCTGTGTCAGCTCTCAGAAGAAATAAATTTTGTGAAAGTAGACTGACTAAAGATACTGGCATATTCCAAAGGCTGAAGCTGACAAGAAAAGACAGCATATCAAAACACCTTTGGTCTATTTCCAATGACGAAAATGTCCAATTATGGTATTTGCAAAATGCCCCAGCTTTCTTTTGCTAGAAGGATGCGGATCCCTGAAACACCATGATATGTGGTGCATCATTTTTTTTGACGACATTTTGTGGCTGCCAAAGTCATGGAGTGACTCCTTTCTAACTTGCGAGCAGTTTTTATTTTCCAACTCAGATGTTTTGTGGTAGACTGCGAGACCATCCAAAATACGGCCGGTTTTCCAAACTCTCGAGTTTTTGGGTCACACTATTTCAGTGGGAAAAATGATGCCATAAGTGAAGAAAGTGTAAAGATTTTATCTTTACCTTAAACCCACTGACAAAAAACAGATCAGGTCACTCAACGATAGTTGTCATACTAAAGACGATATGTACCCCACATTGCTTCCCTGACGGCTCCTTTAACTGAACTGACGAAAGGGACGAAGAACAAAAGTATATGAGTGTGTCTGATGAAGTGCCAGAAGGATTGGAGAGTGTTCATAAACACCCTCAACTCATTTCCCTGTCATTTGTTAACCCTCCCTCTTCAGAAGACATTAAATTGAGAACGCGATTGCCAGTTTCCAAAGGAATGGGAGCGGTACAGTTGCAGGGAAAAAAGTGATTAGTTACATCCATGCAATACGGCCAGTAAGAGTTCTCCAAAGACAAAGGAGCAATATTCCACTATTGATAGAGAGTGCTTGGCTATTGTGGTGGGCATGAGAGAAGTTCGCCAGTTCTATGACTGAGAGAAAGTTTCGGTTACACGACTGACCACGAGGCATTGACACTCTTGCAATCGGTCAAAAACTAAGAACACAATAGTTAAGGTGGTCATTGGTGGCATTGCATGAATTCAGTTAACCTTTGAACCATGCCTGGAACACAACAATGACATGGCAAGAATTATTGTCGCGTGTATGAATAATCAATGACAAATGTAACTGATTTACAAGAGAAAGAACTATTCCTGTTTTGATCTTTATCATATGAAATACGTGTGTGATGACAATTTACAGTGCATTTTATGCTGACAGACTATTTAAATCAAGATGGATATTTAAGCTTAAATTGCTTGTTGAAGTGCCTAAAAGTTTTACAAGCAAACACTACTTGCTGTGATGTAAAACATATATAATATCATATTGTTAAACGAAAAAAAAATCATGTACTAAAATGTCTCAAACTTGCTTGTGAAGATGAAGAAATAGATGAAATGAGTATGAAGCACATAACCCTTTAGAAAGGTATATCACCCATATTTGATATGTGCCATGAGACCAAACCAATTGTTATATCATTTGTACAACTGTCCCAAGAGGAAAGCAAGTGACTTTTCAATGGACTAAAACCAATACATGTGGGAAAGAAACTATGTTTTTAAACCTATGATTAATTTTGTTTTTTTTTAACCCCTACCTAAACCCCATGACTATTGAAGAACATTTACCTTGGAATATTCTCATTTTCAAGAGGGTTTAGAAACATAAGATGTGAGACAAAGACAGGGAAAATATTTCTACACATTTTAATGTATGAACACAAATTGTGCTATTAATATGATAAAAACCCTATTGATTTATCCATGTAATTGTGAAATGAATTTTAGTGAGATGTGGTGATCAAAATATGAATTTCGTTTATTTTTAGAAAGAAGACTGAAAATTTGAAATATGCAATTAGTGGATTCACGATGATGATACCTATACGTTGATTGTTAATATTGGTGGTACACATGTGTATGATTGTACACATTTGAGATCAGGCTAAGATGTTGTTTTAAGTGAAAGTGAAATATACCCTTTAAAAACAAACATAAAATCTGGAGCAAATATTCATTCCCAGTGATGGGGGGTTGTCAAGTTGACGTAGCCTACACATCCAGGCATGTGACGCTCCCATCACATTAGTTAGTGATATGACTCCTTTCCCCCATGCCACAAATAAAAAGGAAGAAATAACTGTGCTTGACTAGTGTAGCGGTCGACCCCCAATAATTGTAGAGTTATACTCAAACAAGAAACAGGTGGTCAATGGTTGAAAATAGACCACTGAAGTATAGTTTCAAAAGGGCTGGTAGGTGCAGGTCATTTGTTTTAGAACACTGAGTATGCACTCCCTAGGAGGAAGGAGGACAGATACAGGTTTTAAAACCCCTGCAGATGGCCTAAGACTCGCACCTGTCAGGACGTTGGACCCTCTCTGCTGACCAGTCGGATTACCAGGGAGCCATAGATTAGTATGGGGACAGCAATACAGGGGAAAACTTAAAGAAAGAAAAGGAAGAATTCATGTTTAAAAATGGGAAGCCGTTTACTAACACGAACCATATTCGAGTTTCATCCTTCATTCCTTGCATATCCTATCAACACTTTTTACTCTATCCACCCTTCACCTTTCATACCCCGAGAGTAGGATGAAGATGGCCATGTGATGTGGGAACACACCGTAGGCAGAGCCCCAGAATTAATGGACTCCAGGAGAGGATTCGGCGGAACTCGACATCTCTCCAGGACAGGAGAAGTCGAGGGAGAGGCGTGACCCACATCTCTCCAGTGACCGAGAGATCGAGGGAGAGGGGTCGAAGACATATCTCCAGGACGGGAGAAATCAAGGGGGCGATAACGAAGTCGAGAGAGAAGGAAATCAAGAAAGGATGTGGAGCTAGTCTTAATACGAAAGCAGCAAAGCACTCAGGAGTGAAAGAATAATTATTCCTGTCTGGATTTTGTGGCCAATGTTGAGTGAATGGCCTTGACTTTAATGAAGTCTTGCGTTGAGTAGTTTGCTACTCATGAAGATAGCTAACCAGTATAAAATCTGATATTATAAATTGTTTTGATGTGATTAGAGTAAAGAGTTTTACCTCCCCGAGAGGAGAGGGGATAAGAAAAAAACATTCGGTAGTGGCCGGGGCCTTTTGGATGATTGGAAAGATCGCCCGGTGATGCGTATGGACGTAAACGCTGACATGACTGCGCGTGGTAGCAAAAGTAACAGTGTGACAGTGTGTGTGTGTGTGTGTGTGATGGTGTGAGTGTGTGATGATGTCTTATGTGGGTGTCTGTGTGTCCTTGGTCAAAAAGATATTCCACTCGATCCAGGACAAAACTACTTGGGTAGATCTTTCTGAAAAATAATGTAGGTAGTTCATATATGGTGGTCAAAGATGATAGCCCGACGATTTTAGTTTACTACCGATGCAGTCGTGTGTAGTCTGCTAACGCTGTAACGGCCTGTAACGCTTTTTCATCTTAATTGAAAATCTCAAAAGTACTTGTGATATCCTTTGTGAAATTTAGCAAGGTATTTCATTAAGGGTCTCGGATGATGCCCGAAGTTTTATTTTAACAACCCCACCCGTTATAGCCTGTTACTAACGGCTGTAACAGCCTGTAAAAATTGGTTTTTCTCCCCTTCTTTATAGACTCACTCAAAACCAAAAAGTACTAGGCCGTATCTTTCCGAAAAAATGTAGGTATGTTTCAATATGGGTCCAAGTAATACTGCCTGATGTTATAGTTTATACCGATTAAAAGAGCCCGATAGCTAACTAACGGCTGTAACGCTTTTTCCTTCCTTTATAGAATAAACTCCGAAAGCACTTTGCCGATCTTTCTTCAAAATTTGTGAATGAATGTTCACATAGGTCACGGGATGAAGCGCGATAGTTTTTAGTTTAAACCGTTACAAAGAGGCCGAAACTTACGCAGTAACGCTTTAACTTCTTACATGGAATTAATCATCAGAAAGAACAATGCTGATCTATTTGGTGAAACTTTCGCAGGTATGTTCAATATGGGTCAACGAATGAGTGCCCGATGTTTTAGTTTACCCGCGTATAAAAGCCGTTTAACTAACGGCTTAACGTTAATTCTACATTACAGAAAATCTCAGCCAGCAAATGGCCGAACTTTCCATTTCCTGAAAATTTGGTAGGTATGTTGCATTATGGTCACAAATAATGTCCAAAGTTTTTTTAGTTTATAAAGCCGGATATTTTTTCAGGTATACTAAAACGCAGTAACGGGCCTGTTAACGACGGAAGACAACGCCTTATCCTTCTTCATGGAATATCTAACTCAGACAGGTAACAGATTGCCGCGACCTTTGTGAAAATTAATCAGGTATGTATCATATATGGATCAATTATGAAGCCTGATGTTTTGTATAACATATCCGTTTATAGCATTACTAACGGCTGTAACGGCCCTTTGTAACGGGTTTTTTTTTTTCTTTTTCTTTATGGAAATATCTCAGAAAGTAATTGGCCGATCTTTTGAAACATAAGCAGGTATGTTCACTTTTGGGTTACGGATGATGCCCGATGTTTTAGTTTACCGTTATAGCCGTTGCTAACTGCTGTAACGGCCCGTAAACGCTTTTCTTCTTTATGGAATATTTCAAAAAGTACTTGGCCGATCTTTGGTGAAAATTAGCAGGTATCTTCATTATGGGTTACGGATGATGCCCGATGTTTTAGTTTACCGTTATTAGCCGTTACTAAGGGCTGTAACAGCCTGTAACGGTTTTTTCTTCTTTTTATGGAAATACTCAGAAAGTACGTTGGCCGATTTTTTCTGAAGATTTGTAGATATGTTTCAATTAGGGGTTTCACGGATGATGCCCGATGTTTAAGTTTACCGTTAGAAGGCCGTTACTAACGGCCCATAAGGGTTTTTTTCCTTCTTTATGGAAAATATCAGAAAGTCTTGGCCGATCTTTCTGAAAATTTGTAAGTATGTTCATTTTAGGTCACAGACGATAGCCGATGTTTACCGAACAGCCCATTACTAACGGTTACACAAGCCCAAGACGATTTTCCCTCTTTATGGAAAATCTAAACGCGTATTCAGGATAAACTGGGAGTACGTTTATATGCTTTGCATCTTGTTGTTTTTTTAAAGTGCACATTTTTCTCTCACCTTGCTCCTGGAAAAAACTCAGTCTTTCGTTTTTTCAGGCACGATTCTCGCATCAGAGATTCTGCTTTGGGTTCCCTTATCTCCACGCACTTTTCTTAGTCTCTGCTCTCTATCATAGAAGAAATAGCCTCTCTCTCTCGGAGCACCAAACTCTAAGCGGACATGTCCTGACTAAGCATGCAGTAAAAGAATGTGTGTGTGTGTGTGTGTGTGTGTGTGGGGGGTGTGGGGTGTGTGGGTTTGTTTGTTTTTGTCTTCTCAGTCAGAAAGAAGTAATTCTACACTTCACAGTCTTTTGAGGATATACCACAGGTCCTTTCACAGTTGACGGTTAAGTCTGATTCACACTGTGGTTCATTCAGCACATGCACGTTCCTTGCATACCATAGCGCCATAGCGCGGAGGTAAATCATGCACTCTGAGTACTGGTCACTCCAGGTCAGGTGACCATCACGGAAAGGGGGGGGGGGGGGGGGGGGGTCAATGGAAATCCTCCGGCAGTAGAGGGGAGGTACAGTGTGCCATATCTGGCGCATCCAGCCACATGGCACGGCAACAAAGCAGGGCTGAATAATCACAGTCGCAGTCTGGGTTTCTTTTTATAATCACAGATTATACTTTTTTCTGAAGGTCTGAGGGAAAATGGGGTCAGGACTGGTTGAATAAAAACATTATTAAAAAAATTGTTATCTTCCAGTAATACATTGATAATTTTGAAAAGAAAAGACCAAAAATACAAAATATCATGGAATTTAGTATGAAAAAAAATACTACAGGTCATTCTATGTGCGCCAACACTGACCTTGACCCGCCTGACCAGACAGAGCTGATGCAGCTCACACACAACTGAGCCAGAGCCGAGAGCCGCCAGGTGGGGGGTGTGCCCCACAGAATAGAGCCAAAAGCTGCCAGGTGGAGTGTGTGCCCCACAGAACCCTTCTCACGGACCAAGGGATTACAGTCCGATCAGCATAACTCCATGAAATCCACCAAAATATGCCAGAAAAAAAGGAAAGGCAGCCAATGTTTGACATGAGTAGCTTTTTCATTTGCTTGTTTGTTTTCAGCACACCATCACATTTGTTTGTTTTTAGCATACCATCACGTTTGTTTGTTTTTAGCATACCATCACTCTCTTTCTTCTATTTTTGAGTAGATAGTAGTTGACAATGTTTGAAAATCTGAAAGGGAGGTATTCTGTATTAAAGCTCAGGTGCGGCAAAATACTTGTATTCATGGGACACATTCTGTTGGTGGGCACACCCAAACCAGTCCAGCCTTACCAGTTAGCTGAACAGATC
>CM031605.1:24563432-24573432 GCA_018398815.1 Conus ventricosus
CTCTCTTGTTAAGGAATGGTTCGTGACGCTGATTTCTATATTTTGTTTATTTGTTTGTTTTTAATGTTGGTGTTGCTGTTTGTTTGTTTTTTTACTTCCCTGCAGTTTTCACTTCTCACATGAGTGGATGCTTATGTGAGTTTGAGAACTACATGTAGCAAGGTGAAGGAAGGCGGAGAAACAGAAGCATGTCCGCTAAGCTTTCTCTCTCTCTCTCTCTCTCTCTCTCTCTCTCTCTCCTCTCTCTCTCTCTCTCTCTCTCTCTCTCTCTCTCTGTCTATTTGTCTGCTCTGTCTGTCTGTCTGTCCCAGTCTTTGTCTCTGTCGGGTTTGTATGTCTGTCTGTGTGTCGGTCTGTCTATGAGTCTGTCTGCCCTTCTTTCCCCGCCCCTTCCGTCTGTCTGTTGTTTGTCTTTGTACCTACGTGTTTGTTGTCTGCCCTTTTTGGGTTGAATGTCTGCCCACTCTGTCTCCGTGTGTCGTCTCTATCTCTGTCTCTCCCTCTCTCTCTGTTTTTCTCTCTCCTCTTTTCCCCCCTTCTCACTCTCTCTCTCTCTCCCACACACCCCCAAAACCCCCACCCCACACAACACAACACAACCACCCCCACACACACACACACACATCCCCACACTCACACCCACCACACACACTTTTTAAAATGAGTGGGCTGCCCAAAAGTAGCGAAAAAGGGCCCCGGGAAGGAAACAGAATCGACTAAAATTCCCTTTTTCCCTTACCCACCAGGAGGTAAACATTTTGCGGGAACAAGCATTTTGGGAAAAGTAAAATTTAAAGCTTTTCCCCGGGAGAAAAGATGGGCTGCCAAGAATAATTTATACTGATTCTCGGGGTTTGGGAAAACCCAAATCAACCTTAACATTAGGCGTAAACAATTCAGACAAAATTATTTCCCCTATCTTCGGGGATAAAAATTTAAAATAAAAAATTTTTTTAACAAAATACAGAAAAAAAATGTTGTGTTTATGTGGGGGGAAAAATTTTTTAGCAACACTTTAAATTTTTAAAATTCAGGGGTTAAAAACCTATCTTACCAGTGATTTCTAAAAAATTGTATTGAAGGGTTTTTTTCAAAAAAATGCTATATTGTTTTATTGGGGAAATGTTTACCATAGCCCTGTAGGCCCCTTTTTTTAAATAGACAAGTTAAATTGTGATTTTTTTTTTTAATGCTTTTTAATTTTTTGTTAATGCTCTTTTTTTCTGACTTTTTTCCCCTCCCCCTTATCAAAGAGACATAAAACACACAATACGGCCCCCCAAACCCCTCCTTTTTCCTCCCTTTTCCCTCCCCCCCCCCTTCTAATATCACTATGTGGATAGACGTTAAATTTGGGAAGACAACAACAAAAACCCACAACACAAAACCACCCACAAACACACAAAACCCACACGAACACACACACAACACACAACCCACACTTTTCCCCATATACAAACATATATTTTAAAATACATGTTTTTTTTAAATTATGTTTTTTAAAGGGGACGTATGTATTTATATGAAAGGGAAAGAAAATCCTGTGACTTTTGAGCACCGCTCAAGGGTTGTTGAGTACAGGAAGTTGACAGTTGTACGTAAAGTGCAGTGAAAAATTTTTCCGCACCCCCCAAATTTCCCGCTCCACACGGTTCTGGGGGAAAGAAAACAGGAAAGGGGCTTTTAGCAAAAAAAAGGAGAATGACCGAAAAGGGAGAGAAAAGGGGAAATGCGGGAAATTTGTGAGGAGAACGAATCTTCTTCTTTTTTTTTTTTTTTTTAAGAAAAAGAAGAAAAGAAAAGGGAAGAAAGAAAAGGAGGGGAAGGGGAGGGGAAAAACCGACAAGAGAAACAAAGGTAAAAAATAGGGGGAAGAGGGGGAAGGGGAAGGGGGAGAAAAGAGGGGAAGGGGGAGAGAGAAGAAAAGGGGAGAGAGAAAAAAATAAAAGGGGAGAGAGAGAGATAGAAAAAATGAGGGGGAATGGGAAGAGAGAGGGGGAGTTTAGAGAGAGAGGGGGAGAAGGGAGAGAAAATAGAGAGAGGGGGTTTTAGGGGGGAGAAAAAAAATGGAGAAGAGAGAGATAAAAGAGGAGAGGGGAGGGGGAAGAGAAGAGATAGAGAGAGAAAAAAAAAATTAGAGAGAGAAAAAAATTAGAGAAAAGAAAAGGGGAGAAAAATAGAAAAGAGAAAAATTAGAGAGAAAAATTAGAGAGAGAGAGAGAGGAAAGAGAGAAAAATAGAGTAGAGGGGAAGAAGGGGGGGGGAGAAAATAGAGAAAGAGAGAAAAGAGAGAGAGAAAAAGGGGGGGGGATAGGGGGGGAAGGAAGGGGAAGAGTTTTTTTTTAGAAAGGAAAAGGGGGGGAGGAGGAAAAAAGGGGAAAAAAAGGGGGGGAGAAAGGGGGAAAAGGGGGGGGGGGGGGGGGAAAGGGGGGAGAGAAAAAAAAGGGGGGGGAAATTTAGAAAAGGGGGAAAGGGGGGAAGAAAAGAGAGGGGGGGAAAGGGAAAAGAGAAAAAAAAAAAAAAGAAAAAAGAAAAAGAAAAAAAAGGGGGTAAGAAAAAGAAAAAGAAAAAAGGGGGGGGGCGGGGAAAAGGGGAAAGGGGGAAAAAAAAGGGGGGGAGAAAAAAACTTGGGGGGGGGGGGGTGGGGGGGGGGGGGGGGGGGGGGGGGGGGGGGGGGGGGGGTGTTTGTTTTGGGGGGAAAAAAAGGACAAAAGGGGAACAATTTTTTGGGGAGCCCCCCCCCCCCCCCCCCCCCCGGGGGGGGAAACCCAAGGTACAAAAAAAGAAAACCCAAGGGGGCCCGGGGGTTTGGGGGGAGGGGGGGGGGGGGGGGGGGAGGGGGTTTTTGGGGGTTGGGGGGGGGGGGGGGGGGGGGGGGGGGGGGTTGGGGGGGGGGGGGGGGGGGGGGTCCCCCCCCCCCCCCCCCCCCCCTTCCCCCCCCCCCCCCCCCCCCCCCCCCCCCCCCCCCCCCCCCCGGGCCCCCCCCCCCCCCCCCCCCCCCCCCCCCCCCCCCCCCCCCCCCCCCCCCCCGCCCCCCCCCCCCCCCCCCCCCCCCCCACCCGTTCCCCACCCCGCCCCCCAAAAAACCCCCCCCCCCCCCCCGGGGGCCCCCCCCCCCCCCCCCCCCCCCCCCCCCCCCCCCCCCCCAATGGAAAAACATTTTCGTTTCATTTAGGCCTTAAAACCCCAAAAAAAATTTCGTTTGGGCCCCCCCCCCCCCCCCCCCCCCCCCCCCCCCCCCCCCCCCCAAAAAAAAAAAATTTAAAAAAGTAAGGGGGAAAAAATTGTAAATAATGAAATTTAAAACCAAATGTGTAAAAAACCCAAAAAGTATAAATATAAATTTTAAAAAAATATCAAAATAGAGAGAGGGGAAAAGAGAGAAAAAGGAGAGAGAGAGGAAGAGAGTAAAAAAATGGGTTGAAATAATGAATAAAAACCCGAAATGAAGAAATTGTTGGGGGTGGGAGGAAGGTAAAGGGGGGGGAAAGGGGTTTAAAGGGGAAGGGGATGGGGGGGGTTCTGGTAAACGGTTTCAAAAAGCGAAAAAGGGTAGCCAGAGCAAGACGGGGGCTTGTTTCGGGCTTGGAATGAGTTAACCCAAAATTTAGTAAACCATAAAAAAAAGCGAGAACAACGACAAATCTGTCTTTCCCCTAAACCCTTTTCCCCGGTTGGGCCTTGGGAAAAAGGGAACCCCAGATTGCCCCCCCCCCGTGGAAATTTTTCCCTCCCCGTGTGGGGGTTGACCCATCGGGAAAAAAAGAAAGAAGACTGGGGTTCCAAACCATTTCCGGACAATGAACCCCCGGGGCCAAAACCGCTCAGGGCCGTTTTCTTTCTGTCAACCGGGGAACCCTAACCCAACAGTTTCCTTGAGTTCGTGTGAAACGGTTCTTGGGGAAACCTTGCAGTGCATTACTTAACCCTTTTTCCCTTGGTGTACACGTCCGGAATTTAATCATTTTTTTTCCCCAGCCGGGCCCTTGGTGAGTCAAAAAAAGCATGGTTTTCTCCCCCAAAGGTTTTGGGCTTAAATCCCTCTGAGAGACAGATCAAAATTCCCGTGGAAAACTACATGCCCCCCCTTTGTAAAAAAACACCTAAGCCAAGGGGTCTTGAAAAAACCACCCCCTTTTCTACACTGTTACCTTAACTTTTTTTAACCCCCCCAAATTTCCTTTTCTTAAAATTTTATAAAATTCTCCCCCGGTATTTACAACAACACGGTTTTCCCCCCCTTTTAAAAAAAAAAAGAAAGAATCTGAAAAAAACCAAAAAAAAAAAAAATTTTTTTTGAAAATTTTATCCGTCATTCTTTAAACAAAAAAAAACCCAAGCCGTTGTGAAAAATCAAAAAAATTGGCCGAAACCTTTTTTTAAAAAGGGGTTTTTTGAGAAAAAAAAGAAATTTTTAAAAAACTAAAAGGGATCAAAAAAAAAATTTCCCAAAGGCCCCGGGTTTTGGTGAGCGTCATTTTCCAAAACCCCCCCCTACATAAACCCGAAAAAAAAACCAACCGGGAAAAAAATTCCCCGTTTCCCCCCAAAAGATTAAAATTAAAATTCCTGGGCCCCATGAAGAAAAAAAAACGAAAACTGAAAAAAAAAAACCCCCCAAACCACAGCAGTTTGAAACGAAATTGTTTGTTTTGTTTTCATGAAAGTATGTAAGTATGTATGTATGTTTATGTATGAAAGTTTTTAAAGAATGTATGTTTGAAATGTATGTTAAAACCAAATGAAAAACCCCCCTTAACAACAAAGCGTAATCATAAAATGATGTGCTTGTTATGTGTGCCAAAAGAAAAGGCATAATCCCAAAGTGTGTGGTGTGTGTGTGTGGTGGGGTTGTGTGGTGTGTGTGTGTGTGAGGAAAGAGAAGAGAGGGGAGAGAGAGGGGGAAGGAGAGAGAGGGGATGGGAGGGGGGAGAGGAGAAAAGAGGTTGGACCCCTGGCCTCTGTTTAAAACCCCCCCACTCCAAACCCAAAAGTTTCCAATCAGCCCCCCCTTCCATTTTCATGATCATCCCGAAACCCCTCCATCCCCCGAAAAAAACACACACCCACACCACACAAAACCACAATTAAAATCAATTCTTCCAAATTTTAAACCCTTTAAACCCCTGTTTGGGCAGGAGGATACAAATTTTCAAAGAGAAATACGAAACTCATCAAAACCCATGGGGAAAACCCATAGGGGGAATGCTAAATTTTGGGAGAACGTAACGATCCCCTTAAACAATCTTCCCTTTTTTTAAAAATTACTAATTTAAAAAACCCCAAAGGGGCGCTTCCCTTTTTGAAATAAATTTTCCCCAAAGTTGAAAAACTTGGTTTTAGTTTTTTTAAAGGGAAAAAATTTTTCACGAATCCTTAATTTTTGGCCATTCCATGAGTTGAAATAACCTTAATTTCCAAAAACCCATTTCACATTTACGACAAATACGAAATTTCCTTGGAAAAATGGTGCCCTTCCCAATTTTCCCAATTTTGAAATTTAAAGGTTCCCAAACATCTAAATTTGAATAAAGGAAAAACCCTAAATATCGGGAAAAAGGTAAAACATATAATGGTTCTTTTCCCAAAAAACCGGTCTTTTTTACTTTTATAAAATACACACTTTGGTTGCTTTTTCCAAGAAAAATTTGCCCCAATAAAACGGCTTAAAATTTTGCAACCCTTTTTTTAAACACACTTACAAATTTAAATTTCTGTTTGTAAAATAAATGAGATCCCAAAAACAAACAAAACCAGTTTAAAATTTAAAATGGCTTTTAAATAACAAGCCAGGGGTGAAAGGGAAAATTTTCCTTTTGTATATGTTCATGAAAAGATTTTATTTATTTTTGTTAAATACTTTTAAAAATCGGGAACCCAACTAATTACCCCAGAACTTATCATTTTTATTTTTAATCATTACAGAAAAAGGGATAGTTTTCCCTTTGGTTTCACAAAAAACCTTAAAATCATTGTCCTTTTTTTTTAAAATCTAAAAAAATTACTTTAAAAACGAAACAGAAATTTTTTCTAATATATAAACCCTTTTCCCCCCCCCCCCTTTTCCACCCCCATAAAACCAAAAAGGTTCCCAACTAGGAAAAAAATAATTGTATGCAAACACCCAAAGGGAAATTTCTGTTCCTGAAATTTGGGTATAATGAAAACATTGTTTGGCCAGCCTGATTAAAACACTTTTTTTGTTTTGAAAAACGAACCTGTCTGCAAAACTCAAAGGGCCCTAATATTTAATTAAAATTAAGAATTTCCCCTCTTTTTTATTTTTTTTTTTTTTCCCCACCCAAAAAAAAAAATTCACCCCTACAATTTCGCCCATGAAAAACAACTATTTTTGTTTTTTTGGATTTATTCAAATTGCCTTCCCAGCAATATATATGTAAAGGCATTAAGTTCTTTTTGGGGGGGAAAAGGGGCTGATTTAAAATTTTTCCCATTAAAATTGTATCACCACATATAAAAATCCCAAGCAATTTAAAAAAAACGGGGTTCAATTTTTAACTCTTGCTTTTTAAAAAATATTTTCAAGAGTACCCCCCCCCTTTATTGCCCCTCAGGAACTGTTGTAGTCTTTTAAAAAATAATGAAAACAATAAGGGTGAACGGTTTTTCCTTCGAACCCCCCTAAAACTCCCCAAAAAAACCGTTTTTTGCCCCTTTTTAAAAAAATGCACGATTTTATTTGTTTCAAAACTTTTGATTACAAGGGTGCGGGAAATTTTCCCCAGTTCCCCTTGACTAAACCATTGTTGCCTGCATGTCCCCAAATAGAACAAATCCCTTTTCTGAAATCAAAAAAAGGCCCCCAGTAAAATTTTCCTTTGTTGATTCCCAACATGTCAATCAATACAAAAGAACAAAGCTTTGTCAAGCTTTTGAATGCATGCTTTAAAAAACCCTGTTTGGGTTTTTCTGAAATAAGCCCCTTCCCTTTCAAAAAAAATAAGTAATTTCTGTATTTAAAATTTAAAAACGTGAAAAATTTCCTACACAATTTAAACAGTGTTATCCCTCGTAGTTATTGCAGTTTTTTGTTAAATCTCCTTTGTTTTTAAATTAGAGGGGTAAAATTAAACCCTGTCCCCCAATCTTCGGTAAAATACCCAAAACCCAAAAACACGATTAAACAAATAAAAATTTAAAACTTTGTCATAAAAGGGGAAAACTTTTCTTTTTATTCTTTCCCTTAAAAAAAACCCCCCTGCGCTTTAAAAATTTTTTAAAACATTTAATGACTCTTTAAATTTCACCCTCAGAAATTAAAACCCTTTTTTAAAAATGTTTAGATTAAAAATTTTTCCTTAAAGATACTTCATTACAAAAATTATATCATTACATCCCAGTATTTTATTAAGGGAAAGGAAAATGTTTTTTAAGCTTTTCCCAAGAGGTATGGGAAACATGATGAACCCTTTTTTGCCTTTAATTTCCTTCCAAAATCCCTTGGTTTTCCTATTTTTTAAAAGCTCGCAAATTCTCTAGCCTTTTTCCCCGGGGGCTTTCTTTTTCAGATCGTCTCAAAACATTTTATATTCTTTGCTTTTAGCAGCAAGTTTATTTAGATTGGGCCCACAGAAATTTGAACTTTAACTTTATGTTTGTTTTTAAAGTACTGGCTTGAAAAACCCTTACACCCCAATACCCAAACCAGCTTTGATTCTCCCTCGTTGAATTTTTATTATTGTAAGAATTGGGTAAGAAACCAAAATGTACCCTTTTGCTGAATCAACAAAAAATTAAACAAAAACCGCTTTCTTTCCACTGTTTTGATTTTGTGCCTTGTCAAAAAAAGTTAAAATTTTCTTTTCAAAAAAATTTTTTGTAAATTTGCAAAATTTTCCTTTTTTTCTTTAACCTTCTTTTGTTATCCCATTTTCTAATCTCTGCCCCCTCTCCCTTTGATGCAGAGAGTGTTTAAAACCCAAATTGGGTTTTAAATTGGAAAAAACCCCCGGTTTTAAAAAAAGCCGGCATAATGGGAAATCCCCCACAGAAACCAACGTAAAAAACCCATAAATTTTAAATTTTACTTGCATTTTCCATCAAAACTAAAAACCCAAGATAAACCCAAAAAAACTTTGCTTTCCTTAAAAAGTCCCGTTCCAATACCACATCTCCCCCCATTTTTCCCTTTTTAAAAATGTATTTAACAGTAAATTACTTAAATCTAAGAGCCCGACCCCCCTGGGAAATTGGGCCTTCGGGCTTATTTTGGGATTGATCTTTGAAAAAGGTTTGGGAAAATTATCTTCGCCCCTTTCCCAAAGGGGAACCATCGGAGAACCCGCCTAAAGGAACTGTTCTTTATAAATAAAATCATTCATACTTTTGGAAATACCCTTAAAATCCCCCAAAAAAAAACATAAAAAACCCCGAAATTTATCTTAAAAATGAAAGAAATTTCCCGTTTCAACCCAAAATCAAACATTTTCAATTTTGTATAAACTGAACTTTCGGGGGGTGTATAGGGCCCCCAACCCAGACATTCTTTACATCCCCGGGAAAATTTATCTTTTTAAAAGACCCAAGGACATTCCCCAGAAAAAGGTAAAATCTCCACCCGTGATGCTTTGCTTTTGAGGCTTTTCCCAAAATACCCCCCCCAACGTCGATTTCGGGGGAAATTTTTTTTTTTAAACCCCAGTTTCCTGTAATCCCAACCCCCGAACAATCAAGATAAAAAAACCCTCTTGGTCATCCTTTTTTAGTCCAAGAAAAACGGAAATGTCGAATATTTAAACTAAAGTTTCCAAAATTCAAAACTGGGAGGGGGAACGAATCCACACACATTTAAAGATAAAAAAAAACCCGGTCGCCGACCCGGGGGGCCCCCAGTGGGGGATCCACCCCATAAAAAAAAAACATGTCATCGTTTTCCCATCCCCTTTAAAAACGAAAGCTTGAAAAGAAAAGGGAACCCATTTGCGTTACCGCACTAGTGGATCGCCCCATCAAAAGATTGTTGGAAAAAATAGAAAAACCCCCCAACACATAGAAAAGTGAAAAATGATACTGCTAAAAGGGCCCCATAACTTTGGGGAAATACCCAGGGGGGGGGGAGGGGGGAGAGGGAATCCCACGCCCTCCAAGGCAAAAACCCTCCCCTGGAAGAAAGGAAAAAATTTTTGGAACCCAAAGCGGCCGGGGGTAGTTACCCTTCGGTTCACCGTCCCGGAAAAGGCTAGGGTAAAACCAAAACGAAAACCGCCGTTTTCCGGGAAGACCCGCACCCCAAATGCTGTTTCCCAGGGGCGGTTCAAAACGGGAAAAACAATTTTGCCATCAGGGGTAGTGGATCCCCTGCCCCACCCCAGGTGCGGGCCTTTAAAAATTTTTGAAAAATTTGAAGCGGGGGGTGTATTTTTTCGTCGTTCGGGTAAATCCTTAAAAGTCATTTTTGCCCCAGATCTCTTTTCCCTTTTTTTCCCATGAGGGTTCCCCTTTTGCTTCTTCGTGAAGTGAAATTTCCCCACCAGCACTGGTTTTGGGGCCCTTTTTTTTGTTTTTTGGGCCGCACCACACATACAAACACCACACCACACACACCCACCCCAACACACCCCACACACACAACCACACACACACAACACGGGGGCGCTTTGCGCGGGGCGCGCGCGCCGCCCCCGACCCCGCACGCACGCACATAAAACAACACCCCCGGCCCCAAACGCACCACGCGCAGGGCCGGGAGAGAGAGAGAGATGAGACAGACAGACGGGACGGGAAAACAGAGACAGAAAAAAAGAAGAGACAAACAAAAAGGGGAGCCCGAGCCCCAGACAGAGACTAAAAGACAGGACAAACAAAAGGAGACAGGGGACTAAAGACGGGAAAAGACAGGAAAGGCAGACAAAAGACATTTCCAACGTTTTTCAACGGGTTCCCCGAAAAGGGCCCCCCCCCCCCCCCCCCCCCCCCCCCCCCCCCCCCCCCCCCCCCCCCCCCCCCCCCCCCCCCCCCCCCCCCCCCCCCCCCCCCCAGC
>CM031605.1:24583432-24708432 GCA_018398815.1 Conus ventricosus
GTCATTACGTTGCCACGTAGGGGCCTGTAAGCCCTCAGCCCAGCAGCATGCAGCCTGTTCCGGACAGTCTGGTCGGAGATGCGACGGACACCAGCGCATGCCTGGACAGTGGACGAGGCCGGCAGGAAGCGATTGCGGAGATGTCTGAGCCGTATAAAGCGGTCCTGGGCTGGCGTTGTGATATGAGGTCGGCCTGACCTCGGGGCATCAGCTGATGACCCTGTCCTCTGGAAGCGAGTCCAAAGTCGGCATATGGTACTGGGGGAGACATTCAAAGCATGGGCCACATCAGTTGCACTCTGACCAACTTGCAAACGACCCAGGGCGTTTTCTCTCTCTGCTGGGCTCAAACGTGGCATGCTGTTTTTTGGTACGGTGTGCCTGCCGGTTGCCAAAATGACCCGGCTTTTATACTGCACTATGACCATGGTGTGTGTGTGTTCACCACTGAGTTGGGCATGCTTTGCAGGCGAAACAACAGAAGCACAACCCAATGTTTGCACTGTCGCACCTGGCCCACAACACGCACGTGCACATAGTGACAACCTGAATCAATGTTATACTAGCACGTCGACGTTCAAGACATACATCAGGGCGGTTTTTGGCGTGTTCTCAACTGTATGGTCCACCCCAGGTGGCAAAATTTCATTTTGCGTTTCTTTTTTTGAACAGTATATGTAGGGCCTACTGATGAGTCAGTGAACGTCTTGGTTCTAGGTTTAATCTGTCTTTAATGAAGGGCCTCCCGCCAATAGGACGTAAATCTCACCCTTCGTCGTGATCTCTTGCAGACTTCGCGTCAGCGCTCATGACCCACAGATAAAAAGGGACAGGCACACGAACACTCCGAGAGAAGACAGCCAATGCTCAGCATATGGTGCGGTCGAAGAAAAACTCATTTTCTGGACAGCTGCTCTAAACACAAAGTGCTACGAGTGAAGCTAAAAGAACAGCTATCGAAAATAGGTTAGCCTCAAAATTTGCTAAAACCATACCCGAATGAAATGCTAGGCAATGATGACCAACAAAGTCCTATTGCAAAATATATTCATGCTTGCGTGAATGTGAAAAGACAGTGTCTCCCTACATGAACCTCCTTGAATTTTGGTCTATTCATTGATTAACGATTTCTCACTATACCATGC
Organism: Conus ventricosus; assembly: GCA_018398815.1. Taxonomy (NCBI): domain Eukaryota; kingdom Metazoa; phylum Mollusca; class Gastropoda; order Neogastropoda; family Conidae; genus Conus; species Conus ventricosus. The sequence goes on from CM031605.1 coordinate 24,584,578, forward strand.
TGTGTCTCTAGACTTTTAAGGGTTCTCGTGACAATCAAAGTCCGAGTCTATCAGTCATAATGGAAGTTCGACCAATGAAATCACTTGTTTCCTTTGTCAGAATACAGGATCCTGGATAGATTAGTGTACAGTGCAGAAGAAGAAAAAAATTCACTCACTTCACCTTCTTTCTTTTTGGGTGAAGAAGCGAGTTTATGCCAAGTCAAACGTGTTACTACTACGACAGAACATTCAGAGAGCGGCTGTTTACATTACATTGGAATTTTGTTCTTTTCTTTTTTTTCTATCCCATCTTCTGTGCCGTCTCATTGGCTTCGCAACCACGCCGCTTATTCCGACCCCCCGTCCACAGCCGCAGCCCCGGCAATGCACAGTGAGCAGTCAACATCAAGTCATCCAGAGGCAACCCACCGGTGGAAACGGCGATGGGCGAGATTTACGTCAGATTGGCCGGAGGCCCTTAAGGACAGGCTATACTCGCAGCCGTAGGTCTGCATATTCTGGGGCAGTTTGTTGTCGCTGGCAATTAGGGGGCGAGTTTTGTTCCGTGTGGGACCGTCGTCTGTCGCCTCCGGTTCCTTTTGAACTTCTTAGATCGCATTCGGGTGTAAGTCGACCGACGATGGGCGTAGGTGTAATTCACCTTCCCCCCCCCCCCCCCCCCCCCCCCCCCCAAACAAAAGGCTTCTTCATGGCCACCAGGCGGTCTTCTTCGTGCTCGCTCGGCGCCGCGGAGACCGCCCCAAAGAGGGAGTAGGCAGAAGTCACTGAAGCGCTGCACGAGTCCCTTGTGTTATGTGTTCCACGAGCCACTACGGCCGAGGGCAATTTTCAGCTTAACTTCGTGAGGAGGGCCTCCGCGCCCGGCCACCAAGTTCCTTTTACCACGTCATTTCCAGCGGATCACGGAAACGAGCTATTCCGACAATTGCCGAGTCCGTTCGAGTGGATACGAATTCGGCCGATCCCGATCAAAAACTTCGTCTGCATTGTGCGCGGATACTTTGAAGGCAGAGTGGTGAGCTCGTACAGATGAGTACGAAAGTCGCACGTTTATTCTGTTCTTACTATGACAAAAAAGCAGAAGAGCACGCAAAACAAAGTGTGAAGTAACGACGATTTAATGCACGACACAAAACAGACAAGAAATTTTCGGCAAAATGCCTTTCCTCAGCGACAAAAAAATACAGACATAAACATGCACAATACTCCCCTTGTGAAGCCAAAGTGGTGAATGAAGTAGAAGAGGGACAGTGGAAGAGAGGGTGAGTAGAGTTCGAGGAATAGGGCACGAGGAAAGAGGGTAGAGTAAAGTGAGGAGGGGAAAAGGAGAGGGGGGGAGAGAGAGGGGGGGGGGGGGGGGGTGGGGGGGGGGGGGGGGGGGGGGGGGGGGGGGGGGGGGGGGGGGGGGGGGGGGGGGGGGGGGGAAAGAGAGGGGAGAGACAGAGAGAGAATGGAAATAGAGGAAGAGTGGAGAATGAGAGAGAGAAGAGAGGGAAGGAGAGTGAGTGGAGGGGGAGGGTGTGATGGTATGTAGTGGGGTGTTGCATATGAAGGAAATGAACAAGAGAAAGCACAATAAATAAGATACAATATACTCGAAAAAGCATTTTAAATGACAAGGGAGGGGGGGGGGGGGGGGGGGGGGAGAGAAGGGGTCAGCCGCCTAAAGCATCCGACCCAAGTCTGACCCAAAGGTAGGTTGCCCTACCCAAGCACCAAGGGGTGAGAGGGAAAACGGGAGAACCCCGAGAAAAAACCCACTAGCCAGACGCAGCTAAGAGCTGCAAGGCTCAACCCCCCCCCCCCCCCCCCCCACACACACACAAAAAAAAACAAAAAAAAAAACCACTTGCCCGCGGGCAAAACCACACACACACACACACACACACACACACACAACACACACAAGTGCGCACGCGCGCACGAACAAACACGCACGCACACATACACACGCCAATAAGCGCACACACTGGGGGGGGGGGGGGGGTAACAATGGGGAATAAATGGTAAATGTACAAACAAGGCATACATATAAGACATCTGGGTGTAGCATAGGGAAGTAGGTGGTGCTATGGTGGCGCAACAGAAAAAAAGGGGCAAAAATAAGAGCATTAACGCAAAAGATAGGTATGCGGTCATGATGAGAGGCGCTAACAACACTCCCAATGACCAAAAAAAAAAAAATTATCTATACATATATATACACACACATAATTATATATATAAATATATACATATATATATATCATATATATACTTTTTTCCTCTCCACACTTTCGTTTTATTCCATTTACTACCCTTCACTGGCTGCTTTGGGGGTGCTGTTGGGTTCTTTTTTGAACTCTTGTGGGGAGAACACCGCAGAATTATGAACTGTGGTGTGTCTCTATTTGACACCAGGAGCGCAGACACAGTCAGCCGTGTCTCCCTGATGAGTCCGATCCAGCGGATGAAAGGCCTAGGAGCAGGCAATACAAATAGATCTGCCTTCAGAAGGGATCACAATGTTCTCTCAGGCAGCTAGTGAAGGGTTTTTCATATTTATAATATATTTCCCCCATTTTCTTCATCTTCAATTTTTTTTTTTTTTTTTTTTTTTTTTCTCTAAAAGTTCAAATCTTTGCAAAGTCATTATTATAATGACGAAAGAATGTTAGCCTGCACTTTTTCCCCCACTACTTAATTGTTCAGCATTATATATATATATATATATATATATATATATATATATATATATATATATATATATATATATATATACAGATAGACAAAAAAATTAAAAAGGGGAAGAAAAAGGAGGGGAGGGAGGGGAAAGGGGAGGGCCGGGGGGAAAGAAGGAGAGACATAAAGAGAGGACAAAAAGAGGGGCCTAAAGGAAGGGTGGAAGTATGAGGGAGGCGCGGGGGAGGAGGGTGGGGGAGTGAGAGAGGAGAAGAGTAGAGGTCGAAAGTAGAGAGAAAGGAAGTAAAAAGGAAAGTAAAGAGAAGGAACGAAAGGGGGAAGGAGCCCTTCAGAGGACGATAGAAAAGGAACAAGGACGGAGGAGGTGAGGGAGAAGAAGGGAAAGGGGAGAGGGGGTAGGGGGTAGAAAAAGGGGGGGGGGGGGTGAAAGGGAAAAAAAAGGAGGGGGGGGGGGGGAGAGGAGAGGGCAAAGGAGGGTAGGAAGGAGAGGGATAGATACAAAAGTAAGTGAGAAGAAAAATAAATGAATAAATAAAAGAAAATAGAAAAAAAAACAAAAAGACAGGAGACTGGGGAGCTAACCCTACTCAGAAACTCCTGGCAAAAGATATAGGCTCTCAAACGATCATTCCAGTAGGCGCCAGGCTCTACGGTCACAAAGAGGCCACTGATGCAGACCAACCATGCACAGGTAAGTACTAAAGGGTAAAGGGAATCATAAGTCATTGTCCACCTGAATTGTCTCAGGAAAAAAAAAAAAGTACACAGAATTGCTAAGCTTTTTCATTGATACCAGCTGGATTTCTGGCGCCCAGTTTTTGAATCAGGTGAGACTCCATATCCTTCCTGTCTCTAGAGTCACTAGTTTTTCATGAGCCACAAGCCCTTCACTCTTGCATTGTGCGCGGAATGGCTGGGGAGGTTGAAGTGCTTGGCTACTGGTTTGTCCCTGTTGTATTTAATGTCAGCGAGGTGTTCCTTGAATCTGACAGTCAAAGTGCGTCCGGTCTCGCCGATGTAAAGTTTAGAACAAACGGTGCAGTGGATGATGTAGACCAAGTTAGTGGTTTGGCAGTTGAAGAATTTGGAGACAGTCATGCGTGAACTGGGTCCTTTCACTTCAATGGCAGTGCAGATGAAGGGGCAGGTCTTGCAGTTGGGCAGAGTTGGTTTGGAGAATTTTGCGCACCTGGTGGACAGAAGGTGACAACAGGTCTGTCTCTGGTTGATTCCTGGGGTTTGGGTTCCTTCTGTCCACCAGGTGCGCAAAATTCTCCAAACCAACTGGAACATCCTTCAGTCTTGTGCCCACTCAGCTAGAATTTTTCCCCAGCCCCCTCTAGTTGCCTACAAACGGGACAAGAATATCAGTGACTTGCTTGTGCGTTCCAGTCTCCAGCCTCACAGACGTCAATCTTCTGTAGGCACAACCCCATGCAATCTGCCCAACTGCAAGACCTGCCCCTTCATCTGCACTGCCATTGAAGTGAAAGGACCCGTTCACGCATGACTGTCTCCAAATTCTTCAACTGCCAAACCACTAATTTGGGTCTACATCATCCACTGCACCGTTTGTTCTAAACTTTACATGGGCGAAAACCGGACGCACTTTGACGTCAGACCCAAGGAGCCCCTCGCTGACATTAAATACAACAGGGACAAACCATAGCCAAGCACTTCAACCTCCCCAGCCATTCCGCGCACAATCCCAAGAGTGAAGGGCTTGTGGCTCATGAAAACTATGACTCTTTTCTTCCCCTTTTTTATTCTTTTGGGCTTCTGTATATTATGTGTATATTTTATATATATATGTGTGTGTATATATATGTATAGATAATTTTTTTTTTTTTTTTTTGGTCATTGGGAGTGTTTTTTAGCGCCTCTCATCATGACCGCATATCTATCTTTTTTCGTTAATGCTCTTATTTTTGCCCCTTTTTTCTGTTGCGGGCCCCCATAGCACCACCTACTTCCCTATGCTAAACCCAGTGTCTTATGTATGCCTTGTTCGTACAATTTACCCATTTATTCCCCATTGTTAACCCCCCCCCCCCCCCCCCCCCCCCAGTGTGTGCGCTTATTTGGGGTGTGTAAAGTGTCGTGCGTGTTTGTTCGTGCGCCCCGCGCGCACTTGTGGTGTGTGTGTGTGGTGTGTGTGTGTGTGTGTGTGTGTGTGTGTGTGTGTGTGTGTGTTTTGCCCGCGGGCAAGTGGTTTTTTTTTGTTTTTTTTGTGGTGTGTGTGGGGGGGGGGGGTGGGGGGGGGGGGGGGGGGGTGAGCCTTGCAGCTCTTAGCTGCGTCTGGGTAGTGGGTTTTTTCTCGGGTTTCTCCCGTTTTCCCTCTCACCCCTTGGTGCTTGGGTAGGGCAACCTACCCTTGGGGGCAGACTTGGGGCGGATGCTTTAGGCGGCTGACCCCCTTCTCTCTCCCCCCCCCCCCCCCCTCCCCTTGCATTTAAAATGCTTTTTCGAGTATATTGTATCTTTTTATTGTGCTTTCTCTTGTTCATTTCCTTCATATCAACACCCCCACTACATACCATCACACCCTCCCCCTCCACTCACTCTCCTTCCCCTCCTCTTCTCTCTCTCATTCTCCACTCTTCCTCACTTCCATTCTCTCTCTTTCTCTCCCTCTCTTTCTCCCTCCCCCCCCCCCCCCTCTCCCCTCTCTCTCTCTCTCTCTCCCTCTCCTCCTTTTCCTCCTCCTCACTTTACTCTACCCTCTTTCCTCGTGCCCTATTCCTCGAACTCTACTCACCCTCTCTTCCACTGTCCCTCTTCTACTTCATTCACCACTTTGGCTTCACAAGGGGAGTATTGTGCATGTTTATGTCTGTATTTTTTTTTTGTCGCTGAGGAAGGCATTTTGCCGAAAATTTCTTGTCCTGTTTTGTGTCGGGGCATTAAATCGTCGTTACTTCACACTTTGTTTTGTGTGCTCTTCTGCTTTTTTGTCGTGTTTCAGTAACGCCGCAGTTTGTTTCATTGCCGTTTGTTCTTATCTATGGACAGATCACACTTGTTAAATTGAATGAACGCGCTGAGGATGGAAAAGAAGGTGAAGAATAGCCACAGCTAACAAAATAAATGGTAAGACGTTCTATCTAAGGTAAGTGTTTACCCAATTTTATTGAGGACCGACAAAGTGTGAAGCGAATTTCACATTCAGACCTTTTGAGTCAAATATTGCAGCAAATATTCCTCAGACTGAAGGAGTACTCTCTTTCATCACAGAATACTTCATCGATGACGCAGAGAATTAGTTATTGTGAAACTTGCGCAAACTTCAGGAAGGACAATCTGCGCTCGCCGTCCACGCGTGATCGCATCAAGAAGTCAGTCGGTAGCCTCCCTTGAGACTTCGGTAACGTCCGTACGCCCTCGGAATGCTGTGTTCGGGCGTCCAGCTGGAACTGACGTGGTAAAAAGAACTTACCCTCTCAGCCCAAAGCACGGTATTCCAGGCCATGGTATTCGTAATCAGACAGCGCTCCCTCGCCGATCGGTCCACATCTCCAGACAAGTTAAAATTAAATACCGTTTCAAAACTGAACAACAATTTCCCTCTGCCGGTGCTGTGTGGAAAAGGGCTTTAGGGTGCCACATGGTGCAGATCAAAACCAGCCATTGTCATCGATGACCCAACACTCCCTGATAACCTTTAACTAACCTTGCAGTGCTAAGTTTGACAGACTGCACACTAGTCTAGTAGGCCTACCCCGAATAATCTCCTCTGGCGTGTGTTCTCTACCCGTTGAAGTGCAGGAAACTGTGTTCGCGAATTTTCCAGGTGCTAGAATACTGAGGGGTAGGCCTAAACAGGAGCTAGCCACATTTTTTGTTTAAAGCCAGCGATGTTGTTTGAGTATCACGTCTGTTCTGAACCAAGATGCACATCAGATTACTCCCCTTTTCATCGATTGCACATCAGGTTACCCCCCTTTTCATTGATTGCACATCAGATTACCCCCCTTTTCATTGATCTTTTCAATAACCCTCTTTCACAAAGCAATACGCCGATGCGTTTTTAAATCAGCGAGTATTGTCCCCGTTTCTAAACGTGTCAAAGCAGTCACACTCAGTGATTACTCTCGTTCTCTGTATGAACTAGTGATCGCCCTGCAAAGTTTGCCTGCCGGTCTTAGCCACCAATGTCAGGAGAGAAAAAAACAACAACATGTAGCCAGACCTGTTCATCCCCCCCCCCCCCCCCCCCCAGTGACAGCGTTCTCTGCTCCAAGGGAAAGACAGAAAGAAAAGAGCGAACATTGTGTTGATGGATACGGTCTGAAAGTGAAATCAGGTTCCGCAAGACCTGTTCCAGAAAGCACTCAGAAGGACAGTCACGTAGACAAAACCTCTCGCTGGAATTCGTAATACAATATACCCTGAAGGGAGATGCTATAGAAGTCCGTGTCAGCGCATGATACGCTCCAAGATACACAGAACGTATCTTGTAGTCTCTTCACACACACACACACACACACACACCACACACACACACACACACACACACACACACCTTTCTCTCTCTCTCTCTCTCTCTCTCTCTCTCTCTCTCTCTCTCTCTCTCTCTAATGCCTCAACACTGTATGATCTATGTAGGGTAAATTCACAGAAATCTCTAACTGGGACTCATAGGCGCGCTCCAAAGGTTGTTCTTCCGAAACCTTATTTGACGGACGAAAAACGAATTAGCGATGGGCATCTTCCCTTTATGAAATCAGCTACAGAACAGTAAAGCGGTCAGGATGTTCCGGGTGGTGAGTGGGTTTTCCCCTCCTACACCAACCACTGGACTTCCGCGAAATCAATCTCAAAACACGGACAACATACCCTAATCAGAAAGACAAGAACAGATCGGTTTAACACGAGCCTCGCTTTTTTTTTTTCTTTCTAGAAAAAGGCCCTTGGAACTCTTGAACAAATAACATCAAGCATAACAGCAGTCTCGATTTCTCTCAATCATCCATACAAATAACTTTGGTTTCCAGCATTTAAGAAGTCCAAAGCTGATGCATAATCATTCTGATGTTAAATTGTTCATCACGCTAACTGAGACGGAAGAAAGATCGCAATTATCTTATCATTTGACGTTTACACGTAACTGCTCAGGTTTTCACACTTCATGTGTCGTTGAAAACCCTCACCCATATACCCCCCCCCCCCCCCCCCCCCCCCACTTCCCGACCCCCTCCTGCAGTGTTCCATCTCCCTGTGAATTGATGTCGTCATTCTGTGAATCTCTCTCTCTCTCTCTCTCTCTCTCCCCTCTCTCTCTCTCTCTCTCTCTGAGGTTTGTGAGTCGGGGGTAGGAGAGGGTGGTACGAGACGAGAAAAGCCCATGCGCGCATGTATGCGCATAATTATTGTTCAGAGCACCGGCTCTCTTTCGTTATACCGTAAGTACATCAATTTCCATGTCTTTTACGTGCTTTCATCAGCGGCGTGGTGTGTGTGTGTGTGTGTGTGTGTGTGTGTGTGTGTGTGTTGTCGTCGGTTTAATGTCCTTCCACTATAGTGATTCAGACAGTTTATGTGTGGGTGAATGAAGTATGCAAGTGTATGAACTAACAATAGAATATGACATCCCCCCCCCCCCCCCCCCCCCCCCCCTCATCTCCCATCCCTCGTGTGTTATTATTTTCTAGCACTGAGCCATCTGTAAAATTTTCAGGTGTGTGTGTGTGTGTGTGTGTGTGTGTGTGTGTGTGTGTGTGTGTGTGTGTGTGTGTGTCCCATAGCTAGGTGAAAAAAGCATGATTTGCTAAAAGTACACATGTAAAATTCTCTCTCTCTCTCTCTCTCTCTCTCTCTCTCTCTCTCTCTCTCTCTCTCTCTCTCTCTCTCTTCACTGTTGATTTTAATCGTTGTAATCATAATTCATTAGACGAATGTTAAGTTTACAACTGATTCTATTGATGCATTGTATACTCATGTTGATAAATGCGTGTTTGTGTGCTGATGCTTATGAAAATCTATATCCCTATCCATCGCTTTTTGTACCCCTGAAATTGTCCGTCTCCTATGTAATTCGTCTTTGTATACAGTGAGTAAATGCTGAGAAATCCGTCATAGGCTGATGGTCTGGTCCTGATGGTAAAACTTGGTTTGTAGTTCTTTGTATCCGTTCATTTGTTCTGTAGTTGTTCCCTCCCCCTCCCTCCTTCTTCCCCCATAAATTCATCTTTTCACTTATGTTAACGGAAAAACTAGTCCATCTACGACCTATCATTATACACTCTGAACATATCAGTTTATCAATTTTTTTGGCTTTGGGTTACTGGTTACGCTTAGTCCCTTAGCAGGGCAAGAGCCGAACGGAAAAAAACCCAAACGAAACAACAACATATATATGCACTTGTGGTGACACGACAATTGAGCGCCAACAATTGAGCGCCAACAATTGAGCGCCGGACAATTGAGCGCCGTACAATTGAGCGCCGGACAATTGAGCGCCACACGCACGCACGCACACACGCACACACACACGCACACACACACACACACACACACACACACACACACACACACACACACACACACACACACACACACACAAACACACTGACAGAACAGTGAAAGTTATACTGATATCCTATATTGACAGATTTCCATGTCAGTGCATAAACACCTCACGTGTACACCCACGCACCCACATACATATTATGCACTCGCCTACACAGCACACACATAATAAACAAACATAAAAAAACTGACTAACCAACGCACCCGCACACACAAACAGAACACAGACACATACAAAGCATACACATAGTGAGCAATCGATTCAACTGTAAGTTGGATTAAAACTCGCACACACGCAGACACACAGACACACAGACAGACACACACACACACACACACACACACACACACACACACACACACACACACACACAGCACACACATAATAAACAAACATAAAAAAAATTGGTTATTATATCGGATGTGCGACGACAACTCATGTTTACAGTAAAAAATAAAAAAAACGGCGCTCAATTGTACGGCGCTCAATTGTCAGGCGTTCAATTGTCCGGCGCTCAATTGTTGGCGCTCAATTGTTGGCGCTCAATTGTCATGGAACCATGCACTTGTTTGTCTTGTTGCTCCAGAAAACAAAACATCATCATCATCTCTCTCCCTCTGTGTGTGTGTGTGTGTGTGTGTGTGTGTGTGTGTGTGTGTGTGTGTGTGTGCGTGTGTGTGTGTGTGTGTGCGCGCTTCTCTCTCTGTCTCTCTCTAATGGAGTACTGTCTTTACCCCACCCCACCCCCCACACAGAGTATGTGTCCAAAGACAGGACAGCGTGTAGATCAGTGTATATCTACTTACCTCATCTGTGACCATGTTAGCCTGCACCTGCAACTCCAGCAGCTCAGATCGCATGGTGCCGTCCGACATGTTTCTGCCGTCCCTTCTGATGTCGGCCATCTTGTGCTTAATTAAAAGCTCTTTTCCACTCACTGGGATTTTCGTTCCTCCTTTTTCTTTTCTTTTCTTTTTCTTTCTTTCTCTGTCTTTTTCTCTCTTTTTTTTTTCTTTTGAATATTTATCTCCTCTACAACAATTCCGTTTCAAAGCGGCAGGGAGACAAACTGATGTGGACTTTCTTGACAGAAAAAAAACAAACTATTATCGCAGCCAGCTCGCTTGAAGCCAATTTCTGGCTGTGCAATCTATGTGTGAAAGAGACGAGCGTTTTGTTTGTGACGATGATCCAAACAACAACAACAACAACAAAAGAAAAGAAAAAAAAGAACAGAAAAAAAAGGTTCCGATAATGCACGGCTCACGAAGAGCTCAAAGTCTCCCTATAACACTGGCCAGTAACGTGTTCAAAAAGATATTTATCACTCACTCTTCTGTCAGTCTCTATAAACAAACTACGACGCGCTCTTCAACTGTAGATCAATGCACAAACCAACCGTACACATCGGCTGGTAGGAAAAAAAAGAAATTGTCACAGACCGGTGTTACAGAACCCGGATGTCCGTGAACCAAACGCACACATGTAACTTGAACATGCGAGGATGCGCCTCATCGATTAGTCTGTTAATAGCCACTCCACTCTTGACTTGTTATGTTCACTGTGGTGTAAGTTATCATGCTTGCTGTGTTGCACAATAGCCTACTGGTTTTGTAGTGTGGTGAAGTGTAGGGTAGTGTAGTGTAGTGTGGTGTGGTATTAGTGTAGTGTTAGTGTAGTGTAGTGCAGTGTAGTGTAACGTAGAGTAGTGTTGTGTAGTGTAGTGTAGCAGTGCAGTATAGCATAGTGTAGTTTTGTGCAGTGCAGAGTAAAGCGATGGAGTGTAGTGTAGTGTAGTGTAGTGTAGTGTAATGTGGTATGGTTTGGTGTAGTGTGATGTGATATGGGTGGGGTGTAATGTAGCCTAGTGTAGTGTAGTATACTGTGGTGTAGTTAAGTGCGGTGTTGGAGAGAGAGAGAGAAGAGAGAGAGAGAGAGAGAGATGGATAGAGAGACGGATACATGACACAAAAAATGATTTCGTTTACATTTAAAAGCAACAGTTGTGTCACTTTAAGTGAACGTGTCCTAGCTGCTGTGAATCGACTGATAAAAAGACACCATATCATATGTGGCATCGTTTTATGGGTCAAACTACGTCAGATACAAAGACACCATATCATATGTGGCATCGTTTTATGGGTCAAACTTTGAAAGCTTGTCGGAGTCAAGATATTATTCTCGTTGGTCCGAGTCATATCATGAGTCAGGATGAGATCATCTAAAACCTAACAACTGTGCCCAAAGCAAAGACATGATCCTATTGCACGATTTATTTCTTAGTGCTTGTAGGCCTACAACAGTCGTGTGTATGTTGTGAGTGTCCGTGTACCAAACCCGTGATCTGAGCTGCACACACACACACACACACACGCGCGCGGGCATGCGCGCGCTCACACACACACACACACACGCACAAAACGCACGGACACACACTCGCACGCACGTACACACACACACACACACAAACGCATGCATGCACGCACGCGCATATACATACACGTTTACACACACACACACACACACACAGGTTTGGGGCAGGCTTTCGCCTGGACCCAGAAAGTGCAACATCAAACTTACGACGTGTATGCAACATTACCGCCGCACAAAGTATTATCACGTGCTCCGACCACCTCTCCTCCCCCGGCATGAGCTGATAAAACAAAGGATACCGAGAGAAATTTCGAAGCGTGCGACGTGGGAGGGGGGAGAAACAGTTCATATGTAGACTTTTAACTTACCTCCCATTTCACATGTAGATTTACTACTTATTTCAATTTCACATACAGATTTGTAACTTACCTCCATTTCACATACAGATTTGTAACTTACCTCCATTTCACATACAGATTTGTAACTTACCTCCATCAATCGTTAGCATTGTCCAAACAGGACCAGGCATTTTACCTACTGGCTGAACTCATCCTCTGTAAGCAGCTGTGATGACGCAATGTCACACGAGTCAAAAGCTTTGATGGTTGAACAAGGTGCTTCCAGCCTAGCTGACCTCATCAAGCAGGTATTGTGTGTGTGTGTGTGTGTGTGTGTGTGTGCGCGCGCGTGTGTGTGTGTGTGTGTGTGTGTGTGTGTGTGTGTGTGTGAGTGCGTGTGTTATGAGTGAGAGATATAGATAAAGACAGAGAGGCAGAGAGAGAGAGAGCGAGAGCGAGAGAAAGTGCTTATATGTTGTGTGTGTGTGTGTGTGTGTTGTGAGTGAAAGAGGGAGAGAGAGAGATGGAGACAGACACAGAGAGAGAGACAAACAGAGAGAGAGAGAGAGTGCTTATATCTAGACATGTTTTGTGCTAAAACGAGCGTGTGTGCGTGTGTGTGTCAACCTCGGGGTATGTCAGTGGAGGAAGGACTAGCGCACAGCCCAAACACACTCACAGCTTGCTTACAATCTCATTCATATAATTATCATGCATTCGTCACATCAAACCACTAGTAAAGTCTATAACTTTACTACACATGATCATAGAACCAGACATCAATGCGTATGGAGTCAAACAAAACAAAACAATCTCTCTTTCCTTGAACTTCACAAAACCATTTATCTAAATCATCATTAACTAACCCGGGTATAAATAGATTTTTCACTTTACCTGGCCAGGTGATCTTAAACTATTCACGAATCACTGTCTTTCTCTTTTTTTTTTTTCTTTTTTTCTTTTCACTGTCACTTTCCAACAAACACAATGCTGGCATGGCAGGAAACGCTGGATGTCGGTTTGGGAAGCTGGCAGGGGTTTTTGACCACGGGCGGGGGGGTCAGTTGGAGTGCTGAAAGGGGCGCGCCAGGTATGAGGTCAAACCCCGGTCAGAGGGAACAGTGACTATCAAACGTCTGTTTCCTTTCTTTCTTCTGCATTAACGCATTCCCTCCTCTTCCCCCTTTTCTGTCTGCTATCAAAGGCTGGTTGCTTTTTTTTCTTTTTTTTTTTTTTTTTTTTTCCTTCATCATTTTAAATCTCTCGCCACATCTTCTTAGTCCTCCCTGGACTCTATCTCGTGAACCCTAAAATTGGTTCTCTTCTCTCCCCCCTTCTTCTCTCTCCCTTTTCTCCGGCAACCCTAAGTACACCCAGAACCCTCTTCCTCTCTCTCTCTTCTTGTTCTTTCCCTCCTTCTTCTCTCACGTTCCCATTTATCCTAAAACCCCCTGTAAAAGGGGCGAGCCCCCTTGGTCATTTTTTCCCGCCTTATATTTTGGGTTGCCCCCCCTCTATTTTCATTGGATATGAAATCTGACAGTCACTTCTACCTGCCTTGCTCCTGGGTGGTAAAAGGGCTTTAATTAATTGCTGACCCCCCCCTACCAAATTTCCCCCCCCCTTTTCCCCGGCACGTCCGGCTTAATTGGGGGGACGGTCCTACCAAATTGGCGGGATGAGTCTCCCCCCGGCTTGGCCCGTCTGGGCGCTCGGGCTCGGTCAAGCGGCTTAGTCCGTCTGGGGGGCCCCGGACCGTTCCGTGGAGCCCCGTTGTTAAATTTTGGCTGGACCCGACAATGGGGCCGTTCCGGGGCCCAGGTGTTTGAGTTGGAGTTTATGCCCAAAAAAAAATGGCGGGCGCCCTAAACAAAAATTCTATTTTTGTCCTGCAATTTCCCCCTTGCAAAAAAATGCTCCGCTTGTCTCAAAAACCGGGTACAAAAAAAAAAATGAATTGTGATGTGGTTTACCGGCAGCTACGAAAGGGAGAAAACTAAAGATATAGATAATGGGGGGGGGCCTGGGATTCGAGGGGTTAGAAAGATGGGGAAACAAGCAACGCTTTAACCTCGTCAAGTCTTTGCCTCCATCTTCTTTTGCAAGTCTCCCCCCCAAAAAACCAATTCACAGGGTGGCACGCCCTTTGACCTTCGGTCAAAGTTCGAGAGACGGAGAACGCGCGTTTCGTGCAGAAAAGTTCGAGGCATCATCAGGGCCCCGTCGTTTGCCTCACCAAGTTTTTAAACGGGTCCCGGCGGCAGGGCCCGGGTTTGGGCGAAGGGTTTTGAACGATTCACGGGGGATCAGGCTTAAGCACAAGACACAAAGAAAAACAAGTAAGTGTCTTTCTGTACTATGGGGGAAGTTGCTGCGACATTTGAACCTAACAATCTGGGAAAAATGAGGGCGATCTCCTTAGACGTCATGCTAAAGCTTTCAATGATTTTTGAAACAGAAAACGTCATTGTAAAAAGAGCTGTTTAAACGGAGAACGCGGGGGACCCTGGGAAACAATTGATTTTTTATACAGGACTGTATAAAGGGCTAAAGAATTTTTCTTTTGGGACATAAAGGAAGGTTTTTCGTGTTGAAATAGTAGTTGGAGTTAGAGAGACTCTTTATAAACGCCTTCAGTCAAAACCCAAACTAACTTTAAATGATGCCGGCAGATTGCAGGGGGCAGGGGCAAGGAAAGAAACCAACCCTTCTCGTGGTAAAACCCTCACATCATAGCAGTGTCAACATAAAGAAAAAAAGAAATTTGATTACAAAACAAAAGGCCAGAAGAGGTAGAAGGGACACCCCAAAAAGAAAAAATGTCACGGGGAAAAAGAACCAATAGTAAAAAAACAGCTGCCCGCTGGGACGGAATGCGGCAAATGGGGGAAAAAGGACATCAAAGCATTTCCCGAAGTGGTCAATACTAGAGTGAAAGAAGCTCAGCGTTCGACTCGATCTAAAGCTATTATTTAGAACAATTTTCAGTTTGAAGAGAAGGGACAGCAGACTTTGCGTAACGGGTTTTTGCACAAATTAAAAAGGAACGGGTTTGGGCGTGTCTGTACTAGTGAAGGTGGCCCCTCAAAAAACACTAAACGACAAATAAAGTTCTTCGGGCCCAGGGGGAAAGAAATTGAGTTTTGGTCCAGGAATCACGTTTCAATCAAGACGTAAAATTACAGAAAGGATGTAGTTTCAAAGGGCGACACATCACTACTAGGAAATTTGCAGTGACAAATGGGGTTAGTTACAGTGTTACCATGTCACACACCCCCCCAATTTGGATCCCAAAAGGGTTTCCAGCACGGTTCAAGGGCCTAGGTCACTTGAAAAGGGCTCCCTCTCCATCAAGTTGATCCAGACGTTCGACCTACCTGCTCTACGCACCACGCAAGGTCCCCATGCCCTAAAGCCAAAAGTCAAGAAAGAAATTGACCGCATGTACAGAAGGGGTCTTTTCCCCGAAGGGAAACCCAATACTGGGCCCGGGGGGTGTTGTCGGAAAAAACCCAAAGGGCTCCGCCCGCATCTGCATCGATACACCAAACCCAAAAACGGGAAAAGAGAATTCACCCAATGGCCTCTGTAGTGAATCCTCGCCAGCTTGCTGGTCAAAGGTGTTTGTAAGTTTGTCCCCGCGCGGGTTTTGGCAAAGGAAAACTTTCTGAAGAATCCAAAAAAACTCCTACTTTCGTCATAATGAAGGACGCTTTGCCTTCAACAGGGTCCCCAGGGGCTCATTTCTGCGTAGGTTTTTTTGGCATTGTCAAAATATTCTCGCACCCGGGAAAGGAGCCACTCCCCAAGGCCGGGGTTTGGTTCATGTGTGACCGGGGAAAACATGATCAGATAGTGATCAGTGCTTAAACGACTGAAGAGTGGCCTGCATTGAACGAGAAATTGAATTTCTCCAAGTCTCAGTTCGTTTCCGGGGCACTCATCGCTTGTGGCATTCACGCAGCCCCCAGAAAAATGAGGCCCATACCTTTCCCCAAAAACCGAAAAAATGTCATAAATTTCAGAGCTGAGGGGAAGCTGAACACTTGCCAAATTTACCCCTGAACTTCCCGCTCACTGCCCCTCTTCGTACGCGCACAAAAAGATACTCATGGCCTGGGGCCCGACCAAAAATGGCTTTCAAGGATAAAAAACCCTTAGCTCCCCGCCAGTTCTTGGCACTACTCAACCGCGCGAAAACAATCATCGAGCTGACGCATAAAAACTCGGCTTTTGGCCAATGTTCCAGAAGCAAAAGAGGGCCCCGAAACCCCCATTTGCTACTTTTCCCGATCCTTCAGAAATGGGAGTTTTGCTACCATCAAAAAGGGAAAGCACGGGGCAGAAACAGGGCCTGGAAAGTACGGACTACATCCTAGGTCTTCATGTGCACTAGAGAAAAGATACAAACCTCTGTGCCCCTCCCCCCCAAAAAAATTTCAAAAGATGCCCCCTCGCATCCTACGTTTCCGCATGAGGCTTTTGGGGTACTTTAAAAGCGTGAGGGGTGGGGAAACAACAAACACAGCAGAGCATTTCCGTGCCCCCGTATGGGAACCCAAAGAAGATGACATACTTTCATTTTCAGGGGACAAATTCACAGACCGTGTACAGAATCAAAACCCTGTATTAGCAAAAAAACTGAAAGAAATTCAGCAGCACGAAACTGATAAAGAACTGTCTCAAATTAAACTACTGTAGAGTGGTGGCCAGCTTAATCCCAGAAAACCAATACTAAAACCCTCTGGGAATAAGCAACATTTCCCCTTTTGTGTGTTTGTTTTCCTACGACTCTCGCATTGATCCCCAGATCTGAGACTAGAAAAACGGAAAAATCCCCCCGCGGCCCCTGGTCCCAAGACCGAGACTTCTACCTCACAGGGGCCTTTCTCTTTCCGTCGATAGAAGAATGGTGAACAAATGAACACAGGCCCTTCCCCGCCCAGAAAAAAAGACCTCTTTCCCATCACTTTCCCGACCGTCCTTGGCCAGACGGGGAAATGGATTTGTTCAAAAATAAAAGGGAAAACCTCCCGATGGGGTGGATTTTCTCACTTTGGGGCAGAATTCGACATTGGAGAAGTTCCCAGCCCCTACCCACAAAAGCTGAAAAGCTTCTCGCCTTTTCAGGGATACCTGACACATGTTCTGACAATGGCCCTCTTTGCGTCGCAAAATTCCACAGTTTGCAGAAGAGTATGGTTTATTCACCAACAAGTTCCAAGTACAGCCAGAGAAAACGGTGCAGCGAACGAGCGTACAGACATCAAAAACAGCGAAGAAAACCCAAAAAGATCCCCCCTTTGCCTTCTCCAATACGGGGCACCCCGCCCCAAAAATGGGTATTCACCTCTGACCCTGAGGGAAAAAAAATGAAAAAAACCCTTCCCAACCCTTCCCCCTTTTCCCCCTCACCCCCCCAAAAAAACCCAAAAAACACCCAAACTAAAACCAAAACATGCAAAGGGAAAAAAAAACGGAAACACCCCCAAAAGTACAAACCAAACACCCCTCAAAGCCTTTCCCCAAAAATTTACTAAAAGATTGGGGTTTGGTGTTTTTTGTTTTTTTTTTTTTGTGGGGGGGGGGGTGTAACCCCCTTTGGTTTCCCCCCCGGAAGTGAGCGAGAACGCCACCATCACCACAACTCGACAGATAGGAACGGCCAACATATCGAAGACGGACCCCCCCCGCAAAAAATCTCTCTAAAGAGGCAGAACCCTAACCTTGCCCTGTTGTTTTTTCCAAAAAAAAAAAGGGGCGGGTGCAAAAAGCCGAAAAACTGAATTTGTAGAAGGTCAATCAAATCTTCCCTTCCGGTTCAAAAAAATCAACCCAAAGCCGGGTTTTTACTTAAAAGGGTTTTTGTAAATTTTTTTTTTTTACAAGCTCTGGTGCTGGCTTTTTTCTAAATGAAGTCGTGTAGTGGGGCTATGCTTTTCTGGCCCTTTTTTTAATTTTCATGCTTAGCCATGTAGTTGGAGCTAGCTTTTTTTCACGTTGCCATAGTTAGTCGTGAGTTGAGAGCCATTTTTTATTTTATTTAGGGAATTTCTCTTCATTTGGGAAAGGGAAAAACCAGGAAAAAAATTTCTGTTTGGAAAACAATATCAGAATGAACTCCCTTTTTAAAGGGTGTTTTGAGTTGTTTTGCATGCAATTTTTTTTTTTTTATTTCAAGCTACTATTTGCCTATCCTTTAAATTTTAATGCTTCAGTTTTTTTTAAAAGGGGCAGGGGGAAAAAAAAATAATAGAACAAGGATTTGTTTTTTATTGTTTTTTTTAAAAAAAATTGTGTTAATTTGAGAATTTATTTTAAATTTTAAATTGTTAAGTGCCCCCATAAAAAGATGTTTTTTTGTGAATTTTAAAAATGGGGAGCAGAATTGAACTTTTGAAAGTTTTTTGGAGAAAAACAAACTTTTTAATATTATTAAATTTTATTCCTTAGTGAAAAAATTGTCCCCCCACTCAAAAAGGGGGTGTGGTTTTCCCGTACAGCTCGTAAGGGAATAACTAAAATATGTAATGAGGGGCGCTAGGATTCGGGGGTTACAAAAGGGAGGAATAAACAAGAAAAGGGCTTTAATCGCCGAAAGTTTTTGCCCCCCCACTTTCAGTCTAAAAAGTCTCCCACCCACAAACACATTTACCTGCACAAAACTACACGCGCAAAGTTTGGAAAATACTTAAAACAAACGGTTTTAATTCTAAAAAATATTGGGAAATTCCACCCAATGAGTTATCATTGACGGCGCTTTTGCCTTTTTTTAAACTCTTTTCTGATAACTCTTGCGCCCTATGAAATTTCCCCCTCCCCTGCGGATTTCCTCTCCCCCTTTTTCCAACACTTTGAAGAGCAAAATTTTTTTATGATCACGCCCATACACTTCACTGGGAAATCCCCATCCTCCTTTTTGCAAATAATGCTCATACACAAGCCTGTAGCTCCAAGCATAACACATTAATGAACAAGTCCACAAAAAAAATTTTAAAAGTCTCCACAAAAAAATGAACCATACCCAACGGGATGAACCCCAAACCCACTAAACTAACTGTAAATCAACACTATTATCAACGCACCCCGGTATGATGACTTCCCTGAGTTGCGTTCTAGACAAACGGCTTAATGTCGCTCCTACATTCGTCGACGGGAAGTCTGCCTCGGTCCTGTGGGGCTGCGCCATTCCCCAAAAGAAAGCACCTTTGTTTTTTTTGCTGGCCCCCGCGGAATTTGAGTGGTTGTATTCTCATCACGAACTCTTTCCCAAAAAAGTTTTGTGGAATTTCTGCAAGCCCACCGACAGCTAAACCCCTTCTCTACGTTGCGTACCCTTCCCCTTTGTAAATTTCCGCTAGCATCCCACGGGAAAACTCGACCCCTTCATGCCCCTGCAACAACTGACCTCCCCCCACCCCTGATGCATCTGTAGCAACAGAAATGGTTTAGAATACAGGTTTCAAGATGGGAGGGGGAGCCTAGTCGTTCTGCACTGCCTGCGTGTTTGTCTGCAGGTCTGACCTCGCCCACTGGGGTTTCCCTGCCTTGCCCAAAATCACTGAGAGATCGTGGTGCTGCAAAATTTGGAAAAAATCCTGTAAAGCCAATAAAAAACCTGCACTCCGGTTTTTGTTTTGGTCTTGGGTTCCTAAATTATATTTTCCCCACCTTTCCCTTTTTGGCGCCTTGTGTCCCCTCCGACAAAAAAAAGGAACCCCAGGTGGAAAACAAACCTGGCATTTTGTTGGTCGGCTGTGAGTTTGGGGCTTGTCCATCCTCTCCAAAACGCTCCTACGCTCCATATGCCCTCCTGCTCGATCTATGAATGTCTCCAGAAATTCACTACCCCTTTTCCAACCCTCAAAATTTCCCTCTTTTCCCCGGGGAGAAAGCGGTGCGTTGCCCATGAAAAAGGGAATACCGCCATGGTATCCCCCATAGGGTGGAAGCGTGCTTTTTGACCCCTCATCGGGGCTATTTGCCAAAAACCCCTTCCCTCAGATCTACCTGGTGAAGTACTTGCTCTTGCTCGGGGCGCCTGACGTAGGTCCTCCACGTTCGGTATATTTTGCATCGACCGGGTGACACTGTTCAGACCCCTTAGCAACACAGAATGAGCTCCCCTGATTTTTTCCCTCACTGGGGCGAGGGTGCCTATTTGTATTGGCGGTAACCCCCCCAAGGCCAACATTTTTTTCCCCCTCCTCCTCGACACTTGCCTGGTGGCTTGGGGCCGGGTAGGCTTTCACGTGGGTTTTTTGCGATTTTAAACTCCAGACATGTCTCTAGATTTGTCCTGGGGTTTTATCAGTCAGGGCGCACTTATGCTTTAGGCCCCCTAACTTCCTTTTCCCTTTTCCGTCTAGCCCTTCATCAGTGACACATCCCTGTTGATCCCCCTGGAAACTAGGCAACAAAATCTCCCCTTCTTCGCGGGGTCCCCTTTTCACCCCCACAAGATTGGCTCGCTAGTGCTGCGTCTCCCTGAATTTTTGCGGAGCAATTTTGCTGGAAAAGTTTTGGTTTCCCTTTCCTCAATTCGGTAATCGTCCCCTTTTAAATGATGGTGTGGCCTTTCCAATGCATCCGCTTGTTGTGACCCCGGGGGAAGCAGTACCGGGACTTGATCTCCCCCCTTGGGGGATTGCCCCTCACCTTCCTGCTATTGCTTCTTTGAAACACCTAGCCCTGCAAACTCCCCCTTGCAACCTTCGTTCCTCTGCATTGGTAAGTCCCCCCTACTGTAAGGGGTTTTGCTCTTTGACTCCTGTTCTCCCGGCCCACACTCTTGAGAATACACACGGTCCCCGAACTGCCGCCCATACGCAGCTCAAGGGGTAAAAGCCTTGCTCTCTGGGGCTTCCCTGTGGCGAAACAGTCCGCGGAAATGTAGCGGTCCCAATCGCGGGCCTTTCCCCAGGCTTTTTTAAAGGCCCCTTCAGCCCCCATTGATCTTTCCACCAAGCCATTGCTTGTGGGGTTTGGGGTGTGAGAAGCTGGTGATCCCTCAGCCTGGACCCCCCTTCACCCCTGAGGAAAACTGGACCCTCTGTCACGAGTTTTGGGTCGGCACACCCACGCGAGAAAAGATGTCTACCACCCTTCAAAATTTGTGACGGCACCCCCACCGGAAAGATGTTCCACCCTTCACGACCTTTGCGTTCCACGCCTTTCATTGCGAGTTTGGGTATCGGTCGGTAGCCCCGGCGCAAACCACAACGTGCCCACCTTTAAAACGGGGCAAATTTGGGCCAATCAGATAAACAGCCCCCCTCGGGATGGTGTTCAATTAAAGGAGGCTTTTAAAAGAGGCCCTTCCCTTCACCCTTTGGGGGACCTTGACACACGTCACTTGAAGCAGAAACGCTTGATGTCTCCATTGCCCCTGGCCAATAAAAATCTCAAAGTTGGTCAGCTGTTTGCTGGTCCCGAGGACCCGCCATGACGACCGGCCCCACGACATGACGTGTACGAAAACATGGGTACCTTACGGTTTTTTTCTTCCCCGTTTCCCCTGGTAAACCCCGGGTACAAAACCCCCTTTCCCAGAAATTTGTCTCCCCCCTAAAACCCCTTTTTCTCTCCCCTCTTGCCAACCCCCAAACTTGCGGCGAAGGTTTTTTTCCGCGCGGGCCCTAAAATATCGGCGACACATCTATGCCTGATTCCCTTGCGGGAAACGACAAAAGGGTTTTCAACCTTTTCCCCCTTTCTTGCTCCGTGTTTAAACGCTCCCCCGTAGCAGTCAAAACTGGGATCCCCTGGTCCCTTGAAACGGGTTTTTCCGGATAAAATCTAAGGGGTTTCTTCTCCAGCGCAGACAACCCCCTGAGAAGTAAGGGGCGTACTTTATCTTGAACGGAAACTCCTACAGTGCCATGATTAGAGACAGGTCGGTTTCCTGTCAAATCCCCCTTCTCGACCAGCGTTGTTCGTCCAAACCACTGAACAAACCCGTTTCGTAACCTTTCACCCCCGCGGGGAAACCACCCTTTCCCTGGTAAGAAAAACTAGCAGTGCCCTCCCTCCTGACCCTGAATGTGTCCTGTAGCCTAGGCCGCACTCCACCCCCTTAGACTGAAAACCCCTTTTTGGGCCACTGCGGTCGTTTCCCCCGCGCCTTTTCGGGCTTTGCAAAGGGTGTGCCTTCTGGAAAATCAGCGACAATCCCTCGCCAAAGTCCCTTCTTGGACAAAAAAACCTATTGCCTTTGTTCCTTTCGCCCCACCCCTGGGTTTTCAGACGTGCAGAAAACTCCCCTAGTTCCCCTTTCACCCTCCACCTGTGCTGGCACCTGTTTCTCCGCGCCTTATGCCCAAACGGCCTCCCTTTTTACACCTTGCTACTTCAAACGACTCCCTCTGTCTCGGGGTGCTCTCTTTTAGTGTTTCGTTAACCTGGACTGAAAACCCGACAAAACTTTTCCCCATAACACCTTCATTCACGAACTCCCTTTTTCGTTTCCCCAACTCTAACCCCTTCTCAAATTGTGTCTAAACGGACCAAACTGAGTGAGTTTCACCTGCTTGTAATCTGCTGATCGAAATTTCTTTCTGAAACCCTCCTCTGTGAGGTCAAATCCCTTCATCAACGATTCCTTACAGCACCAAAATCAGTTGTTGGTCTGCTGGGAACGCAGTGAAAAACTGTAATGCCTTACCCTCAATACGTACAAAGTCCCATCTTTTGAAGGGCCCAAACCCGCTAGTACAAAACTTTTTAAAAGACTGATGTACGCTTTAATCGAACGTTCCCTTTAAGAATTTTGGCACTTTGGTCGGGGGGCTAACTGCGCATGGGTCAATGGAAATAACTGCCCTCCTCGGTGGTCTCCCTTTGATTTTCCCTTTTTTTTTAACTCTATTGAATCCTTAATCTTTCTGTTTCCCCGCGTTTTTCTTTCTGTTTCCTGCTTACGTTTTCCGAATCCTTAATCTTTCTGTTTCCCGCTAATCTTTTGTTTCCCCCTGCGCTTCTTTGCCTTTTCCTGCTTGCTATTTCTAATGCGAACGCGTCTTTCCCCCGTATCCCTTTCCATCTTTTGCTGGTTTTTAACGAATGCTGCAACCCCCTTTCCCGAGTAGCCTAATCACGACGCCTCAAAGTTGTTCAATAGGGGTTTTTCTTTTTGCCATTATATTCTTTTTTTTTTTTTTTTAAAACAAGATTTTATTATACGACAGCCCAAAAAGGTGGTTACCGACACGGTGAGTAATAGCACAATCCATGATTTATAATATTAGCTTGGGACAACGAAATTTGTTTTTTTAAGACGCCCTAGCGCTGACCCAACTTGGACGAATTATAGGCAATCTGTCGAAATAAGTACCTGGGGTGAAAGCCCAAACCAGTGTTAATTCTTGGAAGCAATGCCCAAACCCAGTATTTAACTATCTTGGGAAATCAGTAGCACTACCTTGCCTTAGGATTACAATACTTTAAACCCACCGGGCCCCTTCCCCCGAGAAGTTGAACAATAATAAAAAGGGGGAATATCCCGGCAGGGCTCGCTAAATTTTTCAACCCCGGGGATGTCAGGGAGAAGGACTAGCGCAAGCCCAAACAACCCCCCAGCTTTTTACAAACTCATTATATTCATGCTTCGTCACTTCAAAAACCCCCCTAGTAAAATCTATACTTTTTTTAGACTACAATGATCATAGAAACCCGACCCTAATGATATGGGGCAAACAAAAAAAACATTTTCTTTCCCCGAACTCACAAAACCATTTATCTAAATCATCATTAACTAACCCGGGTATAATAGTTTTTTTACTTTTTCCTGGCCAGGTGTCTTAAACTATCACGAATCATGTTTTTCTTTTTTTTTTTTTCTTTGTTTTTTTTTCACGCATTTCACAAGCACAACACAACTGCTGGGCCCGGTCAGGTTGACTGCTGGAGGGCAGGTTTGGGTGCTGGGATGGTCAGGTTAGACGCTGGCGTTTTGGGCGGTTGGAATCGCGAAATGGCGCTGCCAGGTTATGAGTCGAACCCCGGTTCAGAAAAAGTGACTACGACTTATTGTTTCCCTTTTTCCTGATTACGCTTTCCTCTCCTCTCTCTTTATTTCCCTGCGCTATCAAATGGACATGGTTTTTTTTTCCCTTTTCTTTTTTTCTTTTCTTTTTTTTTTCTTTCATCGTTAGCAACTTCTCGCCCCATCTCTCCTTTGTCCTCCTCTGCAGACTTATCCGTGTAATGCCTAAAAATTTGGTTTTTTCTCTCCCCCTTTATCCTCTGCCTTTTCCTCGGGAGAGCCTACACCCAGAAACCCCTTCCTCTCTCTCTCTTGTTCGTTCCTCCTTCTTCTCTCCGCTTCCATTTATCCCCAAAACCCATTGTTCCCAAAGGGCGAGTACCATTGGTCGTATTTCCCCCCTTTTACTTGAGGTTGCCTCCCTTCTTTCATTGGATATGTAAAAATGACAGCACTCTACCTGCCTTTCTTTTGGTGGTCAATGGTATTTTTAATTTGCTTGATCTACCCCCCCTACACAATACCTTTCCCCCCCTCCCTTTCGGCGAGTCGGTTAATTGTGGGCTGGTCCCAAATTTTGGGTGGGGAGCTGGCCCAGGCGTTTGGTCCGTTGGGCAGCCGAGGGCGGCAAGCGGCTTAGCCCTCGGGTGACGGCCGTCTCCGTGGAGCTCTCCCCCTATGCTTAATTGGGGACCCCCAACATGGGCCGCTACTGGCGCCCAAGGGGTTTTTTGGTTTGGGGCTTTTTTCCAAACAAAATGGTGGGGCCCACTAAACCCCGAATTCGGTTTTCTATTTTTTTTCCCTGCGATGTTGTGTGCGTGGGAGCGGTTGGCGCGCCGCGCATCCCCCACCACCCCACGTTTTCACGTGTGTGTTTTTTGTATGGTTACACTTTTAAAGGTGTGCTATGGGCTTGGGTCATGTGGTGCGCGGTGGTTTTGTGTGTGATAAAATTTTGACTTTTGGTATTGTACGAAACCATCTGTGCCCCCAATGGGAAAATCCCGACTCCGTTTTAAAGCTCTAAATTTATTTTGTTATAGACGATCATGGGGGGTTGTGGTGTGTGTGGCGTGTGCGTGTGTGTGCGGCGGCGCCATTTCATTTGTGAAATTTTTCAGTGACCCTGACTGAAGAAATTTTGGGACTGTGTAATTTGTTAAAAATATTCCAAGCACCGCCCCTGGGCGAGTGGTTAGCGTCCGGACTCCGACTGGGGGTGTGGGTTTTGAAACCCATCAGAGTCTGTGGGTTTTTTCTGCCCCGACCGGCTCTTTCCCCGGTTGGTTTGCTGCGGTCCCGTTGGGGAAAACTGGGACCCAATCCACTTAATGGGTGGTTTTGAGAGTTTGCTCAAATTTCCTGACCAAACACTGAGGTGCCTGTATCTTCGGGCCTGGTTTTACGCCAGGATATATATGAAAGAAGCGTGAGTACAGCCCCCTTTAGTATCCAGACCCAAATGGAAATCCATAGTCATCTTATCTCCTCTTCCCATCGTCAGCACAAAAAAAAGCCTCAAATTTTTTGGCCCTTCATCCCCCGCTCTCATGGTGCACATTTTGTGTCCTTCCCGTCTTTGGGCTTGGTTTGGTTCCGTCGGGGTCATGGTTGGGAGTCCGGGGGGGTGTCGTTGGGGGAAGGGGGGCGCCTCCGGGAGGCCATATGCCGGCTCCCCCGATAGCAATTTTTTGGCGTTTTGAGGGGTCAGTGGTAGTAGGGGTGGGGTTTCCCGGTATGTTTTGATCGAACAGGCGCCATGAACCCACCGAAATGACTCGGGGCGCAGCACAGGTCTCTCCGTGGGTTGCCTCTTGCGACTTTAAATTGACTGCTCCTGGGACTGCCGGTGCCGGGGTGGGCGGGGCCGCCGGGGTGGGTGGCGGGGTGTCGGAATGGGGCGGGGTGCACGCCTCTGGGTGGCGCGGGTTGGGAAAACAAAAAAAAAAAAAAAAAAAAAATAAAAAAAAATCCAAATCATCAAACAAAAAAGAAACCCCCCCCCCCCCCCCCCCCCCCCCCCCCCCCCCCCCCCCCCCACAACAACGTTTTCCGAAATTTTACAAAAGGGTTTACAGACCCCCCCTCCCCCCCCACCCCACCCCCACCCGTGTGGTGTGTGTGTGTGTGTGTGTGTGTGTGTGTGTGTGTGTGTGGAGAGGAAGAGGGAGGAGAGGGGGAAGAGGAGAGAGAAGGAGGAGTGTTGTGTGTGTGTTGTGTGTTGGGGTGTGAAAATGGGAACTGTGAACCAAAGGTTCAAACACACTCACGGGGGGATAACATCTTATCAAAAAAGAAACTGCTTTTGAAGGCAAGTATACGCATTTAAATTGGTGTGCGTGCCGTTCGTGAGATTCGACTGCTGGATTGTCTGTGTTTAGAGTGCACTAAAGCGCAATGAATGTTGGAAAAAAAAAAGTACGCCAACTCCGTTTTGTTTGAAAAAATGTCGGTACAACGGAAAAACGCAGCAACATTCACCACTATCACACCAAAAAAATTTTTTCCATAATGTGGTAGGTAAGGCAAGGGGGCTTAAAGCCCAGCCCACGCAAAAAGGGGCCACATCAGGGCTGTAGCTGGAACCCTGTAAAAAAAAAACACACCCTCCGCTCCCTCTCGAAGAGTTTTTATTTACCATGTCAGAAGCAAAATTGCATGAAAAATTTTTTTTTCCCTTCCGCCAGTTCCCTTATTGATGACAAAATACCAGGTACTTAATGTACATATTAAATCCATCAAGTTATGAAAACGCAATCAATGCTTGTAAACAAAATTATACTGACGAACTTTTTCGGGGAAATGTTTGTCCTTTTTGGGAAAAAAATGGCAAAACGGGATTTTTCTATATCTTTGAACGTAAAATTTTTTTTTTATTGGATATTTTACGTTAAAAAAAAATTTGCGTTGAAAAAAAAAAAACGTTCAAAAGAAAGGCAGTCCCTCAAATTCTTTTAATAAATGGCAGAGACAGGGCAAAGCAAGTTGAAAATGGAATCAACAGACAAAAAACACCACACCACACAAGTAAAACACACAAACACCCCACATACATGCTGCACACCCACACCACCCCACACACACACCACACGTAAGCACCAAAAAACGCCCCATACATGCATGCCCAAAACACGCATGCACGCATCCGCACACAAACACCACACACCACACCTCCTTTGAGTGGAAGTGCCTGTTTTCTCGAAATGAATGAAATGCATGAAAAAACTGAATGAAGACACAGTCATGATTTTCCATTCCCCCCCCTCCAAAATTTCCCGGGGAAACGCAGGAAAAACGATGGGAGAGATGACATATGCATGTGTTATCCTTTGCGAATTCAAAGGATGAAGATCGTGTCACAGTATGAGGTTATTTTTCAGAGTTCTGGGATAGGGTACAAAAAAAAAATTTGCATAAGACCCCCAAAGTTTTCAAACCCCAAAAACGTAACCCCGAACATCGTCGTAAAGGTTGCTTTTCCCGGAAAACCCCAAAGAGCAGCATAAAGAACAACCTTTTTTCCTCTTATTAAAATAAATCGTCTCTTTGCAAACAAAAAGGTGTATCAAATTCTATGCCCGATCCCTCAATTCTTTCAGTTTCGCAATTATAGCCACCCGATCATGATTGCACAGGGGGCCCAAATCGTAATCCCTGAAACTGGATTTAAAAAAAAAAAAAAATCGAGACCCTCTCCAAGATAAATAAATTTTCATTAAAAAAATTAACTTTTACATTTAAAAAAAATAAAAATAAAATTTTTTTACACTAAAAAGCCGTTATCTTTCAAACAGCCCCAGAGCATAACAAACCCAAAGCCACAGAACGGGCAAATTTTAAAAATTAAAACCCTTTTTGACCCTGCAAGCGTACAGTGCGAGACGACGTCTGCAGAACTCAGCAAAACGGTGCGACTATTTCAATCTCCCCCTCCTTAGTTTCCTACCCGGGCTTTTTTTTCAATTAATTTTAAGGGAAAAAATGAGTTGTGATGGTTTAAAAAATCAGGAAAAAAAACTTGCGATGAGCACAAGTGAAAAAAGCACTGTTGTAAAGAAAAAAGCTGCTAGAAAAGGAGGACCTCAAAGGCTAGGGGGGATGGGGCGGGCCCATGATATGTCAGGAAGGCAAAACAAACAAAAAAAACAAAACACACACAAAACAAAAAAACTGTCTTGGGCATAATTTAACGATCTCAAGGGAAAAAGGCGATGGAAGCAAAAAGGGGTGGGAAAGATGTTTCTATTTCTACAGGAAGCCGCTCCACGGTCTCCCTATAAAATCCCCCTCCCACCCCCACCCATCTGATGGGGGAAAAAGACAAATGTTTTGCTTCGTTGGACTTCCTCCCCTCCCCCCCCCCCCCCCCCCCCCCCCCCCCTCCCCACCTAATCTTTGTAAAATAAAAAAAAACACTATATAAGTAATAACTTGCTTGGGAGGTGGTCGCGAGGGGAAGGGAATATTGGTCTTGACCTGTTTGTAATGGTCAGGGAACCAGACCAGAGGGGTTGAGTTTTTTTCAGGCCTAGAATTAACAAACTAGTTTCAATAAAATATACACAAATAAACGCGAAACAACGACCCGAAAAAAATACTTTTCAAAGAGTATGCCAACATTTGAAAGAAAAGAAAGAAAAGAGTGGAAATGTTTTTCCACCTGATGGGGTTGATCCTCAGGAAAGTAGAAAACTGTGTTCCAACAGTTACGTGGGTTTTCAACCAAGGGGCACAACGCTCAGATGGCCGCTTCTTTCTGTCAACCAGGGCATTACAGCTGCCTTTATTCGTGGAAACTGGCTTGTGGTATCTGCAGTCTTTTTTTAACCCGTGATTCATTTAGTGTACTGGGCCCGAATGTAAATTTACTAAAAAGGCCTGATTGGCAATGAATAAAGCATGTAAAGGTTTAGTGTTCCTTCTTCCAAAAAACAGATTTTTCTTCAAATCCCATATGTCCAGATTCGTTCCGTCCTCAAAAACACAGGAGACTTCTATCAAGGTCCACTTAGGTGCAGATTAAACCCCTCGTCCCTTTGAATGTGACTTTTAAAAACCTTGTTTTGCTGTGGACGCATGCCCCTTTCGTAGAAACCCAAAAAAATAAATTTTATGCACGCGTCCCCTTTTGGAACAATGGCCCTTTGGGTGGTGGAGTAGATGGCAAGAAAAGAAACTACCACAAAAACCCCTTTCAGACCACAGTATGTTTTGACATTATTCCCGAAGACAGTCTGTGCCTTTTAAAGGTGGATAAAACAAATGATCACACACAAAAAAACTCACAAAGATGAGCCCTTTGCTGTAGCCAAAGGGTGAAAAAGACGACCTCCAAATTTATCTGGCAAAATGTTTCCCTTCATCTTTAATTTAAGAGTCCCCTTTTGCTTTACCCATACCCCCATCCCCCCATCCCACCGCCCAAATCTCAACCGCAAAACACCTTTCAAGCATCTCTACCCCCTGACCTCCTCATACCCCCCCCTTAATCACTCCGCCCTTCCCCCTTTTTTACGCTTCCCTTTTCACACTTATGGCATTTTTTGCACACACACAAAAAAAATCATGAGTCGCTGTGTCGGTGATAGCTGGTCCCCCTCCACCCTCGAACAAATGAAGTCATCCACAGAATGTATAAAGTCCGACCGGCCAAAAACACAGCAAAACAATGACTTTAGGAAGAAAATGCCAATGTTGCAGCGAGAAGTGCCAAAGTTGCAGTGATGAAAACATTAAACATGTAAAATTCAAACAGATCAGGAATGTACAAAACATACACATGTTTCTCAATCAAATTTCCCCCTTTCACTGATAAAATGTTTTAAATTTAGAACATGGAAAAAATGAAGCTGAAATTTTTTTTTTTGAAACCAGCTACAGACATAGTGAGAAAAATTTTAAAATTTAGATGTAACCCTAACTTAAAAAAGATAATAGAAAAAACCGTGATTTAGCTCTATTAGTCAGTTCGATGACATAAAATTTTTTTTAAAAAGCCAAATCGAAAGGGGGCAGAACACATTTGAAAACCAAAATATATCAAAAACTCACCAGTTCTTTGAAAGAATGAACAGGAAATGGAAAAAAAAAAAAAACAAAGTAAAACCCTTCTGCAAGTTATCCTCATGATCTCCTCCAAAAGGGAACAAATTTGGGTGGGGTGAAGCAGGGGGGGGATGAAAATTAGGAAAGGGGGGAGGGAGGGGGGTGAAGAAATTAATTTTATTATATCGCCCCCTAATATTTTTCAATGTTTAAACCAGTCAGCACCGGGCTGTAAAATTGAAAGTATTTCTGTGACTACAAATTTCCCTCTACAGAGTCACAATCAAAAATTTAAGCATGGAAGTGATTGGAGGAAAAAACAAAAAAAAAAAAATCAAATCAAATCAAATCAAAAATTCAGAATCAAGTTTAGTTTGTTGCGTCCCGCCAACCCCTTTGGGCCTAAAGGGTTCTCCATTTCCAAAAAAAAAAATTTTTTTTTTACGTTCCCCCAAAGGAAAATAATGACAAATTAGGGGGCCCACGACTTCCCATCATTCGGCAGAGAATCAAGAAAGGCTCCTGTTTTAAATTCTGACTGGCATTTTATGTATTTGTTAAAAATTTAGTCTGGAGCCTTTTTCTCCTCTCTCTCACATCATTTTTATTTTTTTAACGCGCGAAAAAAAAGCTTTTAGAAAATAGAGAGAAAAGAGGAACAACCCCCCTTTTACGTTAAGTTTGAAAAATAACTGATAACGGACAAATTTTTTGTTTTTTTTGGTCCCCTTGCAAACAAAGTTATCTTTTTTTTGTTAAAACATTGTTAAACAGACACCTGTTCTGGGATTTTTTTTTTTCATTAATCAATAATAACTGATTATTCGATATCAACCGGAATATATATGTTTAAAGTACAGATGCATAATACACAAAGTAAACAGACAACAAACTCAAAACTGAAACATCCAATACAAAAAGATGCATAAAAAAATTTGTTCATGATCTCAGGTACCAAAAGGGAGTAGAGGTAGTGTGTGTGTGAATGGTAGCTGGGAGAGGAAAATCAACATAAGAATCTTTAAGAGTGTGTGTGTGTGTGTGTGTGTGTGTATGTGTGTGTGTGTGTGTGTGTGTGTGTGTGTGTGTGTGTGTGTGTGTGTGATGTGTGTGTGTGTGTGTGTGTGTGTGTGTGTGTGTGTGTGTGTGCGCGTGCGTGTGTGTGTGCGAGTGTGTGTGTGGTGTGTGTGTGTGTGTGTGTGTGTGTGTGTGTGTGTGTGTGGTGTGTTTGTGTGTGTGTGTGTGTGTGTGTGTGTGTGTGCGCATGCGCGTGTGCATGCGTTGTGTTTGTCTGCGTGCATGTGTACATGCGTGCACGCGCAGATTTATGCATGAGAGAGGGAGAGATGAGAGAGAGAGTAGAACTGTAGAGGAATCGATGCGAGGATTCATTTGGGTTTGTGTTCATAAGACTATCTGATTGTATTTATTTGTCTTCATAAGAGTATTTGATTGTATCAATGCATGCAAGAAATTACATAATGCCTATGAAGTGTAAGTCTGTATCAGAGTATCCAGCATGGTAAGCTGATCCTTCAAATCCAAATTTATCGCTCTGAAAATGAAACAAAATCAAGCACACACAAAAAAAGGCATGACCACAGTCATATACATACAAATGTTAAGTAGCAGAGATATTCATATATAGTGAGAAGTGAGAGGATGATGAGGGAAGTTGGGGTGTGTGTGTGTGGTGGGGGGGGGGGGGGGGGGGGGGGGACATAGACAATACTGCAGCTTCTCCAATGCATAAGAGCCTCCTCTCTTGATAAAATAACATTCTTGCGTGAGTAATACAGCAGAGCAAATGCCCGATTGATCCCTTTCAATACACAAATGCCGCAAATTTCCAGGTGAAGCAACGGAATGGCTCCTGAAGAACCAAACACTATGTGGAATCAAACACCGTGTGGAGACCATGCTTCGATGCAGTCGTTAAAACAAAACAGACGTTTAAGTGGGGCTGACAGGTGATACACAGATTACTTTTCAATGCGTGTACTTTGTCAGTTTGTGTGCATCTCATGCTTTTGTCAATTCTGTTTATTCCATAGCATTCTAGAATACCTAATATTGACAGGAAGCGGACGGCGGTTGGGGGCGGATGGGTGGGCAGAGAGAGAGAGAGAGAGAGAGAGAGTTGATGAGTCATTTTATCAAGCTCTCTATCATTTCAACAATGCTAACATCTGCCAAACAAAAGAAACAGCTAGAGTTGCCCTCAACACATACACTTTAGAGTTATCCAACTTCATTCTCATATTCCAAGACTGTACATTCCGCCTAAGCAGTAGATAAAAAAAAAATTCAATGTATAAACACATCTACAGGTAAATTAGTCACACATTGTTGACTGTATAAATGTGTGGTATACTAAATTTTCCCTGACTGTTTTGTGTTATGTAACTGTCAAAACATCAGAACTTCTGAAATAAATAATTTCAAAGAATTTTGTGTTATGTAACTGTCAAAACATCAGAACTTCTGAAATAAATAATTTCAAAGAAGGTGGACTTTGAAATGAAAAATCACTTTCTGTACTATCAGAACTGTTCCATACACAACTCTGAAAATGCCATGCACAATAAGTGATTCAAAACATTTGTAATAAAATAATTTGGCAAAGCAATACCATCATAAAACTTTCAAAAAACATGCTCTGTGAGAAATCAAGTAAATGTGCCCAGCCACCAATTTAATGGGTTTCAGAGAAATAAGTGCAGCAGAAATCAGAACATTCAAAATAAGAATTCAGAATCACCAGAACAACGTATACACTAAAACATAAACCAAACCACAAAAGTTATGAAAATCAGATGCATGTAACAATGTTCTTCTGTTTTAAGGGGAAAAAAAATTAAGAATCCCATTTTCTTTGCAGTTAAAATAATCATCATTCTCACATTCTTTCCACCGATCCCTCACTCACACACACACACACACACACACACACACACACACACACACACACACACACACACACACACACAAACACACACGCGTGTGCACACACACACAGACACCACACACACACACACACACACACACACACACACACACATCAATGGAAGCATAATGCATCAATCACACACAAATCTGATCGGCTGAAATGTATGAAAAAATGACATTGAGCAATCTCAGAATCATAAACCAACTATAGTTTCATCTCTTTTAACTCAGAACATATGTTCTACTGGTTTAGGAAACACATTCAACCGCAAAAAATGTGATGTTTACATGAAGACAAGAACTGAAAAGACTAGACTGATTTGAACTTTTTGTCTTACATTCATAATACCTGATGGAAACAAGTCTTTTCCGTTAATTTTCCAAAGAAATCTACACCACCTTAGTTCATGACCTTCGGTTTCCCACTGCTGTGCAGTGACATGCATCTACCTGCACTTGCACGTTGTATTACTATGGCAACCATGGGGTACCCATCTGCTCTCTTTACTCATTCCTGGTTCTCTCCGGTTTTACAGGCAGTCGTGTCATCCAAACGATCATGAGGTTATTTCTTGTGCCACGCTAGCAGTCAGCTTGAATGAAATGAAAGAGGAAAAAAAGTCCCATGCAGCAGGGACATGTTACTTAACATTTCTGTCTTTTTGAAAATTACAAAAAAAAGTGTTCTGGATACTTAATAAGCACAGAAGTTAACATCTAGAAAACAGACATATATTATGGAAAGGAAAAAAAAAAAGCTTTCTACATTTAATTACGTGACGATTTTCAAACTTTTTCCAGCCACTTTTGGGCCAACAGTGATGTTTGGCTTTTGGAGTTCATCCCAATATCTCCCACCCATCTGCTCAAAAGTTATCTTTCTTTCTTACAGACTGCCCCTGAGACTATCCATTCCCCAGCATCTTCTCTCTTCTTCTCTCTCTCTCAAAGATGCCTATTTTTTTGTGTGCTTTTTGTTGTTGTTGTAAAGTTATGTTACTGCTCCACTGAACGAGAAAATGGCATTGTCTGTGATTTGAATATTCGCTTTCCTTTGCAGGAAAGAAGTAAAAGAGACTTGTTTCTTTTCATTGTGGACACTCCAAGTTATGCTTATAGAAAAAAAAAAATACTGCAGTTTCCAACAACGATCTGAATTAAGAATGCTGTGATAACACATGCAATCAATTTTCAAAACTGTATCAAAGTTTGGTCTCCAACATCGTTCTCTCTCTGTAATCTGTATCTATGTTCCTCCTCAAAGGTGGGCACAGGTAACATTCAGTGGTCAATTTAAAACACAGTAAGGTCAGTATCATCAACAACAATCAGAAGTTGGCAAAACACTTCATCTTAACAAAATGCTACAGTGCAGCTAATCTGTGAATTGTTGTGCTTGTACACATGTGTCTTTAAAACAGGCATGCATGCACATGTGTGGTGTTGTGTGTGTGACTGTGTGTGTGTGTGTGTGTGTGTGTGTGTGTGTGTGTGTGTGTGTGTGTGTGTGAATGTGGGCATGCTCTGTACTTTCTACACAGTCTTAATAATCCAGAGCAGACATTCTCCAGCTCGGCTACCCTCCGCTTTCACGCATCATTCAAAACCCCTGATACCGCTGTATTAAAAAAAAAAAAAATCACAGACATTTCCAACGCTTTTCAACAGTTCGTTTGAAAATGTCCCCTCTCAGACAAGAGACCGAGAGTCAGCTCATTGCCGGACGTTTCTCAAGACAGCGAGGGCTGT
The DNA here is from genome assembly GCA_018398815.1 of Conus ventricosus. NCBI lineage: Eukaryota > Metazoa > Mollusca > Gastropoda > Neogastropoda > Conidae > Conus > Conus ventricosus. The sequence goes on from CM031605.1 coordinate 24,619,232, forward strand.
GCAGGTACTCTCCTTTCTCACTGGTTGCGCAGGATCTTGTTGGCCCGTTTGTTTGCAACATCCACTCGGTCATTCAGCGACCCGCCCTAAGCCGGTGATGAAGGTTGTGGGGCAGGCCGGGGAGGGTCAAGGAGTAGGAAAAAAAAAAAAAAAAAAAAAAAAAAGAAAGAAAGAAAGAAACGAAAACAAAAGAGAAAACACTACGTCAAACTCAAAAGAAACAAAAAGCAACAACACAAAAACATCTTCATCCACTTACTGAAAATAAAACACCAATCATACTAAAAAAAAAAAAAAAAAATCAATGTCTATCATTAGCTAAATCATCTGTGAGAGATTACCTTGTGGTGATATTACTAAATATGTTATCCCTAAGTAAAATGGACACTGGACTCAAATCTATTCTAAATTAATAAGGGACTGATGTGGGGAGGGGGGGGGGGGGGGGGGGGGGAAGAGGTGGTGGATAGGAGAGAAATCATTTACTATCAGAAAGGATTTGTGTCCCCTGTGAGAGAAATCATTTACTATCAGAAAGGATTTGTGTCCCCTGTGAGAGAAATCATTTACTATCAGAAAGGATTGTGTCCCCTGTCTCCCGCTCCCTTTTCCACCCTCCCTCACCCCTATTCTGCCCTTCTCTCTTTACTGAAGGAATAATCCACGCTAGACTAAGAAAATTCTATTCACTATCATAACTGCAACTACCATAACATATAAAAAAAAATGTCGCCTCAACACACAGAATAGACTGCACCACTGTAACCATCACCAAAGTGTTGTACATAAAGCCAAACACTTACAACACCGGCAGTGAACATCTACTTCCTCATAAACCAATGCTTATCCAGCTTCAAGATATCTCAGTATGTCCACAAGTCATGCACTTGTGCACATATTTCAGTTTGTTGTGTAGAAATTTTATAGTCCTAGTTAGCTTTTTTTCAGTTGTTTTTTTTTTCATCGAGTCAAACATTCCTCCCTACACCCTTGAAGTTCAAACACACTGTAAAAAAATTAACCATCAAAGTAGACTTGGCATTAAAAGATCATTTTATGCTTCTGGCTTCCCGATTCTTTATGTACGTCTTTCGAAAACATGGACTCAACCATCTAAAATTTCTTCTGGTGATAGTGAACTCCTAATGCACAGGTGAAAGAGGACAGCATTGGAATAAAATGAGACGACCAAACAAATATCCCTGCAAACCGTGCAATGCCTGTAATTCATCTGCTGGGGGATGTGAGAAGGGTGGAGGCACTGGGTGAAGAGAAAGTGCACACAGACAGACAAATCAATATCTAAAAGACTCTTAAGTGGCCGGCCTCTCTCTGGCAATGGATCAGAAGATTTAAATAGCTAAGAACAGGGAAAGGAGGGTGGATGATTGTAAAGGCAGGTTTCCTTTTCTGTCTGAAAAGAGGATATCAAAATCCTTCTCACTGGCCATTTCACTGTCTGAATGTGTGTGCAGTGTTTCAGTGTAGTCTGTTTCATGTCTTCAAAGGTTGGAAGTCTATCCAATGTGTTTATTTTGAAAGCGATACAACAAGAAGGTTGGATTCAATTCTGTAGTGGTCCTGTTTTCACACCAGACTATGATGGTCCCCATAAGCTGCTAGCGAAGGGTTAATATCTATATTCCAATGCCCTCTTTTTCATTCCTGTTTTTCTCTCTCACAACTCCCCTGAGACCCGGATCCCATTCCCTTCCCCCCACCCCCCCCACCCCCAAACTTTTTACCCCCTTATTTGTTCATCTTTGCCAAATCACTATCGCACCGATGAAGGGACTGTTAGCCTACACTTGTTTCCCCCACTCCTTCTTTAGATATTACCTACATCTTATACCAACCAGGAACAAATTGTGCATTCACAGCGAAGCATGAGCACATGACTACCAGCATAATAACGTGACAGGAAAATGACACATGTCTCAGATGCATAACCAAGTTGACGCCTTACAACAGATCTGATAAATGTCATAGAAAAACAGTGCAGCCGAGCATGCTCAAAGAAAGGGACACAACCAAGCTTCTATCCCCATGATGTTGGTTATACGCTTGACGGAGTCATCTTTTCCCTTATAGAAGATCTCATTACATTTCAATTCAAGGGCTAGCCCCCTTGGTGGACAACCTTGTGATCAGCAACTAAACAACACCTGAGATTCTTCTCACTCATTTTGACGCTTACCTTGAAATACAGACACAGTATTTGATTTTTGGAATTCTCTAAGAACTATATTATAACATACAAAGAGTATGAAGAAAAAAGCCAGGCATAAGCTATGTGACTGAAAACACTCCTAGGGGACAGTTCTAAGAATCATGGGAGATCAGTCCACCTCTCCTCTCTTGACACATGAGTGCCAAGCACTGACACATGCTGCCTACACTGGGCACATGCAACATCACTTCGATACCTTCCCTTTATTCACCTTTTCATTGCCACAAATACAGGCATTCAAGATTTTCCAGCACCAAAAATTTGTAATCACTCTGTGTAAGTTCTCATCACTTCATCACTTTTAAAGCGAAAAAAGAGAAAACTGTGGCAATTTTCATCAAAAGGCAGCTTTCACTCCAGCAACATGTTCTAAGACCTATGACAGTTTTCATCATTCTATAAGAAGCTGTAACTCCATCCAGCATCTTCCATGACCTATCGGTGAATGATTTCGCTCCATCCAAAATCTTTCACAATCTATCAATGAAGGGTTTCACTCCATCTAACATCTTCCATGACCTACCAGTGAAGGGGTTGTCACTCCATCTAACATCTTCCATGACCTACCAGTGAAGGGGTTTCACTCCATCTAACATCTTCCATGACCTACCAGTGAAGGGTTTCACTCCATCAAACATCTTCCATGACCTACCAGTGAAGGGTTTCACTCCATCAAACATCTTCCATGACCTATCAGTGAAGGGTTTCACTCCATCTAACATCTTCCAAGACCTACCAGTGAAGGATTTCACTGCCACCAACATCTTCCAAGACCTATCAGTGAGGACGTTTCACTCCATCCAACATCTTCCATGACCTATCAGTGAAGGGGTTTCACTGCCACCAACATCCTCCATGACCTACCAGTGAAGGATTTCACTCCATCTACTATCTTCCATGACCTATCAGTGAAGGGGTGTCACTGCCACCAACATCTTCCAAGACCTACCAGTGAAGGATTTCACTCCATCTACTATCTTCCATGACCTATCAGTGAAGGGGTTTCACTGCCACCAACATCTTCCAAGACCTACCAGTGAAGGATTTCACTCCATCTACTATCTTCCATGACCTATCAGTGAAGGGGTGTCACTCCATCTAACATCTTCCATGACTATCAGTGAAGGGGTTTCACTCCATCTAACATCTTCCATGACCTATCAGTGAAGGGGTGTCACTCCATCTAACATCTTCCATGACCTATCAGTGAAGGGGTGTCACTCCATCTAACATCTTCCATGACCTATCAGTGAAGGGGTGTCACTCCATCTAACATCTTCCATGACCTATCAGTGAAGGGGTGTTATACTCCATCTAACATCTTCCATGACCTATCAGTGAAGGGGTGTCACTCCATCTAACATCTTCCATGACCTATCAGTGAAGGGTTTCACTGCCACCAACATCTTCCAAGACCTATCAGTGAAGGATTTCACTCCATCTATCATCTTCCATGACCTATCAGTGAAGGGTTTTCACTGCCACCAACATCTTCCATGACCTACCAGTGAAGGGGTTTCACTGCCACCAACATCTTCCATGACCTACCAGTGAAGGATTTAATCCATCTACTATCTTCCATGACCTATCAGTGAAGGGGTTTCACTGCCACCAACATCTTCCAAGACTACCAGTGAAGGATTTCACTCCATCTACTATCTTCCATGACCTATCAGTGAAGGGGTGTCACTGCCACAAACATCTTCCAAGACCTACCAGTGAAGGATTTCACTCCATCTACTATCTTCCATGACCTATCAGTGAAGGGGTTTCACTGCCACCAACATCTTCCAAGACCTACCAGTGAAGGATTTCACTCCATCTACTATCTTCCATGACCTATCAGTGAAGGGTGTCACTCCATCTAACATCTTCCATGACCTATCAGTGAAGGGGTGTCACTCCATTTAACATCTTCCATGACCTATCAGTGAAGGGGTGTCACTCCATCTAACATCTTCCATGACCTATCAGTGAAGGGGTGTCACTCCATCTAACATCTTCCATGACCTATCAGTGAAGGGGTGTCACTCCATCTAACATCTTCCATGACCTATCAGTGAAGGGGTGTCACTCCATCTTCCATGACCTATCAGTGAAGGGGTAAGATAAGATAATGTTGCTTATAGCCCAGCCGACCGCAAAGGGCCATATCAGGGCTGTCAGTGAAGGGGTGTCACTCCATCTAACATGTTCCAAGACCTACCAGTGAAGGGTTTCACTCCATCTACTATCTTCCATGACCTATCAGTGAAGGGGTGTCACTCCATCTAACATCTTCCAAGACCTACCAGTGAAGGGTTTCACTCCATCTACTATCTTCCATGACCTATCAGTGAAGGGTTTCACTCCATCTAACATCTTCCATGACCTATCAGTGAAGGGTTTCACTCCATCTACTATCTTCCATGACCTATCAATGAAGGGTTTCATTCCATCAAACATCTTCCATGACCTATCAGTGAAGGGTTTCACTCCATCTAACATCTTCCATGACCTATCAGTGAAGGGTTTCACTCCATCTACTATCTTCCATGACCTATCAGTGAAGGGTTTCACTCCATCAAACATCTTCCATGACCTATCAGTGAAGGGTTTCACTCCATCAAACATCTTCCATGACCTATCAGTGAAGGGTTTCACTCCATTCTACTATCTTCCATGACCTATCAGTGAAGGGTTTCACTCCATCAAACATCTTCCATGACCTATCAGTGAAGGGTTTCACTCCATCTAACATCTTCCATGACCTATCAGTGAAGGGTGTCACTCCATCTAACATCTTCCATGACCTATCAGTGAAGGGGTGTCACTCCATCTAACATCTTCCATGACCTATCAGTGAAGGGTTTCACTCCATCTAACATCTTCCATGACCTATCAGTGAAGGGGTGTCACTCCATCTAACATCTTCCATGACCTATCAGTGAAGGTTTTTCACTGCCACCAACATCTTCCAAGACCTACCAGTGAAGGATTTCACTCCATCTACTATCTTCCATGACCTATCAGTGAAGGGTTTCACTCCATCTAACATCTTCCATGACCTACCAGTGAAGGGGTGTCACTCCATCTAACATCTTCCATGACCTATCAGTGAAGGGTTTCACTCCATCTAACATCTTCCATGACCTATCAGTGAAGGGGTGTCACTGCCACCAACATCTTCCATGACCTATCAGTGAAGGATGTCACTCCATCTAACATCTTCCATGACCTATCAGTGAAGGGGTGTCACTCCATCTAACATCTTCCATGACCTATCAGTGAAGGGGTGTCACTCCATCTAACATCTTCCATGACCTATCAGTGAAGGGGTGTCACTCCATCAAACATCTTCCATGACCTATCAGTGAAGGGGTGTCACTCCATCTAACATCTTCCATGACCTATCAGTGAGGACGTTTCACTCCATCCAACATCTTCCATGACCTATCAGTGAGGACGTTTCACTCCATCTAACATCTTCCATGACCTATCAGTGAAGGGGTTTCACTGCCACCAACATCTTCCAAGACCTACCAGTGAAGGATTTCACTCCATCTACTATCTTCCATGACCTATCAGTGAAGGGGTTTCACTGCCACCAACATCTTCCAAGACCTACCAGTGAAGGATTTCACTCCATCTACTATCTTCCATGACCTACCAGTGAAGGGTTTCACTCCATCAAACATCTTCCATGACCTATCAGTGAAGGGGTGTCAGTCCATCTAACATCTTCCATGACCTATCAGTGAAGGGGTGTCACTCCATCAAACATCTTCCATGACCTATCAGTGAAGGGGTGTCACTCCATCAAACATCTTCCATGACCTATCAGTGAAGGGGTGTCACTCCATCAAACATCTTCCATGACCTATCAGTGAAGGGGTGTCACTGCCACTAACATCTTTAAGATCTATCAGTCCTACATTAGAGCTGCCTGAACTGGTGTGTGAATCAGTCACTGATAATGCACAGTGGAAAAAAAAAAAAGAGTAAAAATATTATGCAAGAAAAAAAAAACCTCCTGTGACCAAATTTCCACCACGTTCAACTGTGTCCTGATTTCTCTGTTTGGAGAGATATCAATTAGCTGGTTGGTTAGTATGAAAGGTAAACATTTGTGGGTGATTAAAAATTAGTTATTGACTGTGACTGACAAATGCATTCGTTTTTGTGTGTGTTTTTTTTTCCAATATCAATTAGCTGGTTGGTTAGTATGAAAGGTAAACATTTGTGGGTAAAAATTAGTTATTGACTATGACTGACAAATGCATTCGTTTTTTGTGTGTTTTTTTTTCCAACTTCTTTCAGCTTCATTTGTTTGTGTTAAAGTGTGCCATTATTTTCTTATTTGAAAGAGAACACAATATGAAAGATTAAATTACCAAGACCGACACAAAACTAAAGACGACTGGTAAGAAATTAAGCAGTTGTATCATGGAAATATACCATAAATTAAGGAAAGTTACAGTTAATTCATAATAAACATCATAACACTTTTTCCACTGAGAAATGTTCCATCATGTGTGTGTGTGTGTGTGTGTGTGCGCGCACGTTTGTGTATGTGTGTGTACATGTGCGTACATGTTGTGCACATGTCTCTGTGTCTGCATGTGTGTATACATATATACGCTGTGTTTGTCAACATGCATGTACATGTTAATGTTTGCATGAAGCAAAAGAGCTAGAGACAGATTGACATAGAGCAAGACAGAGAATGAATGACACAAACAGAGAGAGAGAGAGAGGAGAGAGAGAAGAGAGAGAGAGAGAGAGAGAGAGAGAGAGAGAGAGAGAGAGAGAGAGAGAAACAGACAGACAGAGAGAGAGAGAGAGAGAGAGAGAGAGAGAGAGGAGAGAGAGAGGAGAGAGAGAGAGTGTGAGGTGTGTGTGTGTGTGTGTGTGTGTGTGTGTGTGTGTGTGTGTGTGTGTGTGCCTGTCTGTGCCTGTCTGTGTCTGTGTCTGTGTATGCACTCATGAGATTCTGTGACCGGTTTACGTCATATAACACCATACAGATTATACAAAACTAACAATATAAGAGAAACTTAACGTGACCATATTTACATTCCATTTACATGTGTGACAGCGATACACACAATACCAACTGAACAGGAATGAGACTCAAGCTAGGTGATCTCAAACAGCAACCTGTGCTGTCACAATTAGGAGCTCAGCTTCGAACGATGAAAAGGTAAGATTTTACCTAGTGCGTTTCACTGTGCACTCTGTTCACTAATCTCTTTCCAAGCTTTCACTTGACTCAGCTAGGTAATATCAAGATCAACTGTAGTACCTTCACCAATCAGACCTGAATTACACTTACAAACCATCAGCAGAAACATTGCTATCTGTATGATAGCAGGTATCGTCATTATGTTACTCTTAATTACTGTTACTAATGGTAGTACAACTGCTACTACGACTGTCATTATCATAACCATCCACATCATTATATGAATTTCACAAAGAAAAATAGAACACTTAATCAAACTACACCTCTAACTATGTTCTTCCCATCCCCATTACTAACTAAAGCAATGTATGAAAACAGCATTTGAAAATAAGCTTTAGAAGAAACAATATCTATCTGTTTTTCAAAAAGCATGCTTGTAAAAGTCCATTATCAAAATCCACAGAATTAATGGTGACAACATAATTACGTACAGAAAATGAAAAATAACTGAGCAAAATACAATAATGCATGCACATTTTTCCTGCTGTGCAACTGAGAGATAATTTAACTGAAAAGTATGAGTTCATTCTCTGCCCAACTAAACCTGAAACCAGGTAAGAGCAAAAACAAACTGCTCCACAAGAAATAAAAGTTTGAGAAAACAACATAACTGTGCTACAGGAAACAGACAGCCAACAGTAAACCAACAGCACTACAAGAAATGAAACAACCTTCAAAAGCAAGACGGTGAGAAAACAAAGTCTGAATCATAAAACGAGAAGAGAAAGACAGAAAAACGAAACAAAAGATAACGAGGGCAGCTCCTAATACTAATCTCTGCAGTATCTAAATAAAGACAGAAAAATGAAGTAAAGAACAGTCTCTTGAGAGTCCCATGTGAGCACCAAGAACAGCAACTCACAACTGGCGAGTCTTACTGGCCCACTTTGTATGCTACGGAGCCAGTTTGGGCCCAAAACACCCGTCAGATTTCTACAGCGTTTGGTCCCAACCCTGGCTCCATCCATACTACCAACACTAGGGCTTCTCCACACGGCAAACCTCCCCCATCAGATTAATTTGTCAGGAGTTTGTTTGCCCTCTTATTGGCTTCTGTAATGCGTGTTTCGTTTGATAAGCCCTGCAAGTATAGAAGAAGGTTACAATGACTCACAGCATGGGGTATACAGCCAAGAATGAAGGATACACAGAATGTTATGATGAATGATCAATTCACTGCTACATGGGGATACATCATGTTCATAAATAACAGTCTACCATGAGAAACAGTAAACTTTACTTTCCATCCCCACCCCAACTCTACCCCAATCCCATCTACCACTCTTCCTCCTCTCTCTCCACATGAAACCCATCTGCCACACTCACTTCCTTACCATACGGAATGCACATAAACAAATATCAAACCTAAATCTGACAAAAATGAAACCTAACAACTAATAAGATTCTTGCTGCATCTGTTTTTGTTTTTTTTCTTGCTTTGTTTTGTTCTTTCACAATTGTACAGAATCGACGTTTTATTACTGCCATTTATAGAATCAAGTTTGTATAACTGCTTTTCAAACAACCCAAACTTCTCAAACACTGCAATTTGTAGCCCTGTCATTCATTCTGCACACCTCTTTTTTTTAAACAACTGCTGCCATTTGCAGAACCACTTTTTCCAACACTGCCATTTGCAGAGCCCAACTTTTCTTAAATTACCGTTCACAGGGCTTAACATTCATAATACAATCATTTTGCATTGCCTAACCTTAACAAGTACTGTCACACAGAGCTCAACTTTTTTCTGTTACTGTCATTCTAAAGTGCCCAGTTTTTTTTGTAGTACTGTAACACTTTTCATAATACCTACATTTCTAAAGAACTGTTGTATTGTAGAACCACCTTTTTTTTTTAGCACTGTCACTCTGTTGCCTACCTTCATTTCAAATACCCAACACACTGTTGCTCTGCCATTTCGTAGCACTCGGCTTTTTGAAATACTATCATTTTGTAGCAACTAACTTTTTGATTTACTTCAATCTGCATGAGCCAAATTTTTCTACCTCTGACCTCTCTCCCTTACCTCTGTGGTTAGTTCAATTATGTCTGACAGTGATGCACTGAGGGATCAGTTTTCCCCAACAGATTCCTATCATGACTTGAAATGCAGGATTATATTCCTGAAGTGATTATTTTTGGGGGTGGATTTTTTTTTTCTCCTCAGACGTTTGTTTTGTTCATCTCTGAAAGTCAGGTGATTTTTCTCAGAAATCCTCAGATCCCATGACAGTTCTCCTGCCTGAATAGTTTACTGTTGACTGGAGCGATTACAAATTGACTCTTGTTTATCATGCGATGCCACACTGACCTATTGTCTTTTATGAACGTCGACATTCTGACCTATTGACTTTTCTGACTGTCCAATCATTTTTCATCTTCCAGGCATCACTGATTACATGGCTTATTACAGTAAACAGACAACGACAGCATGTTGCTGCGTCTCCCCATCTGCCATCCCCCTTTCCCTCCCCTCCATTCACTCCGCCCCTCTCCTTCATCCTGCATCTCTTAAAGCCCCCACCTTAACCATTCACTTAAGTACTCCCACCCCTTTAAACCTACAGCTGCCCAAAGTATGAGACTCCTTTCACATGCATCTTATAAGCTTCTTTATCATTAAAATAAACTGAAGAGCAGCTGATACTTCAAACAAAATCCTCCACAAAATTTCTTAAAGATCCTTCGGTTAAAAAGAGAAAGACAGAGACAGAGATAGACAGAGAGCCTTATTCATACTTAACAGCATGTAACACAATACCAGCAATGCACACGTCCAGAAATGTCTACAGGGGGAAAGAATGTCTCAGCATATGGGCGCAAAGACACACAGGACTACAAACTGTACAAAACAGGGAACACGGAAACAGTATTTGCCTGAACATGAAAGCGCTTAGCTGATCGAACTGGCTCATGCAAAAAGGGTTTCCCATCTTAATCAAACCGCTTTAAGTAGTATGATGCCAGTGGGCCACGTCACAAGCTAGTCAGAGAGACTGATACCTGTACAGCGGAACATCCTGTAAAAATGCCTATGCACCTCTTCTTCCTCATGATCATTAACCATTCTGTGATTGGTCTTTTCGCTCTTTCTGCAGAATGAACCTTTCCAATTCTGACTTTTGACTGCCCTATGCTAAGTTGTCGAGAAAAAAAAATGACAGCATCATAGTCCCTAACTACCCAATTCTTGATTAATTTCAAATGTCAACCCTCAATCCACAACTTCAGCTATTACTTTAACCTTATTTGTTGTTGTTGACATATTTAACTTTGAATATTTTTTCGGTAACTTTTAAGATAAGATAAGATGAGATAAGATAATGTTGCTTATAGCCCAGCCGACCGCAGAGGCCACATCAGGGCTGTCACCACGTTAAAATCAACTCACCAGTCATTTAAAAAAAAAAACAAAAAAAAAAAAAAAACAAAAAAAAACTTTCACACATCTCGTTAAATGACATCGTCTACAAACGCACCAGAAACTTTGTTAAAAATCTGTCTGCCGTAAAATCTTAAATCAGATGAAAAATGTTAATCTCTCTCAAAAACTCAAGGATCACGTCAGGCGGGACATCCCTGAACAGGATCTTCATGGACTCCGCTGTAAAATGTTTGTGTCTCACATCGTGCAAGTCCCAACCACTCCAAAAGAACATGTTCATTGTGAGTGGCGCATGACATGGAATGCACCACGGAGCTTCTTCACTCTTTAAAAGGTAAAAATGGGTAAAATACGAATGGCCGGTGTGCAGCCGGCACAGAAACCGTTTCCTCTTTACGACCACCCGACGTAGATGGGAGAAGTCCTTAAGGTTTGGACGGATCTGAAAGAGTTTGTTACTCGTCTGTGTGTTCCAATCCTCCTGCCAGAGGTCTCTCACATAATCGTTAATTTTGGGTTTCACATCTGAGGCAGGGGATATAAGTGTTGGACAGTTTCTCTCTTGTGGCGTTCTTGGCTAAACGATCAACCATTTCGTTCCCGCCGATACCAACATGACCAGGAACCCAAGCAAGAGTAATGTTTGTAACCGTCCGCCTTCAACTTGCTAAAAAGTTCAAAGAAATGCAAAGTTCTGGATGCTGAAGGTTGCGGCCACTATGGCTTCCAAAGCTGACAGCGAATCCGACAGAACCAGAAAGTCCCTCTTTGAAGAATGTGAGATTATCTTCAAAGCCAGAACCAGAGCAGTAAGTTCAGCAGAATAGACAGAAGCATCTGAATGGATATGTTCCAACATTATCTGAGAAGGAGCCCCAGGGCAGTAGGCTGCACAGGCCACTCCATCTTCAGACTTGGAACCGTCAGTGAAAACTTTCTGACAGGATGGGAATTTCGAACAGAGCTCAGCATACAATGCCTTGTACGCCAGAGAGCTGGTAGACTCTTTACGAAAAGCTGCAAGATCGAAACGAATCTCTGGTGTGAAAAGGTCCACGGAGGTTGATCCGGAAACTTGGAAAAATCGGAAACTACTCCCAGGTCTAGACCTGCATTCCCGCACGTGAGGTTGCATACGAAGACCAAACGGCGGAATACATTAGGGTTGTTTTCAAACTTACTTTGGAACGGAGGGTCAAAGACACAGTCATAGGCAGGATTCTGCGGTTCTGAAAACAGTCGGATATAATAATTCAGGAGACAGTTTCAGCCTGCGATTGGACAGTGAAGTTCACCCGCCTCTGCGTACAGGCTGTACACAGGGGTGGTGCGGAACGCTCCAAGACAGAGACGAAGCCCTTGATGGTGGATAGGGTCCAAGAGTTTGAGGTAAGATGATCTGGCGGAGCCGTACACAGCACAACCGTAGTCCAGTTTGGAACGGACGAGGGCTCTGTAGAGGTGCAACAAAGTTTTCTTATCAGCGCCCCAGTCGGTGTGTCTACGACCCGCAGAATATTCAGTGCCTTTTGGCAAGCAGTTTTGAGGTTTTTTAATATGGCTGAGAAAGTTAAGTTTTTGGTCAAAAATGACTCCCAGAAATTTGGCCTCTTTAACAGCTGGAATGGGAGATTTCCCTACTTGAAGTTCCGGATCTGGAAAAAACTGACGGAAATTATGGAAGTGAATACACTGGGTTTTTGTAGCAGAAAAGGTGAAACCGTTTTCATCCGCAACCCCCACCGATGGATTTTATCTACGCAAAGCTGGAGCCTGCGCTGGACACTCGGGTACAGGCTTCCAGTTGCGTAGACAGCAAAATCATCCACAAACAATGAGTAGTCTGAACCCTGCTGAACTGATTGAACAATGTTGTTGATCTTAATACTAAAGAGGGCAGGAGATAGTATGCTCCCTGTGGAACACCCAACTCCTGCTCGTGGACATCAGAGAGAGTGGTGCCAACCCGGACCTGAAACTGTCGTTCTGCCAACAAATTTTGAATAAAAAGCGGAAGATGACCTCGAAAACCCAGATCGTGGAGATCATGAAGTATCCCCGACTTCCAGGTGGTATCGTAAGGCCTTCTCCAAGTCAAAGAAAATTGCCACTGCATGCTGTTTGTTCAGAAAGGCGTTCCGAAGTGTAGATTCCAGACGAATCAAATGGTCAACGGTAGTCCGATGTTTGCGGAAACCACACTGTTCTTTCGCCAAAAGGCCATCGGTTTTCAAGTTTCCACATGAGCCTAGCATTGACCATTTTTTCCATCAATTTACAAACACACTGGTCAAAGCTATGGGACGGTAATTTGAAGGATTAGAAAGATCTTTTCCAGGTTTGGGGATGGGAATAATGAGGGCTTTTCGCCAAGAGGGTGGAAAAAAAACCTGTAGTCCACACATGGTTGTAGACCTGTAGCAGTTATGTTCAGACCTTCTAGCGGAAGATGTTTCAACAGCTGATAATGGATTTCATCTATACCTGGAGAGGAATCGCTGCAAGAAAGCAAGGCAGATTTCAGCTCGTTTAAAACGTGAAAGGAAGATTGTAGTCTTCCATGTTGTCGGACGAAAAGTTGCAGGGTGATTTTTCTTTTAGGGCTTTGTTTTTGACAAAAGTGGCTGATTTATTAGAAGAGGAGGAATTCTTTTCAATGGTTGAAGCAAGCAGATTAGCAACTGCTTTCTTCTCTGTTATTAAAGAATCCGAAAACTTGAGATGGTTCACAGTGGACAGGTGTTCTTCCCTTTGATTTTCTTAATGATGTTCCACACTTTTTTCTTGGAAGTTTTTGATGTCAGCCTGGAGCAGAAGTTTCTCCAGGACCGACGTTTACTGATTTAAAAGTGTGTCTAGATTTAGCACGGAGTTTTTGATGGGCTCGAGCGTTGGGACCCGAAGGTCGTTGGTACAACCTGACGCTGAGCCCGTTTTCTAACTTTGGAAATTTGTTGGCAGTCTGAATCAAACCAGGGTGTTTTTTGGCATTTGAAGTTTATCGGAAGACACTGGAATACAAGCTTTAGCACACTTGATCACAGTGTTAGTCAGTGATTCAGCTGGGTCCGGACTCTGAAGAAAATCAGTGTCCTGGAATTCTTTAGAAATAGTGGTTGCAAATAGATCCCAGTTTGCTTTCTTGTAATTTAGATGTTGAGAGACAGAGACGTGTTCAGTTATGACGGGTTGTAGTAAGACAGGGAAATGGATCACTTCCGTGCAGATCGTCATGGACAGACCACTCATAGTCCAGGACCAGCGAGGGGTCACAAACCGACAAATCTAAACACGAAAGTGAACCTGTGGAAGAGTGGAGGTAAGTTTGCAGATCCGTCGTTCAGACAACACAAATCCAAATCCGAAAGGACATCCTCAATTAGCAGACCTCTGGATGACGTATGGACACTACCCCAAAGAGGATTGTGACCGTTAAAGTCACCCAACAGCAAAAAAGGTCGAGGAAGTTCTTCTATCAGATTGACAAGGTCCTGACGACAAACCGGGACAGAAGGAGGTAAATAAAGAGAACATATTGTCACAGTCTTGTGGAGAGTGACTCTCGCAGCTACAGCCTGAAGGGAGGTAGACAAAGTGACAGGACTATACAACAAAGTTTTTATGTAGGAGAAGGGCAACACCGCCCGACAGTCCCAACGTGGATGGTTGGCAGGTTTTGAAAGAATATTAAAGCCAGAAAGAGTAAAGGTCTTCTGGCTTTGAATTTGAGTTTCCTGAAGAGCCACGACGGAAGGTTTTATAGATCGACACAGAAGCTGCAGCTCCTCGAAGTTGGAATTTATTCCACGGATATTCCAATGGAATATTGTACTATCCATGGTGCAGAGGGTGAAAAGGAGAGAGATCAGGTCATCTCCTCATCAACGTCTGCCTCCAATGGAGCGAATTTGTTATTCAGCTTCACTGGAGTGTGTTTGGTCTACAGACCTGCTGGCAGACTTGCCAACAGGCGAAGAAGGTCTGGATTTGGGAGATGGTGGAGGTTTCTTCCTTATCTCCACCATCTCCACACTGGGTTGAACTCCCTTGCCCGCACGGGCACTGGACTGAGGAGTTCGAGGTTGGGGTGCTGGCTTTTTAATATCTGCCCAGCAGCAGATGTTGTAGACTGCTGGGCAGTCTGAGGGGTGGCGGATTTTTTGCCTCCACCAGGGGCATTCATTTTGGGTTGGAAGGTGGTGGAACCTGCTACCACCAGAACTGACAGATTTACTTGCAATGTCTTTGAAAACATGAATTCATCAGTCTGGCAGCAGACTGACCTAGTAGAAACTGTGGGAATTTTCTTTACAGCCGAAGCATAGGAAGAAGCTGTGGGCGTCTGACTGCCCACAACCTGTTTCCGGGCTTCAAAAAATGAGATCTTCTTTACCGTTTTGACACGTTGGATAGCAGATTTCTTGAATCCAAAGAGGACAGTTTCGTGAAGAGGAGGGATGGTCGCCACCGCAGTTAGCACATGTGCCGGATCTTTGCACGGCCCATCATGGGTTGCCTTGCAGCAAATACCACACACCTCCTGCCCAGAACAGCGGTCCCTGACATGGCCAAACCTCTGGCACCTAAAACACCTCAACGGGATGGCACATACAGTTGAACCTGAACATTCAGTAGCCGACTTTGATGACCGGAGGCAGCACAGGGTTGCAGAATGTCAGAAAGAGGTATTGGTGGCCACTCTTTCTGCACCCTTCTTTACTGTCACCCTGCGCACCTCCGTCACAACACCCTGGGACGCCAGCTCCGATTTGATCTCTGCTTCTGTGACACCAGATAAATCCCGGCAGCGAATCACGCCTTTCGATGAATTTAGCTGTTTGTGGGGAGTTACCTTGATCTCCCTGTCCACAAGTTTTCGTTGCCTTCAGCAGCTGTTCAGACTGTTTTTTTGTTCTACATTGAATGAGGAATGAGCCATTTCGCAATCTTTTGATGGATTGAGGGTCACCTGCTAAACCCTGAAAGCCCTTCTGGATAGCAAAAGGGCTCAGAGCTGAAAGGGGTCTTTCCTGCTCCGTCCCTTCCATTACGAGCCAGGAAGCCCAGAATCCTGTCCTTTGTCGTACCTCAGTATCTGAATCACTGTCACCTTCGAAATCCCCTGAAACAGGGGATGCTGCCTTCC
The DNA here is from genome assembly GCA_018398815.1 of Conus ventricosus. Classification (NCBI taxonomy): domain Eukaryota; kingdom Metazoa; phylum Mollusca; class Gastropoda; order Neogastropoda; family Conidae; genus Conus; species Conus ventricosus. Next base: position 24,635,217 of record CM031605.1, read on the forward strand.
TCTTCCTTTTGGGGGGGATATTTTTTAAAGAAGCCATATTTAGTTTATTGTAATTCATCCCCTCCCTTACCCACCCACCTTGGAGTCCAACTAAGGGGCCAGGGCCAAGAAACCAATGTCTTGACCCCTTCCAGGCTTCGGAGAGATATACGACAAACAGAAAACCACCAACCCTATCCCCCCTGATCATGCTCAACTCCCGGGGACAGAGAGCTGAGCACTGCAGGGGTTCACATGGCCAGCAGGGGACTGCCTGTCTTGACCCAGCCCCAAGAAGGGGAGCCGATTAGTACACCCGGGCCAAAGTGTACTCCCTGCTAGGAGAGGTCCGAGCCAAATGTATGTGTTGAGAGCGCTGGCTCTCTCAACCACCAGGATCTCATTCCCCTCCGACACAGGTCGCACCGCACGGCAAACGCGGCAGATCTTAAGGAGACCACAGAGAGAAAAGGAGTGTGTAAAAGAAGACTTGAAGGGAGACGAAGATAGAAAAGGGCCAAATAAGGGAGGCAGAAAACAAGAAAAGGAGAAAGGCGGGTTACTCTTAGTCAGGATCCTCACCCTTAGCCTATCTGACATGGGAAGCCCTACCAGGGCATCAACTTCTTACCACGTTTCGCTTAGGCCATACAGCATCTTCACCTCTCAGGCCTACAAGCAGTGTGAAAAAACCAGCCTATCTCCCAAGTATTGATGCCCCCCGTCAGCATAGCCTAAAGGATCACTGGACCACGCAAACCCTCCGACCACGACAAGGTCGCAACCCCCCGGAGGGCGTAACTTTTAAGATCTTTGAAGAAATGTGCATATCTAAGGGCAACACTAAAGTCACCGAGAAGAATCTGTACATCTTGGAGCAACACTAAAATCACTGTAAGATTCTGGATTTCTATGGGCACACTAAAATCGCAGTAGAGGTTCTGGATATATAAGGGCAAGACTAAAATCACAGTACAGATTCTGGACATCTACGGGCAACACTAAAATCATGGTAGAAATTCTGGATACCTAAGGTAACACTAAAATCACACCTAGAGATGATTCTGGATATTTAATTTATGGGCAACATTAAAATTGCTGAAGAAATTCTGGATATCTAAGGTATCACTAAAATCACACTAGAAATTCTGGACATCTATAGGCAACACTAAAGTTGCTTTAGATTCTGGATATCTGATGGAAATATTAAAAATATTGGAGATTCTGTATATCTAAGAGTAAAACTAACATCATACAGGAGATCCAGAATCTATCTGGATATCTAAGAGTAACACTAACATCGTACAGGAGATCCAGAATCTATCTGGATATCTAAGAGTAACACTAACATCGTACAGGAGATCCAGAATCTATCTGGATATCTAAGAATAACACTAACATCGTACAGGAGATCCAGAATCTATCTGGATATCTAAGAGTAACACTAACATCATACAGGAGATCCAGAATCTATCTGGATATCAAAGAGTAACACTAACATCATACAGGAGATCCAGAATCTATCTGGATATCTAAGAGTAACACTAACATCGTACAGGAGATCCTGAATCTATCTGGATATCTAAGAGTAACACTAACATCATACAGGAGATCCAGGATCTATCTGGTATCTAAGAGTAACACTAACATCATACAGGAGATCCAGGATCTATCTGGATACTAAGAGTAACACTAACATCGTACAGGAGATCCAGGATCTATCTGGATATCTAAGAGTAACACTAACATCGTACAGGAGATCCAGAATCTATCTGGATATCAAAGAGTAACACTAACATCATACAGAAGATCCAGAATCTATCTGGATATCCAAGAGTAACAACTAACATCGTACAGGAGATCCAGAATCTATCTGGATATCTAAGAGTAACACTAACATCGTACAGGAGATCCAGAATCTATCTGGATATCTAACAGTAACACTAATATCATACAGGAGATCCAGAATCTATCTGGATATCTAACAGTAACACCAAAATCACAGTGACCACAAAATCATGAGAGAAATTTTGGATATTATCAGGCAATACTAAACATTACAGGATAGATTCTGAATACCTAAAGGCAACACTAAAATTACTGCAGAGATTTTTACCTACGGGCAACACTACAATCACTGTCAAGATTCTGGATACCTAAGGGCAACGCTAGAATCACTGTAGAGTTCCTGGACATCTAAGGCAACATTAACATTACTGTAGAGATTCTATATACCTAAGGGCAATACTGAAATGACTGTTGAGATTCCGGATACCATAGAGCAACAAACAATCAGACTGGAGATTCTGGATAACTAATGGCAACACTAAGATCACTATGGAGATTCAGACTATCTCACAGCAACACCAAAATCACAGTAAAGATTCTGGTTATCTAAGGCCAATACTAAACTCATTATAGGGATCCCAGGTAGAAGAACAACACTAAAGTCAGAGAGCAGAGATTCTGGATGTTTGAGGACATTACTAAAGTCACTGTAGAGATTCTGGACAGCTAAGGGCAATTATAAAATCCTGTATAGATTCGGAATATCTAAAGGCATCAGTCATATCACAGTAGAGATCCTAGTTATCTATGGGCAACACTGAAATCAAAGATAGCTCAGTGTTCTACACCACCCTCACAAGTCTTTCAACTGTAGCTTTAACTGATGCAGAATTTTTACTCCTGTCAGAGGTAACTACCACTAAAAAATGTAATTTGTTCTGAGGAAAATAAAAAAAAAGTGTAAGATTCTTTATTAAGCAGCCGTGAGAAGATACTTATAAGTGAGTTGCAAGCAAATGCAGAGCATAAAGCTTTACCAATAGGGCAAAGGGACTATAACCAGTCAGTTGAAATGAACTTCAACCTCCTGACATGTTTAAGATGCCCCACTCTTCACAGAACACAACCTCAGGAAATGAAACTAGCACTAAGCAGTAGCGACAGCAGTACTGTACCTTCTGATTGATGCGATCGACCTGTCGGTTCTGGGACTCAATCTCGTTGCCCATGTCCACTGCCATGTTGCGCAGGTTGCCAACCATGCCCGACACCTCGCCCAGGTTCTGCTCCATCTCATCCTCTCGAGCATCATTCATGATCCTGAAGAGGAAACCTCACGCTACTCAATGTGTGTGTGTGTGTGTGTGTGTGTGTGTGTGTGTGTGTGTGTGTGTGTGTGTGAGCATGAGTGTGCGTGCGTGCGTGCGTGCGTGCGTGCGTGCGTGTGTGTGTATGTGTGTGTGTGTGTGAGCATGAGTGTGAGTGCGTGCGTGCGTGTGTGTGTGTGTGTCCATGCGTGTGAGTATGCATGTACAAGCATGCTTGTGCGTGAGGGAATGTATATAAGCATGTGCATCTATGTGTGTGTCTGTATGCACGAGAGCGTGTATGTGTATACGTACACATGCTTGGGGGTGTTTATGTGCCAGTGTGTGCGGGTGATGTACAGTGTGTGCAGTTTACGCACTGTGATTATAAAAATTACACAGCATAAAAACATCTTTTAAGCCACAGTTTTGATTCCTGAAAACAATTAAGTACTTTTTCCATTCTCTTTTTCTTTTTCAAACTCTCTTTTTCCCCTGCAGTTTCTTTCTTTCATGTTCTTCTTGTTATCTCTTCATACATTTCAGTTTTTGCTGCCTGTCATCACAGCCCCTCATCATCATTACGCACTGCTGACACAACCTCACCCATGTTCAGTTAACATTATCATGTGCATCAAATCATCCCAGACAACTGTCTGAAACCTGTCTGCAAGATTGAGACCAGAGTGTCGAAAGATTAGACTTGTGATCTGCTTGGATTATCTTCTCTTAATCATATATCCTGTGTAGTGACTTTCCTTCTGCTTCTTTCTAAACTACAAGCTTCTGCTGACACTGGTTCGATTGTATGTTCAATCAAACAGAGTATTTTGGAGTTAAAACATGAAAAGAATTGCTTTGTACAATATCAAGTTGAGCGCAGGAATGTGCTGAAGCAGTTTTTGTTTTATTAAGCATATGTAACAAGTGACAAGACTCAGGTTACAGGCCAACATATACACTAGGGTGCTGGCAATACAAATTATGCCTGTGGGATTATGAATATGTATGCATAGGCATAAGTATCTATGTCAGTATGAAAGCTTCTTTGTATGTTGGTATATATGACTGAGTGCTGTCTCTGACCTCTGCACTACTGCCAAGTCACATTGGTGATATTCAGTACTGTCAATTCCTATTCAAATATCTGGAGACCTCCTACAAAGCCCAGTAGTGATCATAATCACTCAGTTTCAACACCAGATACCGCATAAGCATACATCCTTTGTCTGCCCGACTGGAAACCCCATCCCCTTTCTTCCATTCCTATAGTTCTCTCAATTCGTCTGAGAAATATAAGCAAGATGTACTTCCATTTTCTTTCATTTCATCCAACTTAGAAAATGAATATTCCTGAATGTTGTAGGCTATTTTTTTTTTTTTTTTTTTTTGGGCCTTCCTCCCATTTCAGCAGGAAAAGAAATCAGCAGATCTGATCCATGGATCTGGCGGACCTGCATCCCCCTGCTGCCTGTCAGAGACACAGGGCCTTCGAGGGAACTGACCTTGTGACATAGCCACCTGTGATCATTCCTCCGTTGGGGTCTCCAACCACCACCCGTGGTCCGTTGGTGTTGACTTTGCCGTCGTCGTTAGACTTCCAGGTTTTGTTGTACTCACCGCTCTTTTCAAAGTTTTTGGACCTGTAGGTGAAGCAAAGCATATTCCTTGTTGAATCTTCTTTTGATCGTTCCTCATCTCAGAACAATCTGACTGCAGTGCACTTCAATTACATACTGATCCAGTTCTCTTTTTTTTAAGCAAAAAAATGGGCACAGAGTCTTTCTGATAAATTGCAGAACACACACACACACACACACACACACACACACACACACACACACACACACACACACTCAGCCACATATATGCACATGAATCCACCAGGTACACATGGATGTGTGTATGTGAGTGTGAGAGTGTGTGTGTGCGTGTGTGTGTGTGTGTGCGAGATAAGATAATGTTGCTTATAGCCCAGCCGACCGCAAAGGGCCACATCAGGGCTGTGTGTGTGTGTGTGTGTGTGTGTGTGTGTGTGTGTGTGTGTGTGTGTGTGCGTGTGTGTGCGCGCGTGTGTGTGTGTGCGCACGTGCGTGCGTCTGTGCGTTTATACGAGTGTCTGCACGAGACAGAGAGAGAAAAAGGAGAGAGAGTGAGAGAGAGACTGAGCTCTAGAGAGAGAAAGAGGTGTGTGTGTGTGTGTGTGTGTGTGTGTGTGTGTGTGTGTGTGCGTGCGTGTGCGTGAGTGCGTGTGTGTGTGCGAGTGTGCGTGTGTGTGTGTGTGTGAGTGTGTGTGCGTGAGTAAGATAAGATAATGTTGCTTATAGCCCAGCCGACCGCAAAGGGCCACATCAGGGCTGTCACCACGTTAAAATCAACTCACCAGTCATTTAAAAAAAAAAAAAAAAAAAAAAAAAAAAAAAAAAAAAAAAAAAAAAAACTTTCACACATCTCTTTAAATGACATCGTCTAGAAACGTACCAGAAACTTCGTTAAAAATCTTTCTTCCGTAAAATCTTAAATCAGATGAAAAATGTTAATCTCTCTCAAAAACTCAAGGATCACATCAGGCAGGACATCCCTGAACAGGATCTTCATGGACTCCGACGTAAAATGTTTGCGTCTCACATCGTGCAAGTCCCAACACTCCAAAAGAACATGTTTCATTGTGAGTGGCGCATGACATGGAATGCACCACGGAGCTTCTTCACTCTTTAAAAGGTAGGCATGGGTAAAATACGAATGGCCAGTGTGCAGCCGGCACAGAACCGTTTCCTCTTTAACGACCTCCCGACATGGATGGGAGGAAGTCCTTAAGGTTTGGACGGATCTGAAAGAGTTTGTTATTCGTCTGTGTGTTCCAATCCTCCTGCCAGAGGTCTCTCACATAATCATTAATTTTGGGTTTCACATCTGAGCAGGGGATATAAGTGTTGGACAGTTTCTCTCTTGTGGCGTTCTTGGCTAAACGATCAACCATTTCGTTCCCGCCGATGCCAACATGACCTGGAACCCAAGCAAGAGTAATGTTGTAACCGTCCGCTCTCAACTTGCTAAAAAGTTAAAAAAAAAGTAAAAGTTCTGGATGCTGAAGGTTGCGGCCAGCTATGGCCTCCAAAGCTGACAGCGAATCCGACAGAACCAGAAAGTCCCTTTCGAAGAATGTGAGATTATCTTCAAAGCCGTGTGCGTGAGTGCGTGTGTGTGTGAGTGTGTGTGCGAGTGTGTGCATGCGTGTGTGTGTGTGTGTGTGTGTGTGTGTGTGTGTGTGTGTGTGTGTGTGTGTGTGTCCACACGTGTGTGCGCATGTGTGTGCGCACACGTGTGTGCATGCATGCATGCATGTGAATGTATGTATAGTGTAAAGAAATTTGAAGTGACAGAATGCACTTACGGTCTGGCATAATCAATAAACTGCTTTTTTTGGCATGCGATTTATGCCATCTTCTGTGATACACATACCGTTTCCAGGGCAGCACACAGAGTCCACAGCATTTTTCCAGACCCTCTAAGTTCTTTTCCGCATCTTTCATGTCCTGGTTGATCTGGTCCATACCCTCCTCGATGCGGTCCAATTGTTCTGCAGAAAACACACCAAAAATACATGGTCAAAACCAGGACTCGAAACCTGAACGGCTACCAGACGCATGCGAAACAGACTCTCACATGAAGTGCGTAGAGCGGCGGGACTAGTACGTCAACAGTCTGTCATTGCAAGGTCTATATCACCGTCTCTAAACATAACAGCTGTCCCCAGATTCTGCTTGGCATGTGGCCTGTGCAGACTGGGTGTCATGGGGACTGGACAAGGGGGTGGTAGGATAGTCAAAATTATCACACAACCGTGTAATGAGACACAAGGAAGCAAACCACTATCCTCTTATTTTTTCCTAATGATATATGAAGAAGCAAAATGTCTTGAAGGTCACAGAGGCCATCTTCAAAGAAACTTGCCGACGATCTTAACCTGCGCAGAGATGCTGAGTTATAAGTTTTGTCATTATAGCCCAGCCAACTAAACAGCATCTTTCTGGGATGTCAATCTCATAAAGCAAAAAAAAAAAAAAAAAAAGTCACATAAAGACCTTGTCAGATTATTAAAAAAAAAAAAAAAAAAAAAAAGATTAAATCTTAATCAAACAAAGAAACAAACAACAAAAGTAGAGTGAGATCTGGCTCCGCAAGTAAGACGCTGTTCACAGAGAGGCGCTCAGCTGGTGATGTCCTGCCTATGCCGAGACCAGAACAGATCAGATCAGATAATGTTGCTTATAGCCCAGCCGACCGCAAAGGGCCACATCAGGGCTGTCACCACGTTAAAATCAACTCACAAGTCATTAAAAAAAAAAAAAAAAAACCCACCTTTCACACATCTCTTTAAATGACATCTTCTGGAAATGCACCAGAAACTTCATTAAAAATCTTTCTTCCGTAAAATCTTAAATCAGAGGAAAAATGTTAATCTCTCTCAAAAACTCAAGGATCACGTCAGGCGGGACATCCCTGAACAGGATCTTCATGGACTCCGCTGTAAAATGTTTGTGTCTCACATCGTGCAAGTCCCAACACTCTAAAAGAATATGTTTCATTGTGAGTGGCACATGACATGGAATGCACCACGGAGCTTCTTCACTCTTTAAAAGATAAGAATGGGTAAAATACGAATGGCCGGTGTGCAGCCGGCACAGAACCGTTTCCTCTTTTAGTCTTTACGATCACCAGACGCAGATGGGAGGAACTCCTTAAGGTTTGGACGGATCTGAAAGAGTTTGTTATCCGTCTGGGTATTCCAATCCTCCTGCCAGAGGACTCTGACATAATCGTTAATTTTGGGTTTCAGATCCGAGCAGGGGATATATATGTTGGACAGTTTCTCCCTTGTGGCATTCTTGGCTAAACGATCAACCATCTCATTCCCTCCGATGCCAACATGACCAGGAACCCAAGCCAGAGTAATGTTGTAACCATCCACTTTCAACTAGCTAAAAAGTTCAAAGAAATGTAAAAGTTCTGGATACTGAAGGTTGCGGCCAGCTATGGCCTCCAAAGCTGACAGCGAATCCGACAGAACCAGAAAGTCCCTCTTCGTAGATTGTGAAATTATCTTCAATGCCAGAACCAGAGCAGTAAGTTCAGCAGAATAGACAGAAGCATCAGGAGGTATATGTTTTAACAGTATCTGAGGAGCACCAGGGGAATAGGCTGCACAGACTACTCCATCTTCAGACTTCGAACCGTCAGTGAAAATTTTCTGATAGGATGGGAATTTTGAACGGAGGTCAGCATACAAGGCCTTGTATGCCAGAGAGCTGGTAGACTCTTTACGAAAGGCTGCAAGATCAAAACGAATCTCTGGTGTGAAAAAGGTCCACGGAGGCTGATGAGTCGAGAACAGGCACAAATGAACACAACATGATCCAGCTGTACTGCAGGGCCTGCTCTCCTGACAGACTCACAGGTCAGTCTATGACTCAAGGTGTGTGCAGGGAGAACTGGGCAGAATCATATCTCAGATGCTGAGCAGCCATCCTGATATAATTTCTTTCTTCTTCTCCCTCCCCCCTCCTCCTTAATAAGAAAATAATCCAAGGTCATGTGTGTCATTTGCCTTAGACTCATGCAATGAAAAGCAAAATGGCAAAGAACTTGTTTCTCCTTAAAAATCCTCTGGGTTTGGGTGTTTCCTCCCTGAAGTGAACAGCCTCAATGACACATAGGCCTAGAGGAATCTGTTCTGATGAGAATGTCATACAATATCGTTTAAAAGATTTAAAATGGGTAAACCAACAATGGCCCGAAGCCATCACCCCTAATGGGTCAAAAATTGGTTAGCTATTTTCAACACTTCAACCAGACTACTGGCTACACCAAACACTGTCTGACTGGTGAGTGTGTGTGTGCCTGAACTTCTGCCTTACATGGCTGAACATAATAACAAAGGGGATGGGCAAATAAGAAATCTACCACATTCGTACACATGCCAATCTTATTTACGCACACATACCGAATTAATCAATCTTTAACAAGCAAACCAAACAACACGCACACACACACACACACACACACACACACACAAACAAAGCCAAACATATTTGTCTTTGTTGTTGTTCTTAACTTCTCTTAAAAAAACAATCAACAGCAGAAAATAGCCAGAACAACTCAAAAATATGTTTTTACTCCCACAACAGTAAAGGACTGAACTGATCTCTGATTGAAATCAGTAGATAAAAACAGTCTTACAAAGACATGTTTCTTGGTACATAGAAAAACACGTATCCATGCACACATAACACTAACACACACCAGTACACTGATATCTCCAAGATCTTTTTTTTAAGTCAACAAAATGCAAACAGAGTAGAGATAAAGCATGTATCTGTTTCATTTGCTACAGTTTGATGCAAACAAGCAAAATTCACATTTAAAACAAATCACCTAATCATCAGAAATCATGTACATGCACATCCCACAAACACATACTGCTACAACCAACTCATTAATCACAAAACAAAATTTGTCATTTGCATCGTGATTTTTGATTCGGTTATGCCCTACAACAGACTGATGTTTTGCATCCGTCCACTTGATCATGCTATACGTGTGTGCTGCTAGTAAATGTGTGTGTGTGCATGTGTGTTTGCATGTGTGTGTATGTGAGTGTGTGTGTGTGTGTGTGTGTGTGTGTGTGTGTTGTGCGTGCGTGCGTGCGTGCGTGCGTGCGTGCGTGCGTGCGTGCGTGCGTGCGTGCGTGTGAGTGTGCATGCATGCGTACTTGCGTGTGTCTGTCTGTCTGTCCATCTGTCTGTCTGTGTGCATGTATGTGTGACAGACCAAGAGAGAGAGAGAGAGAGAGAGAGAGAGAGTACAGAGTCAGTGTGTGGGGTGTGTGTGTGTGTGTGTGTGTGTGTGTGTGTGTGTGTGTGTGTGTCTGTGTGCATCTGTATAAATGTGTGCATGCACGCACGCACGCACGCACGCACGCATGCCTGTGTGTGTGTGTGTGTGTGTGTGTGTGTGTGTGTGTGTGTGTGTGTGTGTGTGTGATGTGCATGTGTGTATGTGAGAGAGAGAGAGAGAGAGAGAGAGAGAGAGAGAGAGAGAGAGAGAGAGAGAGAGAGAGAGAGAGAGAGCGAGCATGTATGCTTGTAGCCAAGCCTGTGTCTGAGACTGGGAAGGATGAAGAGTAGGAGAAGGAGGAGAATGCATCTCGGCACAGGAAATACAAGAAACACAGAAAAATCAACTGACCAACAGACCAGTCAAAGGGTTGAAAGATTAAGCTGCATGATGTAATCAACTGAACAATACCCTAAACTTTCATTCATAAAACTATGGTCAACTTACTTCATTATACATCACTAACACCAGCCTCTGCATAAGATTAACAAACACTGTAAACCAACACATAAGTGTAAGCATATCATGTCAATCAATCAATCAATCACCCAACCAACCAACCATTCTTTCCCTTCATATCACCATGTGATACTGAGTCAAAATATTGAACAACACACTGAAAACCTCAAAAATTTTCCTCTAACAACTCAAAACAAAAGCTTGCAGGAAGGACTGGAAATGAAAGTACAGTCATTTTCAGGCTGCATGTGCATGGCCGTCCGTCCCCCCCCCCCCCCCCCCCCCCCCCCCCTGTAAAATTCTCACCACGGTTCCTTTGGTTACAGACCACCCTATACATGACAAAATCCCCCTAAGCAACCAATTACTGTATATGCCAACTCATATACACCATCTAAAATCATGTTCAGTATCCAATGTCAACACTTGGCTCAAAGCACTGATTGTTCAGTGACCATATCAATCCTTTTCCCACAATGTTTCAGTTCTGTGCACTTGGACATGGCTGTATTTGCATATTCTCATCTGCTTGACATAAGGAATGCACACAGATTACACTCACACTACTATCAAACAAATCTTTTCTTCATTTTTTTTTTTTTTTTTCACCTACTGACTTTCTCATTCAATCCCTGTCGATGCACCTTCAAAGTCAGCTAATAAGCGTAGTGTCAAAAAGAAATCTGACTTCGTGTAATGCAAAATGTGTACACCTGTCACTGAGACAAGACTATTTATGGATGACAAACATTTCATTTTCTAAATCAAGGGACGCATCCTTTAGGCACAATTCTATTTGTCTATTTACAATTAAGTATCTGACGAAGTAGAAATGAGGAAGGCATTATTTCATGTATCTGGATATGCATACGTCAATGATTATGAAGTATGTACACATACCTGGGTGGGCACTTGTCCATGCCAGTTTTGACATTAATGAGTGCATTTCCTTTTCAGTTCTGCATCTATAGATATGCCCTAACATAATAACCATCAGCGCCATGAGATCAATAACGACAGAGCACTTCAAATACCCCAATTGTTACCATCACAATTATCCACATTATCCAAACTGGTCCTAGACTAATATTACAGCATTCCCTTGATACATTTTTGTAATTCAATTTTCTGGCACAGGCATTTAGCAAAGATCACTTTAGCGATAAACAAAAATCAATCAATCAACAGACAGAGCAGATACTATGTCTTCCTTGAGATCAAGGAAAGAAAAAAGAGAGACACCTGTGTGAATTACCTACCGCCCTGATGATCGAGCATGACGATAGTTTTGACCCCAACATCCTGACTCTGTAAGGAGCAAAGCACCCATCACAGTGACACCCCTCTCCACACAGTGGGGAAAAACAAATCACAAAGCAAACTGTTGGCAAACAGAAATCAGTACATACAAGTATATACACATCTTAGTATCCATGGCATGACAATACGTTCGTTCGCATGCATTCAGAAAAAAAAAACGCAGAAGGGCAACTGGCACTACAGTTAGGCAATCAGAGGAAGAGTTCGTAGTCTGGATAAGACTTTCCTGCAACCGCAAGGTGCATTTTTATTTAAAATCTCATTCCATTTTGTTTTGTTTTGTGTGTGTGTGGTGTGTGGTGTGTGTGTGTGTGTGTGTGTGTGTGTGTGTGTGTGTGTGTGTGGTGTGTGTGTGTGTGTGTGTGGTGTGTGTGTGTGTGTCCATCTCTCTTCCTGTCTGCCTGCCTGCCAATTTTCTGCCTGCCTACGTGCCTGTGTTTGTGTATGTCTCTGACTTAATATAATACTTTATAGCATGTTTGTATGTGCATGAGCATGTACATGCATGTCTGTGTGTGTGTGTGTGTGTGTGTGTGTGTGTGTGTGTGTGTGTGTGTGTGTGTGTGTGTGGCGCGTGTGTGCATGCATGCATGCGTGCGTGCATGTGTGTGTTTGCATGCATTTTTAAGTCTTTCACTGTCTCTTCCTTTCACCATTTCAATTTGACTCTGAATAAACTTACAGCCCCACCCCACTCTCTCCCACTACGTGTCAATGGTAAGACAAGTGTTGTCAACACCCAAACACCAAGAACTCTTCCTCTGACGATCAAGAAACTAAACAGGAACCCTTCCTCTGAAGGCATGGAGACAACAGAACCAAACAGGTGAGATGGAATTACAGAACACAACACAACGCACCGAAGACATCTGGAACCCACACATGCTGCTCCTTCCCACTCCACCCCCTCTGCTTCCTTCCTGTTACCCTTTTTCCCAACAGAAATTTAAAAGAAAAAAAATGTCTGAGGACACAGAAAAGGCCAAAAATCTTTGTTCATGAGAAGAGTTCACACTGACCCATCAGGAAAACTGGCCACTGCTGAATGGGAATGTTGTAAGGTAGAAGATAAAGAGAAGCGTTGATTTCCAACTTTGAAGAGCAAGTTACCTCCAGCAAAGAGGTTATGTTTTCACCCGCGCCTCTTTGTCCATCTGTCTGCAGGTTGGCGAGAGAACACAAAAACTACTGGACCCATCCTAACACACTGACAACCCTGAAAGAAAATCAGCTGGTATATACAAACACACACACAAACAAAGGGGTACTTAAAAGCCTCCCGATTTTCAATTTAACAGTAAGCCCACATTGAACTAAATGACCCCCAAAATCCTTCAGTCATGGGCCCAAAATGACCCCCAGCTATCAAATTAAGTTGAAGCACTATTTCATGTCGTTGGCACGCACCACTTACCAAGAAAAGGACATGAAATGAAAGAAATATGACCAGCTCTAGTCAAGCAAGTCAACTTTGAACGAGGAGAAGAAAATCGGGCTGCATCATGAAGAGCACTGGCGGAGGAGTGGGGTGGCATGGGGTGGGGTGGATCCTGTCTTGTGAACAAGACAAAGCACGTTGAACTCCAAAAAGTCCTGGGAATTACTGTCCTGTGAATGATACTATGCCAAATACCCAGTATGCACGTGGAGGGGGGTACTGTCCTGGTAAAAAGACAAAGCCAGATACAGTATGAAGAGAAACGAGGTGGTGATATTGTCCTATGAACAAGAATGAGCCAGATACACCATGAAAAGTGCTGGGAAATACTGTCCTATGAACAAGAATGAGCCAGATACACTATGAAAAGTGCTGGGAAATACTGTCCTACGAACTAGAACGAGCCAGATACACTATGAAAAGTGCTGGGAAATACTGTCCTACGAACAAGAACGAGCCAGATACACTATGAAAAGTGCTGGGAAATACTGTCCTACAAACTAGAACGAGACAGATACACTGTGAAAAGTGCTGGGAAATACTGTCCTACGAACTAGAAAGAGCCAGATACACTATGAAAAGTGCTGGGAAATACTGTCCTACGAACAAGAATGAGCCAGATACACTATGAAAAGTGCTGGGAAATACTGTCCTGTGAACCAAGACAGTCAGACACACTCTGCAGATCCTGTTGACAAGACTCAAGTCAAATCCACTACACAGAGCAACGGAGAGGGAGGGGGATGGGTCATCCTGTCCCGTGAAGAAGACTGAGCTAGCCATAGAATGAAAAGCACTGGGAAGCACTTGTCCTGTGAACCAGACCAATCAGATACCCTATAAAGAGCACTGAGAAATGAAAATGATGTCCTGTAAAAAAGGCGGAGCCAGCTGCATTATGGAGAGCACTGGGAAACAATGTCCTGTGAACAAGAGTGAGCCAACAGACCTTGAGGAGCACAGTCCTGTGAACAAGAGTGAGCCAACAGACCTTGAGGAGCACAGTCCTGTGAACAAGAGTGAGCCAACAGACCTCGAGGAGCACAGTCCTGTGAACAAGAGTGAGCCAACAGACCTTGAGGAGCACAGTCCTGTGAACAAGAGTGAGCCAACAGACCTTGAGGAGCACAGTCCTGTGAACAAGAGTGAGCCAACAGACCTTGAGGAGCACAGTCCTGTGAACAAGAGTGAGCCAACAGACCTTGAGGAGCACAGTCCTGTGAACAAGAGTGAGCCAACAGACCTTGAGGAGCACAGTCCTGTGAACAAGAGTGAGCCAACAGACCTTGAGGAGCACAGTCCTGTGAACAAGACCAAGCCAGATACACTATGATGAGCACTGACAGTAACGTCCTAACGACAAGACCAAGCCAGATACACCATGATGAGCACTGACAGTAACGTCCTAACGACAAGACCAAGCCAGATACACCATGATGAGCACTGACAGTAACGTCCTAACGACAAGACCAAGCCAGATACACCATGATGAGCACTGACAGTAACGTCCTAACGACAAGACCAAGCCAGATACACCATGATGAGCACTGACAGTAACGTCCTAACGACAAGACCAAGTCAGATACACCATGATGAGCACTGACAGTAACGTCCTAACGACAAGACCAAGTCAGATACACCATGACAAGCACTGACAGTACAATGTCCTAACGACAAGACCAAGCCAGATACACCATGATGAGCACTGACAGTAACGTCCTAACGACAAGACCAAGTCAGATACACCATGACAAGCACTGACAGTACAATGTCCTAACGACAAGACCAAGCCAGATACACCATGACAAGCACTGACAGTACAATGTCCTAACGACAAGACCAAGCCAGATACACCATGATGAGCACTGACAGTACAATGTCCTAACGACAAGACCAAGCCAGATACACCATGATGAGCACTGACAGTACAATGTCCTAACGACAAGACCAAGCCAGATACACCATGATGAGCACTGACAGTACAATGTCCTAACGACAAGACCAAGCCAGATACACCATGATGAGCACTGACAGTACAATGTCCTAACGACAAGACCAAGTCAGATACACCATGATGAGCACTGACAGTACAATGTCCTAACGACAAGACCAAGCCAGATACACCATGACAAGCACTGACAGTACAATGTCCTAACGACAAGACCAAGCCAGATACACCATGATGAGCACTGACAGTACAATGTCCTAACGACAAGACCAAGCCAGATACACCATGATGAGCACTGACAGTACAATGTCCTAACGACAAGACCAAGCCAGATACACCATGATGAGCACCGACAGTACAATGTCCTAACGACAAGACCAAGCCAGATACACCATGATGAGCACTGACAGTACAATGTCCTAACGACAAGACCAAGTCAGATACACCATGATGAGCACTGACAGTACAATGTCCTAACGACAAGACCAAGCCAGATACACCATGATGAGCACTGACAGTACAATGTCCTAACGACAAGACCAAGCCAGATACACCGTGATGAGCACTGACAGTACAATGTCCTAACGACAAGACCAAGCCAGATACACCATGATGAGCACTGACAGTACAATGTCCTAACGACAAGACCAAGCCAGATACACCATGATGAGCACTGACAGTACAATGTCCTAACGACAAGACCAAGCCAGATACACCATGATGAGCACTGACAGTACAATGTCCTAACGACAAGACCAAGTCAGATACACCATGATGAGCACTGACAGTACAATGTCCTAACGACAAGACCAAGCCAGATACACCATGATGAGCACTGACAGTACAATGTCCTAACGACAAGACCAAGCCAGCTGGTGAACTACACTATGAAGAGCACTGGGAGTAATGTCCAGTGAACAAGGCGCAGACCTATTACACTATGAGCCCGCACACAAAAGCAACGACCCATGAACAGGACAAAAGCTAGATACATGGTGCAAAGTACCAGAAAATCCATGTTCTGTGGAGAAAGAAAAAAAAACAGGAAAAGAAATTTCTCTGAACAAGCGACCGCCTGGTACGCTGTGAAGACCGTTGGAAAATAGCATTCAAATAATCTGAGACAAATGCTGCCCTTTTGGGGGAGGGGGGGGGGGGGGGGGGGGGGGGGGGGGGGGGGTGTAAATCCTGCATATTATTTTGTGATGGTATTGTAATAAACTATTCCCTACAAAGAAAAGTCAACAGCAGCTGGAAACCATCTTCAAATGGAAGCTGGATGCATTCAAATCAAATCATACATGGCTCATTCAGCGTAAAACGTAAGTGAAATTTTATGCTTAATAACACGGAACATGCCATGCCCCTGATACGACTGTAAAGCGAAGAATTAAAATGCCCTGGAACCAGAAGAAAAGCAATCATTAAAAGTTCTTGCATTGAAAAAATAAAATGTAATTAAGACGAAAGGAAAAAAAATAAATGGATGTGACGTGAGAATACCCTCAAATGAGTAAAAATAAAATGAACAGTACACTACCCACTTTCACCAAAAACATCCACATTTAATAAAACCAACCAACCAAACAAAAGGAGTGATTCTATACATCTAGCTGTACAACATCCATGGGGGGGGGGGGGGGGGGGGGGGGGGGGGGGGGGGGGGGAGGGGTGAGTCCTAAACAACATCAACAGGAAAACTGAACAAAAGAAATTCAAAGGAATATCTCTACAACATTTTCATGCAAAATTGAAAAAATCAAAAAGTACAATGCACACACAAAACATAACAGGGATCCACTGGGGAAAAAAAAAACCTAGAAGAGAAACGAGTGCAAGAGCAGGGAGGAGGGGTGGGGACCCAGCAGACTACCTCCTCCTGGTCACAACATGCACACTTACCGCCCTGCTCGTCCAACATGACAAGCGTCTTTATGCCTGCCTCCTTGCTCTAAGGGCAGCCAAAGAGAATCAATTGAGATTTTTTTTTTAATCTCTCATTTAAAAACAGTTGGACATTTCCTTGTAGGATTCCTCTCTACAGAGAAGAAGACGAGGGAGGGAGGGTCACGGAGAATGGATTATGAAAGAAACAAGACAGAATTCTAAAAGTACAAACATGGTCTTATAAATCAATAAATGACAAATGAACAGGCAATCTGATCTGCTAATATTTTTATTAAATGGATATAACTGGTTCTGCTTTTAAGACCGATTTTAATGATCCCTGTGTGCTGGTGGTGAAGGGTTGAATATAAAAAGTTTGCATTCTAGCACCTTGTTTTTCATTCTCCTACCCCTCGACCTCCCTTCCCTCCCACTAAATACTACCTGCTTCCCTCCCTACCCACCTCCATTTTCCCCCCTTTTTTTTCTGATTTGTTAAATCTTTGCAGTGTCATTGTTTGAATGATGGGACAACAGCTAGTCTGCACATGTTTTCCCCAACTACTTGTTCGTTCAGCACATGAATGTTTGGTCTGTCAGAGGGGATGGCATACAATGGGAGATCCAAGTAAAGACTGTTCTGCACAACTGTAGTGTAAGCTGCTATCAAAACTGGTATGACTAACAATGCATCTATAGGTTATTTAACAGCAGTGCTGACCACTCGGACTGTTGACACCTATCAAACACCCTTGCATCCTTTAATGGTTCCTCAGCCATAGGCTCAAAGATTTCCGGCTAGATTTATTGCTTTCTAATGATAACTTTATTTCATATGCAGCTTACAGTGATTTCTTCTCATTTTGCCTTTGTACCCTTCAGTGGCTGCTTTGGAATGCCGTTGGATTTTGGTTTTGAGTCGATCATGGTCAGAATATTGATAACACTAAGGAGGTCCAACATAATGAGCCAGGTTCCACAGGTAAGTCTAAACCTCGCGCAGAAAATCAACTCTGGACAACTGCCATAAAGGGTTCTGTCGTCAGCAGAGACTTTGAGGGTCCACATGTGCTGTTAGTGAAGGATCAAATTTTTGCATTCTAACACTCTTTTCAGTTCCCATTCTCTTGTTCCTACCCCCCCCCCCCCCCCACACACCTCACTTTCTGCCCTATACAAACTGCCCATCCACCCATTCTTTTTCTTCTTACATTTTTGCAAAGCCATTGCTTGACTGATAGAATAGAAGAATTGTTCGTGTACACTTATTTTTCCCCACTACTTATTTGTTACATTTATAACACACATGAAGAAGTGAGGGGGAGGGGGGGGGGGGGGGAGGACAGGGAGTGAGTTTACATTCAATATCAACTGGAACACTTTAAGCAATACAGAATGTAAAACTAAGAGTAAGATACATGTCTGATTTAATTACCAACTCCTGATCTTAATGAACACAATGATTATACGTCCACTTTAAATCTTCCCTGCTTATTATCAATGAAGTCAAGCATGATAATGGGCCACAAAATGAGGACTAGAGCACCAAACATATGATGTGCTGAAAATAACAAATGCCTGGTTCTTGTGAAAACTTAGACATGTCTCGATTCAGCAATCTTAAAGCTGAGGGTTCATCTTCCTACTGACCATAACATAATGCAATGTAAAATGAAGGTATTAAAATTTTGTGATATTATTTACACAGCCTTTCAAGTGAAATTATTCAAATAATTAAACATCCAGTTACTAAACAGTTTAGCGTGATAAAAAGCTGTTCCTGCGGCTTTTGAAATCCACAAAGAGATTTCAGATGAAGTTTGAATTTGTTCTAATCTAGAAAACATTTAAATCTTCACAGCCAAAAGGCTGTGGGGGAAGTGAACTGTTAGAGGTTCACAGAGTCTACAGCACAGCATTATGGGAGATGACCCCATCCCTCTCCTTCCACTGCGTTAACCTTTCCTGAACTAAATCAGGAACCAATGTACTGCGGGGTGGACAGAGAACCTTTTCTACCCATGAAGGTCAGACTCCATAAGTGGTTTGAACTTGCAACTGTCACGCATTCAACTAAGGGCCCTTTTCTATGTATGCTCGTCCTACATCATTACTATCATTAAGAGTACCTCCATATCGCCAATCCTTATTTAGAGACAGACTCTAAGCACTTTACAGTCAACATTAATGTTTACGCAACAGGTTGCCTTCCTGGATAGAACCGATTGAGAAGCTGCCTGCTGGCGCTATATTCAGTAGTTTCCTGCGTCATTCCGTGAATATCAATAACTCAGTTTTTTCCCTTCATTCTTTCCATTTTTGCAAGCAGGTTGCATGCTGTGCATAAGGTGTCTTCATCCCAAGGCCTTCTCTTCCGATATGGTTGGATACCATAACTTACACAACCACCTTCACTCAGACTTTTCTGTAAAAAGTGAAACAAAAAGTGTATGAACCTGACATAGCTATCTTCTGTAAAGGTCAAATGTTGCACAGAGAATAACAAAAACAGAAATCAAGAGTATCATTAGTTACTTCAGCACTTGCTGTATTAGTTACGGGACAGCAGAAGCAAGCAAAATCAAAAGCAGTCCTCTCCCACTCTGCCCTACCCCCCATCCTCTGAGACCTTGTTTTCTGTTATTATACCTTATTTCAATTTTGTAAACATAAAATCAACCAAGATTTTTTTTTCTTCTTCTTTTTTTCTTTACTTGAAGTAAGATGCAACATTTTGAAGCACATCTGGAAAGATGAAAGATTTGGACACTAACATACATGTCAACATTACAAAGAGTTATTACAATTCAAAATATAGCACGTGATGCAAAAATTAATCCAAAGTTATAATAATAAACAAAGAAACATGCCCCTGGATCCACTATCTGCTGATCCGAGCTGTTTGCTAAATGTCAGACACAATCATGGATTCACCAGGTTATGATCATTGTGCACTTCACACCAATATTTCTTTTGTAAGGCCAGATTTTATCCATTCAACTAATGTCCTGTTTACAATAAACAGGAAAAACACTTTTTCTGACCAATATGAAATTTTAAACATCAAACGTGTTTGGTTATCAATGCTGCGCGTTACTTGGACACAAAACAAGTTCTGAGTTGAAGTTCTGCTTAAATGGAATTCTTGAAAAGGTGAATGACTGTATGTCAAGGTCACTGGAAATTCCCCCTTGTTCTGACTGCAGCTGTACAAGGATCAATATCAGTGGAAATGAGAAGTCATGTTTATTTCAAATGGACACAAATTATGAAACTTTACTTTTGTATGGGCAAAATGCTCACTTGTAGTTATACACATGCTAGGACCATTGTCAAGCAAAGATGATGCTCATTCAAATCTGGTTTCTTGGTTATCGCCATTACAAAAAAATAATACTGACTGCCATCAACATGAGCATAAAAACAACTTACACAGCAGCATTTTTCTCTTGATTTTGCCTCTCAGCAAAGCTTTACAGAAAAAGCTATACTAATTTTCTGTCCTTTCTTTATGTTACAGTTCACATTTTGGGGGCCTGCTCAAGCTTCATATATGTTCTACTTTCTTAAAATGGGCTGGTGTTTTATATCCTCATTTTGCTCACCTTTTTTCACACTTTTGAAAGAAAAAAAGTTAATAAAAAAAACAAACAATGAATGACAGCCCTTAAATTTACTGGAAACTTAAATGTTTCTTCATCATCACTCCAATAAAAATACATGAGTTATTGTAAAAGCTTTTGAATGTACATACACACTCTCTGATTTACCCAGTTTGGCCCAGTATCATGCTAAAACACTACCGTAAACACATTAGATCAAACTCCACAATATCATTTCACAATAAACAAACCTGCTTGAAATTACAATGGGATTATAACTATAAAACAATCTACAAATTACAATGGGATTATAACTATAAAACAATCTACAAATTCTGAAAATAACACAGAAACCTGACCATAGAGAGAACAAGAAGAAAAGAGCTGCAAATACCCTTCCAAAATGTAAAAAGACAGATAAAATTGAAACAAATAAACTCTATAACAAGACAGATAAAACTGAACCAACCAGTTTCTTAAAAAAGAAAACAAGAGTGCTTTCCCACAACCACTTCAACTTAATAATCTTTTCTAAACTACATAATTCAATTAACATTCTGAAAGTAAACCGTTTGTATGACAAATAACAAATCGGGTGTGTACTCACTTCTTCGCATAATGTCAGCATGCGCCGTGTGCTTTCCAGGGACTGCAAAAGACAGCACGAAGTGTAAGTGTCTCGAATATTCTAGATTCTCTCAAACAAATCAGATCAAGTCAGCTTCACACCGAATCCTGAAAATAATCATTACCCACTGGCAGGCATCATCACACAAGACCTTCTTAACAAAATACACAGGTAAAAGATCTTCTCCCTTAGATCCATGAACCATTTACTGGGTACCACCCCAAAGAGGTACCTGCAGCTCAATCACCTGTATGCCAAGGCGTCGGTCTCTATGAATGTACATGTGTATCTGATCTACATGTGTGCACCCACAAATAGAATTCAAAGACACTTCAAAGTCTAAACTTGCATGATAGGAAACAGACCTTTAACTTTTCATCTCTGGCTGCCAGGATTTGCACAACAGACTTCATATACCCCCAATACTCAGCTATTGTAATATTGCAATTTTACTAACAATAGACAAAGTCATCTGAAAGTCATAAGTGGTAAGAAAACTGGAAGGGAACCCACGTACTCTGTCAAATATACAGCACAATCACATGCACGCACGCTCACAGGCACGCATGCACGTACACACACACACACACACACACACACACACACACACACACACACACACACACACACTCACCACAGTTTGGGTTTTTAGTGGTTTTCGCTCTGAAAAGTTAACAAGGCCAAGAAGTCAAACTCTTTCCTTCTATGATGCTTTTGCCACTCCAGCAAGGCTCACATACCAGGGCATGGATACTGCACAACAAAGGCAGCCTCCATGCCTACAGCCCTCACTGTCCTGGGTTCTAAACATGCAGTCAGACTACGGAACTCTTCTGATGGTCAGGATCGATATAATTTGCAGCCAACACACACACACCACTGCTGTGGAGTTCAAACCCTACATCTCAAATCTATTACTCTTAAACCACAGCACAACCATGTCTGGTCATTTTCAACAAACTGTATTTCCCAAAAGAAGTGCCATTTGCTTCTGCTCTCTGAGATCAGTGAGAATGTTTGTACCACACAGTTCCTAACATTTCGAACAAACCCTCAAGACCTGAACGAATGGCACACAACATTTACATGTCAGACATGGCATGTTAACCTACAATGCCAGTTCTAGTGGTAGTTAAAAACCTTGAAAGAATGCATGAGCTATCATTTGAGATTTCGATTAGTGCTGAACTGCAGCTTTTGTCTGCAGCTTTTCAGAGCCATTTTGAGTGCAGGCTTTGATACTGATGGCATCGAAAAAAATTGAAACATGATGAGCAGACATCTCTTCATAAACCTGGAGACAAATTTCTTTTATAAAGAGGGTTTTTTTTTTCAAGCTGAAGTTTGTTGGAAGCTATGAAATCCATTTCTTAATTCCACTTTTTTTTATCCACATGAAAATACTTTCTCTCCATAAAAATTCTTTCAAGTACACACACACACACACACACACACACACACACACACACACACACACAGCTCCAATGAAATGATTTTCAGTATCTGTTCTAGATCAAGCATTCAGCACAAATTCACCAATATATTTACCCAATTCTCATCTATGCATGTGCAATTTTTCATACTACTCTACTGCCTGATTAAATGGTACTGAAACATAAACCTTTACTCACACATTTTCATGCATTTACACTAGAGTGAGAGACAGAGAGAAAGAGAGAGACAAAGCAGGAAGGGGGGGAGAGAGACAGCGAGAGAGAGAGACAGACAGACAAACAGAGACAGAGTGACAGAGAGACAAATAGAGACAGAGCCAGATAGATAGACAGACAGACAGACTGAGAAAAAGGAGGGGGGGGGGGGAGAGCAAGCAGGAAGAGAGAGAGAGAGAGAGAGAGAGAGAGAGAGAGAGAGAGAGAGAGAGAGAGAGAGAGAGAGAGAGAGAGAGAGAGAGAGAGACAGAGAGAGTATCATTTTCACACATTTCAACACAACAGAGAGACTGAGCTGAGAGAGGTAGAGAGAGAGAGAGAGAGAGACTGAGAAAGAGACAGAGACAGACAGAGACAAAGACAGAGACAGACCGAGAAAGGGGAGATGGGGAGGTAGGGGTGGGGTATTGGTGATAAAAGAGAGACACACACTGAGAGAAGGAGGGAGGGGAGAGAGAGAGAGACTCCATGAGGGACTAAGCGGAGAAAGGCAGAGAGACAGAGAAGAGAACAGGGGACCCGCATTGTCATGTACATCACTGAACAACTGGAGAACGTGAATGAGCACACCTGTGGCTGAGAATACCCCTCCCCCCACCCCACTCGTTCCCCCTCCTCATCATCCCCCCTCCCCCACCCCATTCTCTTCCTCTCCTCAACCTCCCTGGTTCATCAATAAATTACCACAGTCTGACAGCCATTCCACAGAGGCACATCCACACCAACACTGCCTTCACACGTACAGGCACAGGTGCTTGCTCACGTGATGAACCATCAACACGCATGCATGAACACACTCTCATCTTCCCTCCCTTCTCTTTCTTTAGTGTTTTTGCGCAGTGCAGCTTCTAGGCTTGGCATGTGTGGCGGTGCACACCAATGAACACATCCCCATCCAGACACACCTCCTAAATGAAACAAAAACGAACATCTATGCTGCCAAAAGATAAGATAAGATAATGTTGCTTATAGCCCAGCCAACCGCAAAGGGCCATATCAGGGCTGTCACCACGTTAAAATCAACTCACAAGTCTATGCTGCCAAGATGAAAAAACAAACGAAAACATCAACAACAACAAAAGGAAACAAACATATCCCCAAGCAACCCCTCAAATCACTTAATTAAGTCAGAGCAGTCCACAAGCTAAGAAGCCAAACAAGGAGACAAGGCATCCCAGGACCTACGCCAGATTTACCACCAGTGAGCAACAAAGCCCAGACAGGGAATGGATCACATATGACAGGCAACGAGCTAATCAGAATGGGTCCCCAGAGAGGCTCTGTCAGTGACATTAAGTGGCATTGTAGCGACTCATTGTGACCTTTCCAACAGCGCAGTCGGTGGTGGTTCCCGGTGGTGGTGGCTCCGCTGGCAGCCTTTCCAGTTGCACGGCATCCAGGAACAGCAATCTGAACTCTACGTGCATGGCTTCACATTGATTATGAATCAGTTCCATCCCCTCCCCCCCCCCCCCCCCCCCCCCCCCTCTATTCCATATTTCTCCATTGAAAGAATGTGCCTGAACACCTAAGAATACACCGGAATTATCACTATGAGTTTTTATACAGTCATGTATGTGTGACTATCTAACAAATAAGGGAAAGTAGGTCGGTGAAAGAAAGAATCAAAGCAAGCAAGAGTGAAAGAATCAAAGACAGAAAGAAAAGAAGAATAAAAACCACAAAGGAAAAGAACAGAGAAAGTAAGAACAAACAAATGATTAAAAAAAAAGAACTGACAGAAAGAAAATGAGACAGAAAAAAAGAAAGGAAAAACATAAAAGAAGAATCAAACAAAGAATCGAAGAAACGGTGTGAAACGAATGAAACCAAAAAAAAAGTTGTATAAAGTAAGAATCAAAGTGAAAAGAGAAAGGACAGACAGAAGAAAATATGAAAGAAGGAAAAGAAAGAAAAAATTATCAGGGGAAAAAAGAAGGAAATGAAAGAAGAAATTATCAGGGGAAAAAAATCGATAAAATGAGGAGCCAGCCATTATTAAACCGTAGAATAAGAGAGTAAAAACTCTTCATCAATTTCTTATTTAATTGTGTTTCTATCAACCGTTCAAAACAATTTTCAAGGCAACATACTGGATCTAACAGCTCAATTTTTCTCATCTGTATGTCTAAAAAATCACTTGGATAGAACGTTGCTACAGAAATCAAAGTGATTTTCTTAGTGCCGTGTTTGGCATGAACAATGGCATTCATTATAAATCAACATATTTGAATTTGTTCACAAAAGTGCAAATGTAGGCACTCAATTCAATAAACACATACAGCAACATATTCATATGCACATACACACACTGATATTAAGATTTAGGAAAAAATCAGAAGAGGGAAGTGATGCAGGTCAGACCACATGGGCAAGAGTCAAAGTTACGGTGCGAATGTACCGATTATCAGGCCCCAAGCCCCTAACAACTGGAATGAATAGATAACTAACACAGTACCCCTAACAACTGGAATGAATAGATAACCAACACAGTACCCCTAACAACTGGAATGAATAGATAACTAACACAGTACCCCTAACAACTGGAATGAATAGATAACCAACACAGTACCCCCTAACAACTGGAATGAATAGATAACCAACACAGTACCCCTAACAACTGGAATGAATAGATAAC
This sequence comes from Conus ventricosus, assembly GCA_018398815.1. Classification (NCBI taxonomy): domain Eukaryota; kingdom Metazoa; phylum Mollusca; class Gastropoda; order Neogastropoda; family Conidae; genus Conus; species Conus ventricosus. The sequence goes on from CM031605.1 coordinate 24,660,778, forward strand.
CAACACAGCACCCCTAACAACTGGAATGAATAGATAACTAACACAGTACCCCCTAACAACTGGAACGAATAGATAACTAACACAGTACCACATACAGGAACTGATTCAGATTTAACTAAGTGTAACTAACACTTTCTTCTAAAGCAACCTTGTGCTTTATATAGAAGCGATGGCACATTAAAAAACTAGCTTCAAATTTTCACTAACAAGCATCAAAAACAGTTTGAACAATAAAGCAGGTCCATACTATATAAGTATTTTGCTGTGTTTTTCTCCTCTGAAACTGTCCCATTTCAAAATCAATTACACCATCCACACACACAATACCAAACAGCGTGAAATATTACGAAGACATGGTACTGAAAAATGTGAAATGGTGCAAAGGCAAAATGTTGAATAAAATTTGGTTAAAGCAGTTACTTCATTTCCAAAACAGACTTCAACAATCTACCAGGAATAATGAAGAAAGCTGATTCATTCAGAATGTGTTGCCCATAGTAATGTGAATGAGATAGAAAGAAAATGCAGAAACTGTACCAAAATGTGATCCTCCTAGTGGTAGTTTAACAGCAACACCAATTGCAATAACGATGGGGGGGGGGGGGGGGGGGGGGGGTGTGAGTGAAGATACTCATACACTGCTCATACACATGAATCTGTGAGAGCCAGAGTTAGAGCAAGCTAGTGAGTGAGTAAGACAATATGAGACTGGAAAGTAGGAATGAGTGAGGGTGGAGGGGTGGGGGATCATCAGGCTGGAAATAAGAAATAAAATCTGCATTTGGCAGGAAAGCAGGTAACAGGTGATGCGCTGATGAACTCACCAAATATCTCTGTTTCCCACCATTTGTCAAGTACACTGGTGTCCGTCTGTACAGGCACTGGAGTGCACTGCCGTTTTTGCTTTGAACTGCTCTGTGTCAAAATACTGTTCCTCCTGTGTAAGTGTAATTATATACTAAGAACAAACCAGACACTGCATGTGGAGACTTGTAATTGTATGATCAGGTACTGATCACAGGCCTCTTCCCCCATCCTTTTCCTTCCTGCCCTCTCCCCTACAACCCTTTCCCTCTGCGACCTCATTCAACTTCCAGCCTCCTTCATATCCTCTCTTGGAACCCAAATACAGTTGAAAAAAAAAGTAAAAAAAAAAAAAGGATCTCATATGACAGGTTGTCTCAATCAGGCGTGTAAAATCACGAGGAGAAAGAAAATTCCAGAAACAGAGTGTCTTTGAAAGAAGGCAAGTCTTGACTGGAGGGACTTTACTCAGAGGTTTCACTGTATTATACAGAAGCAGGCACCATTAGAATTCTATCTGCATTCACCACCACATGACACCATGCTCATTGCGAGCACTGACAGTGAGACGCTGATTCAGTCGTTAAGACTCCCTTACTTCACTGACACTGTAAACACTGACAGTGAGACGCTGATTCAGTCGTTAAGACTCCCTTACTTCACTGACACTGTAAACACTGACAGTCAGACACTGATTCAGTCGTTAACGCTCCCTTACTTCACTGACACTGTAAGCACTGACAGTGAGACCCTGATTCAGTTGTTAAGGCTCCCTTACTTCACTGACACTGTAAACACTGACAGCGAGACGCTGATTCAGTCGTTAAGGCCCCCTTACTTCATTGACACTGTAAACACTGACAGTCAGACACTGATTCAGTCGTTAAAGCTCCCTCACTTCACTGACACTGTAAACACTGACAGTGAGACGCTGATTCAGTCGTTAAGGCCCCCTTACTTCATTGACACTGTAAACACTGACAGTCAGACACTGATTCAGTCGTTAAAGCTCCCTCACTTCACTGACACTGTAAACACTGACAGTGAGACGCTGATTCAGTCGTTAAGGCCCCCTTACTTCATTGACACTGTAAGCACTGACAGCGAGACCCTGATTCAGTTGTTAAGGCTCCCTTACTTCACTGACACTGTAAACACTGACAGCGAGACCCTGATTCAGTCGTTAAGGCTCCCTTACTTCACTGACACTGTAAACACTGACAGCGAGACACTGATTCAGTTGTTAAGGCTCCCTTACTTCACTGACACTGTAAACACTGACAGTGAGACACTGATTCAGTTGTTAAGGCTCCCTTACTTCACTGACACTGTAAACACTGACAGTGAGACGCTGATTCAGTCGTTAAGGCTCCCTGAGGTCATTCACACTGTCTTCAACGTTGGTCATCAATTTCTCCCACTCCACCTCTTCCAGGGCAGTGGGAGGTGCTACTGGGTGATCCATTGCTCCTGCCACACTCGTCGCAGAGTCAAATTGAGGAGGAGAACTGAAGGAACAAATTCTTCACCTTGAGACAGGGCCAGTGTAGACCCGCATGCAGGTTGTAGTCTTGGATTTTTCTTCTTTCTTAAATTAAAAGAAACAGTTAAAAGAGTTCACATTTGTCAAACAGTGGCATGAAATCATAGTAAGTGGTACCTCAGAACACTTACGACAGTTTCCAGACTGAAGGCAGAAACTGCCAATGAAATCCATTTGTTTCCTTGTCTTTAGTTTCAAACTTCACAGAGATCAAAGGGGAAAACCACACAATCTCCTAGCATGCCACAGATGGCCACAAAATCTGCCGGCAAAGTAAGCCAATGATTAACCACCGCTTGATTCGCTTGATTCCCGCTATTTACTGCTGCCCTCCCTCCTCCTTGCCTCACGCCAAAACTCACTCTCTCACTGGCCAGCCCATCAGACAGGGAGCTGTGGAAATCAATAAAGACAAGCTTATGATGAATACTGTCCACTTCACTGCTGGTCTGAGTCGCTGACCCTTGGATACAAATGTTTCAATAGCTTCTGATTACCAATAAGAACACTTTCAATTTCTACCTACCCACACCCCACACACTCACACCTTCTTCTACACACACGAACTCATCTTCCACCCTCCTTTTCAAAAACATCATGACAATTTTTTTTCATCCATGTTTTCTCAACTGACAAACACGTCCCAGCATAAACCATTATCAACTCTCAACCTTCTGAGCTATCAGAATGAACAGTTCAATGTTTGATTCTTAGCGGCATTAAGTTTACTGAAATAAGCCGAATTCATTCCACTTCAACGCTTGGTTCTTAGCAGTATTAAGATCACATTTAGTATACTAAAAGGAGTATAAATCATTATTGTGTGTGTGTGTGTGTGTGTGTGTGTGTGTGTGTGTGTGTGTGTGTGTGTGTGTGTGTGTGTGTGTGAATGTGTGGGGTGTGTGTGTGTGTGTGTGTGTGTGTGTGTGTGTGTGTGTGTGTATGCGTGTGTGTGATCGCAACACACATGCATGCATGAGCGCACATGCGTGAGTGCCAGTGTACAAATGTGCATGCAAGCATGAAAGTGCACATGCAGTGACTACCAAATTCATCCAAAGTGCTTACAAATACAAAAGTGAAACCAGGTCAGCGCATGGTCCGTAACCAATATTCCATAGGTGGAAGTGACTCCAAATTCATCAAAAGTGCTTACAAACGTGAAACCAGGCCAGACAAATGGTCCATAATCAACATCACACCTAAGGCTAGAAAATATACACAATTGTTCCTCCTGTTTCTCCTGCAGACCTGTGCATCTGAAATTGGCTGTTGGCAGTATTTTTCACCAGAGACAACTGTATCTTCCACGAAACTGATGAGTGACAGGTATTTTCTTTTTGTTTGGTTGTTTGAGGGGTTTTATTCCTCTTTCTCTGCATTTTTTCCTTTAAAGATTATAGCGAAAGGGTTTTCTTTCAGAATTCCACACTGGATTAAACTAACTGCCCACCACAATATATTTTTCCCTTATCATTGCAAGGCAACTAATTTTTTCTTAATCTTGTCTTTTTACGCCAGTTTCTTACATCAAATCTTTCTTGTGAGGCAAATCATCCTTTCTTAATCTGACTTTCTTACATCAAATTTTTCTTGTGAGGCAAATCATCTTTTCTTAATCTGGTCTTTTTACGCCAGTTTCTTGAACATTAAAAATGAAAATGGAGAGACCGTCTTTGAAAATAACCATGATTGTATTCCACACCAAAATTTCGCAAGGTATAGTCCTCTGAAGTATTTCTTGGAAGAAAAAAAAAAGGTGTATAAATTTCATTCAGTCTGCGAGTGCACAGGACCATTCATGTCTCATCATTACATTGCTCAGTGGTTACTGTTTCCAGTCTCCCTTCCCCTCCCAAGTCCTTCGGGACCAGACCCACCAACAGGCCTGACAGCGAGCGCCAGCTCCAGTACAAAGCCAGGGATAGATTATGCAGGCTCTGATCCCAGAACCCCTCGATTCCCACACAGGCAGGCTACCTCTGGGACAGTCTGCTTCCACTAGTAGGTATCCTGGTTACAGGGAAAACTGCTTTGAGAGAGTTTTGTGCCATGCCGTGAGCAGACAAGAACGGTGAACAGAGGTGGAATGTCTCTGTGGTTCTGTCTGCACCTTCATGAAGATGTGATGTATGTGCACATGGTGCATAGTACAGTTCTGTTTTCCTTTCAGGGCATTCTTTCACTTACAAGGAGTTTGTTCATCGCTGGCTGTTCTTCTGAAACTCCCTCAGTTTCAATGCAAGCCTGTGATCATTGTCAGCGGTTCGTAATGCCAAGTTAGTGTAACAATTCTGTTGCATTTCTTTCTTTGGTGGTTGTTGTTGTGGAGATGGTGATCTTGTTTGTCTTCTCTTCTTCTTGGCGGCATGAGCATGCCTAAGTATGTGCCATCTAACTTTCATTCTTTCTTATCATTCCAACCTTCTATGTTGTTTGATCAACACACCAGTCTCATGCCTTAAGTAAGAAAATGAGGATGGAAGCGGGCAGAGGGTGAGGGTCTGATGGGTAGCGTGGGTGTTAGGAAAGAGACAATGAGACGGACAGAAAGAAATACACAGAAAGAGAGAGGGGTGAGGCTGAAGAGAATGGAACAGACAAAGAGAGAGATTTTACTTATCTATCCAAAATATCTATCCAAATCAATGATATGATGTGCCTTGCAGCATTCATGTGCACACGCACGCACGCACACACACACACACACACACACACACACACACACACACACACACACACACACCTACACACACACACACACACACACACACACACCAGCCCTGATGTGGCCCTTTGCGGTCGGCTGGGCTATAAGCAACATTATCTTATCTTACACACACACACACACTAAGAGTAAGTGTACTGTCAGCCTAGGCATACTTTTTTATCTTCAGCTTTGACTGATCAATGCACCTCATGATGTGAACATGCCTTGTTTGTGCTCTAGCTGTTTCTCTCTGAGCCGAACCAAACTAACATTTAGCTCAATCAATAACGTCATGCTCTAATTTTTGTTCAACCTTTGCCAATCTTTTTGGGGTTGCCCACAACACTGAACCACAATGAAATCGTTATGTATATTTCTTAAACTTTCTTTTTCTTAAACTATTTTTACATCTGCTTATACAAGAATTAGCTTACCTATCAACCGAATTCGGTGTATGTGGGAAAGATACAATAAGTTGCGTCTTTTCAATCATATGCTTTGGACAATGTGGGTCGTGGAGAAGCTAAACTCTGAAGAGTGATAATCGGAAACCCCAGCATTCTGAGTTGTGGGTCATGAGTGACCAGCAATATCAATTACTCTTGAGGACTCTGCAACAAATATGAGTTTTGCATAACCTGCAATATCTGAGGAGGGATGAACACAGTAAAAACACAAAGTGAAGATGATGAAAGCTGTACATGTTGTGTGCAACCCGTAGCACCTGGAATATGAAGTCAAAAGCGACATCTACTAAAGGTTAACAATGTGAATGTGAAAGAAACTCCGAATCAGACACAGGGAGTGAGAGTCAGACAAGCAGGGCTAGCCTTTTTTTTCTGTACTGAAGCTACCACGGTGCTTAATCAATAGCATCACGCTTAAAATCATTGTAAAAGTTAATCTGAGATACGAGAGACAGACAGACACAGAGACAGACACAGAGACAGAGAGAGGCAGAGGCAGGCAGACAGACAGAGAAACACAGAAAGAGACGGAGACAGACACAGAGACAGAATGAGAGAGAGAGAGAGAGAGAGAGAGAGAGAGAGAGAGAGAGAGGACCACCTACCATTCACATGCTATATTAATATACAGCACAAAAAAGTAGTTTCCTAGTACCACTGAGAAGCCATACCTACTAAATGAAACGGTACGCATGGCTTTTAATTCATACACACACTTTGCTGCCTAACTGTCAATATGTCATTTCTATGCATATAAAATGGGACACAAAAAAGTAAAATCATAAATATATATGTCTGTGTCTGCGCCTACTTATTATGTATTTTCTCATGATGCAGTCAACAAAGAACATGCTGATTTTTTGCTTGCTATAAATTCCTTTTGTGTTGTCGTTGCTTTTGAACAGGAAAATAACAACAAAAATATTGGGCATGATTTCTATTTCTAATCACACAATCGTTCAGGATGCCATGTCCTGTATCAACTGATGTGATCTGTTTCCTAACACGCACACACACCAACATACACACACACACACACTAACACACACACACACACACACACACACACACACACACACACACACACACCAAAATAAACACACACAGACATAGGTGATGTGAAACAGCTTGTGTTGTGACACAAGCAGTAACATGAAAAAGCAATCATCTCCGTCCACACAGTACAGTTTCGTTTGGCTGGTTTTGTGTTGCCACAGAGAGATCAGACTCAGAGTGTTTTTATGCTTTTGCAAGTTTCATGGAATTGCTAATGAAATCAATAAGATTTTATTTTCTTTATTCCTGATAGGGATGGTGCACTTTTTCCTTCTCCTCCGCATTAAATCCTTTGCCTCCTCAATCCACCTTAGCCCTCATCGATGAAGAAAATGATGACCAGATAAGATAAGATAATGTTGCTTATAGCCCAGCCGACCGCAAAGGGCCACATCAGGGCTGTAAATGATGACCAGTAAATAATCAAATATACACAAATGATCAAGAGAGACACACAGACAGAGATACAGACAGGGATAGACTTGACAGAGGCAGTGAGAGACATGTACCAGAGGGCATGGAACAAAGAAAACATGACCACCAGAGCAGGACGGACAATGGGAGACATGGAATGAAAGAAACGAGATAGCAGCTTCTAATTATCTATTAGCAATTTGTCTTTTGATCTAGCTAACAGCTGTGAACATGTCTGCATGACTGAGAGCTGACTCAGTTAAGTCGGATGATCTCTCACAACCACCATCACACACACACTGACTATGATGAAATCCTTGACTACCTCCTAGTGAGTTACCTTGCTCATCAGTCACTTCACAACAATGTACACAAAAGAACTTAATTCATGAGTCTAGTAAACAAATCAAGAAACTGCAAGCTTAATTCAAGAATCTCACAAACAAATCAAGAAATAGCAAACTAGCGCGCACCAAGATCTACGATGTTCTTACCGGTCCCTGACCCAGCCACAACATGAACCCATGATCGCGCCACAAATTTTGAGAACCTATTCTGCCCACATGTGTCACCATGTGCTGCATAGGCAGCAGGTACTATAAGACTGTTTTCCTCTCACTGCTTTTCTATCAGACTGTTTTCCTCTCACTGCTTTTTCTCCTTCAACATGAAAATTTTTTTTTTTTAAAAGAAGAAAAAGTAAATTTTGTTCATTCTGTTGAGTCAAAATAAAAACCAGAAGAAAAGGAAAACTATCAGCCAAGTGAAAAAACTACTCTGCTACACCACCTCAGAGGAACAATCATACATGATGAAGGCAAAGGCAAAGGTACTACAGAATGTGAAGGACAGCCCTGTCCAAATCAACCCAGTGATCAACACCAGCAGCTTTCCTGCTTTCCATCGTGATTGGTTTCTTCACTTACTGACAAACTTTAAAACTTATACCCTTCAAATATGTTAGGAAATCGAAGATGCTAGACACCTTTGTCAGACAGGTTCTGTCAGACTGTTCCTCTCTTGCTATATTGCAGGAGTCACATGGTGTTAGCACCAACACCTGTCAGCTCACAGGTGTCGGATATTCAGCATCACTGTCAGATTTCTGTCATTCAATATTTCTGTCCAGTTAAGATCTCCATTTTCTTTCGTTTTACCTGATCTGATTGTAATGATCTCTGCAAAACCAAGCTAACAGCGGGAATGGGGCAGTGGCTAGCATCACATGCTGCAGGCCAAAAGGCTGTGGGTTGGAAGTCCCATCAAAGGCATTTAGCCCTGGGCTTTTTCAGCCCCAAGGGACTTCTATCAAGACGTTATGTGTGCCACTGGCAGAAATGATGAAATTAGAATCACACTGTCAAGTTTCATCCATGGTTAGATAACTGGATGTCTCTCATCAGTACAGCTCATATTTCCTGACCAACACGGCGGAGGTCTACAACCTCTCAGACCCTGCTCACGATGCAGGCAGCGGGGGTCTATGGGACATGTCAGAACTGTGTTAGCCATGAAAATCTGACCAAATAAAGCCTGCAAATTGGCTATGGCTAGCACAGGTTTGGAATGCTAAACTCCGAGTTTGACATATGTGTGATGCCAAAATCAAGTACTAAATTATGTTAAGAATGTGTAGAGTACAGCCCTCTTATACTCTCCATGCAATCACCTCCATCTCGTATATCATTATAAAATAAATAAATACTGTGGCTCTTCATCTGTGTCACTTTCTGCTAAAAATATTAAAGATGAGACAGCAATTATTCATTGCCAGCTCTCTAGATTTAAGAATGTTGGAATGTGACTGTTTAGTAGTCCTGGGAACAGGTAAAAAAGAAAGTCTACTTGTCCCCCAAAATTTCTACTTGCCCCTCTGAAGAAAAGTTTGAAAAACCTAACTACCAGTCATAAAAAGTCAGCAAATATAATTCAAAGATCGCATGATTTCCACAGGTGTGATAAAGGGGTTGAAAGAGAGGAATGAGGTATAAGACATACATTTCTTTTGCCCCCATTAACACAGAGTATTAACGGGGGAAAAATAAAACCCCATCATGTATAAAAAGTGTACGAAAAAAGAAGTGTACAAACGAAATTGTCACGCTTCCATCATTTTACATGTTCATGAACCGATTCAACGTTATTAAACAATCTTCTCTCTCTCACTCCTCTCTCCCCATTACACACACATTCCACATACATTTGTCACATACATTTCCAGGAATAAATCTTTTGTTTCCTCACTGACCAAGCACAATGTCTGCATACTTCTGAAACATTTTTCTTTGTAGGTATTTCATGCCTTGTTTCAGGTGAGCAGCGCCCTGCTTGGGTTCCATTCTGAGAAAATTCAGGAGACAAGAGAGGGCGGGGAGGAAGGGGGATGGAGGGAGGGTGGAGGTGGGAAAGTCGAAACAGGAGGAATGAAGTACAAGTGGTCAACATTGATGCTGACTGCTGTAACCATTTTCACCGACAGTCAAAAATGGGCATTTAGCTTGTCCACAAGAAGGTTTAGTTGTCCCAGACAGACAGACAGACAGACAGACAAGAGGGTAGTTCAAGCCAGAAGCACATTTGCAAATGCATATATATGCACACACACACAAATATGCACGTTAGGGCGTGCATGCACAAAACATCATATCTGCCCCCCCCCCCCCCCCCCCCCCCCCCCCCCCCCCCTACCCCCCCATCCTCTCCCACCTCTCCTTTGCTTTCCACAGCAGGGGCCTCCCATTTGGGCAGTTAAGCATTATCAAGATGTAGGAACATTGAAGTGGTGATACATCAAAGAGGGTGAAGGACAACCCAATGAAACACCAATGAGTAAATAGGTCGAGGCAATAAAATTCTGCTAGTGTTGTTCAAGTTCACAGCTGTCTCCCCTCTGCCACCCCTATCTCTTTCCCTCCTATACTCTCTGAACACCATATTTTAGTGTGTGATCCCACCCTCGAAAAAATACAGAGAGGAGGTAGACTTTAATGTTTGAAATTGGGAGATGCTCTTTTAACACACACACACACACACACACACACATGTGCGCGCACGCACGCAGAGAAATTGATAAATAGAGACAGATAGATGAAGAAGTACAGGTTATACGGGCACACACATGCGCGCGCACATACATGCACACGCACTCACGCCACACACACATACAGAGCAACAAATATCCTTGCAAACACAGAGAATGACACACAGTAGGTAGGTCCAGCCTAACAGTACCCACAGCTAACGGGGCAGCAGAACAGGAAAAAACTGCCAATTTTCCCACTTCTGCATACTCCTCAACTACTCAACACTGTCAAATAAAAAATATCTCCACATCTAAAATAAACCTCTAACATGAAGTCTGTGTGTTTTTTTATGGTATGAAAGAAGTGTGCTTTTATTGTGGACGATCTAAACACACAAACCAAACACCGCGTCGGCGACCTTGTGCAACGATTCACGCCCGGGCTATCCGTGACCCGCAAACAACAACATCCGGAAAAGTGTTCGTAAACTTGACAAAACTATATGCACAGCGACGATGTTGGTACCATATGAAACAGAAAAGCCTGCAGAATCGAATGGTATAAACTTCGTCATAGTTCCTTTTTATTAAGTGCCGTAAATTTTGTGCCGAAAGACTAGCATAAACTTCAGAAGCATGGCAATATCGGTAATTCTGAACGAAACATGTTAAAGGACCATCGTTTTGTAGAAAAATCAGGGACCGTACAGCAAAGGGACTAACAAGAGCCAGATGCGCCGCGCGAAGTACTGCTCGCGAGCAGACGGCCGAACTTGGGCGTAAAGAACTTCCGGTGGCAGCTTCAAGCGAGTAAACAATGTGTGGAGCACGCGTGTCGGACGGTTAAAATCTCGTTTTCGCATGAACACTCCAATTTCTTGTACCAAAACCACATCGCATCTAATATGGGGGGTGCAAACTGTGCCTTGTTGGCTGTCCCGCCCAGAAATCTAAACACAAAGGGCTTACATTTCACAAATTACCGGCGAAAGGTACGAACGATGAGTGGAGAATGCAGCTGATCAAACAGTATCAACAGACAAGATAAATCGTTCAACCCCGACAGTGCTACAATTTGCTCCCGTCATTTCAAGGATTCTTGCTTCAAAACTGGTAAGTCTGAGCATAGCCCTCTATATCGTTCAGTTAATAGCAATATTTCATCGAATAGGTTTCTGTAATGACAATTAAGTTCGGGCATCCAAAATTCAGTGATGTCCAAGTGTTGGTTCTTCTTCTTCTTCTTCCTAAAATACTGGTTCACTCAAAAACGAGCATATTAAAAAATAAAATAAAATAACATAAAACAGTGCGACTCTGACTGTTGGCCCCTGGAGCAAATTTGGCAACAAGGGGTCGCACTCGATTTAAAAGCAATGGCCAAATTCAGGCCCAGGTAATAATAAAATATCTGGGGAAGTAAAAATAGAAAATCGTCAATATGCAGATCTCAAAACTGTCGAATCAATTTGTCCCTTGAATGAGATTGCACTTGTGGCAATCTTGATGGCACCCCGGCAGTGAGTTCCACAGCCGTACAGAACTGGGATAAAAAGAATGTAAGTGGCTGTCAATATTTGATGCAGGTATGGTATAACATTGACCGCCACTCCTGGTGCTACTTTTATTCAATACTAGTTGTTCCATTGGAATATCAATTACTTTAGCTCTGCCTTTGAAAAAGGTGTTAAGTTTAATAAAAGCTCTTCTCTCTTCTAAGGGTTTCCATTCTAATTTCCTCATGTTCTTCCTAGTATTCCCTTTTCTCTGATGTGGTTCCCTGTTACGAACCGTGCTGCTCTCTTCTGAATTTTCGAGGTTATCAATGTCCTTTAGATGGTAAGGATCCCAAACTGAGCAACCATATTCCAGTACTGGTCTAACCAGTGTTTTGTAGCAGTCGTCTTTAACCTTTTTGGGGCAGTCATTGATATTCCTGTATAAGAAAGCTAAGATGTTATTTGCTTTCTTACTTTACTAAATTGTCATGTTCTTTCCATTTGAGACGACTATCTATAATCACGCCTAAATATTTTGCAGCATTAGTTTCTTTAAGAATAGTATTATGGATAGAATAATCTGATCTAATTGGTGAGCGTTTGTTACATATACGCAACACTTGGCACTTTTGGGGATGAAATTCCATTTTCCAATTTCTTTCCCACTCTTGTAAAGCATTTTAGATCTTCTTGTAGAATGCGAGTATCATTCTTGCTTCTGATTGTTCTATATACTAAACTGTCATCTGCAAAAGCCTTATAGTAGTTCCAGTAGAGAGATTTCTACTTATGTCATTTATATAAATTAAGAAAAACAAGGGCCCAGAACAGTTCCCTGTGGTACACTGACAAGACTGGTTTACAATGGATGACGACCCTTCCACAACAACTTTCTGCGCTTTTCCAACGAGAAATGATCTACCCCATTTTAGCAAAGAACCGCCAATGCCAATGTGTTTCTAATTTAAGCAGCAGGCCCTCATGGTCACCTTATCAAAGGTTTAAAAAAGTCTAATAAAATTGCATCTATTTGCTGTCTGTTGTTTAAACAGTTACTAAAATCATTGAGAGTTGTTATAAGTTGAGTCTCACAACTCCTTCGCTGTCTAAAACCATGCTGGGAGTTATTTAAGAAGTCATATCTGTCAAGATGGTCCATTATGTACTATATATTATGTGTTCAAGTAGTTTAGCTGTATGGATGTAAGAGATACAGGTCTATAGTTTCTGGCTTTTGTTTTGTCACCCTTTTTGAATAAGGGAACAATGCTCGCATCTCGCCACTCATCAGGTATTACTCCCTGGTCCAGTGAAGCTTGGTAAAGTAATTGGTATACCTCACTCAATTCATTGGCACATAATTTTAAGAGCTTGCCAGGAACGTGGTTGTTTTACAAGGGCCGCTCATTGAAGTAAACAGTTTCCATTCTGTGTGTGTGTGTGTGTGTGTGTGTGTGTGTGTGAGAGAGGAGAGAGAGAGAGAGAGAGAGAGAGAGAGAGAGAAAGAAAGAAAAGAGAGAGAGAGAGAGAGAGAGAGAGAGAGAGAGAGAGAGAGAGAGAGAAAGAGGGGAGAGAGAGAGGTATGTTTATGTGTGTGTGTCAGTGCATGTTTATGTGTGTGCGTGGTAATTTCTGAAGTCACGGTAAAGGCAGAACACATCGTCTTTTTTGTTATACACACAAAAAGTAATTCATGTACATGTACTCTTGAACTTGCATGATGTAGTCAAGCCATATGTCACAGGTTTCATCAGTAGACTACAAAGCCTTTTAGACCTCTCTCTGTCTCCTCTTCTCTCTCTCTCTCTCTCTCTCTCTCTCTCTTCTAACCACACACACCACACACACACACACACACACACACACATATATATATATATATATATATATATATATATATATATATATATATATATATATATATATTACATACATATATATACACACACAACACAGAGGTTAAGGGGGTCATTCTTATTTATTTGGTATCAGATGACCAAAGTTCCTTGCTTTGATATGCAAAACAATAATTTTGTATTTACATACAGAAATATTCCTCCTATGTTTCTAGGTCCTGGTGGGAAACTGAGGAGACTCATTGAAGGCAGCCTGCCCACTGAGTACATGCCGGTCAGGACAATTGAAACTCCAAAACCAACAGAAAGGAAACCATGGGTAAGCAAAAACATACAATTTATATCCAGTAAAGTCATTTACGGTATATTTTGTCATCAAAACGGAAGAGAAAAGAAAGGAAAATGATCGCAGAATTCAAAACATGTATGTACAAATAATATTACTGGAGCAATTGAAGAGCATGCTTTGTTGCACAGGTGTAATGTATCTACATAATGAATCTATAGTGTATGTATCTATAATGAATGAATCTATAATGTATGTATCTGTTTTTTCTACAGGTATAATATGCACAAATGAACATAATATTAATATATATATATATATATATTATATATATATATATATATATATATATATATATATATATATATATATATGCATGTAAGCCGAAAACAGGCAACTACAACCCATATCCTTTGTTCCAGATGCAACGGGAACTTCCTCCAGAACCCCAGAGAGTGTGCTACTTTCACACTTAAAGACCTGAGGAAAGACTCCACTCGGCTGCCTGCACCTTGGACACGTCTAGAAGACGAGGAAAACTACATTTCAGTAGGAATTATAGACAGATTCACTGTGAAGATTCATGTGTCCATTTCCTCTGATCTGTCCTCTACTGTCCATGTGCTTGGCTTACCTGCAGCTAATCTCAGTAGACATTTAGAACAGGTTCGTTTGCATACCTATTTACAAGAGCTTTCTACCCTCAATGTCTGTACGGGTGTTACAAACCCAGAACTTCAAGATTTCTCCACTCACCACCAATTGCAGGCTTCACAGACAAGCACTATTTGCACAGAACACACTATTATGATTATGAGCAAAACAATCACTGTAGCAAAACATGTGTTCGTTCAGCTGATTGCCTTCTTCTCTCTGACAAAACCTTGTGCAAAAACTGTGAAGCTGTTGAAAAGATGTTGACAAAACAACTTCAAATGTCAAAGGCAACAGCTGCTAGACCATTACATGCACATGATCCCCTGCGCACTGCTTCCAAAGATAAACTGAAGATAGCACTGAAAGCAGCTCGTCTGCATGAGAGAAAACTGCAAAAAGAGGTAGAACTGTTTAAACAGAAAGTGAATACAGATTCTGTGCCAGTCTCCAAGGAATTGCATGACAGCATGACCTCAGTTTTGGAACAGCAGCCCCCGTCAGATCCTCTTGCCAGAATGTTTGGGAAGAGCAGGCAAAAGCTTTCAAAACAAAAGGAAAAAAGGGGGATTGAAATGGCATCCTATGATGATCAGGCTGGCACTGTTGCTTCACAGCAGAGGTCGTGCTGCATACAACACCTTACGGGACACTGGAGTTCTGAAACTTCCTGGTGAATCTACATTAAGAGATTACACGAACTGCATTCACCCTACAGAAGGATTTCATCCGGAAGTCTTAGAAGAAATAAAATCAGCTGCGAAACATCTTCCAGACTGTGAACGTTTTGTTGTGCTTTTGCACGATGAAATGTCCATAAAAGAAGACCTCGTTTTTGACAGCAAAACAGATGAGTTAGTTGGATTTGTCAACATTAGTCATGGAAAAGAGCGGCCAAACTGTCACACTGTCTTTGCCAGCCATGTCCTTGTGTTCTATGTCGTTGGTGTCAACAGCAGTCTGAAGATGAGTATGGGCTACTTCGGAAAACGCACTGCAACAGCTGACCAGATATACCCACTGTTTTGGGAAGCTGTAGGCACTTAGAGGAAACCTGCCAACTTAAGGTAATAGCGTCTACCCGCGACAAGGCCTCTCCCAACCAACATCTCTATCAGCTTCACGGGCGAGCTAATGAGATTTGCCACAAAACATTAAACTTCTTTGCTCCCGACAGATATATCTATTTTCTTTTCGGATGTGCCACATCTAGTGAAAACTGTCAGGAATAATTTGTACAGAAGTGGATATGGTAAGCCAGTGCTGCTATGGAACAATGGCAAAGAGCTGATGTGGCAGCAGATCAAAGACGTGTATAGTGGTGAAAGTGCAAGAGGACTGACACGGACCAAACTGACTTGTGACCACATCTACCTCACAGCCCACTCAATGATGAACGTTAAATTAGCGGCACAAGTCCTTAGCAACAGAGTTGGGCGTGTCCTTGAAGTTCATGGTGGTGATGGCAGCAGTGAGACAGCCAGGTTCATTTTGTTAATGGACAGATTTTTGATTGCTTGAACGTCAGATCTTTTTGATGACGCACGTGAAAAGCGCAAGGATGACCTGAAACCGTACACCAGAGGAGATGATCCACGTTTTTAGTTTCTGCACGCCTTTCTGACTTACCTCGAAAACTGGAAAGAGTCTGTTCGCACACGACCAGAAATTTCAGTGCTGCTGACAGAGCAAAAATGTTCTTGACACACCAAACCTACAAAGGTTTTGGTCACGACCATCAAATCTTTCAATGAAGTGGCACAATATCTGCTTCAACATGGAGTTCGGTTCATACTCAGCAACAATTTTGTCAGGATCCAATCGAAGCTCACTTTGGCAGGCACAGGGGTATCAGTCAAAGAAGTGAGAATCCAAATTTGTATGCATTCGGCTATCAAGAAAATAAAATCAGACTGCAGAGGACACTTGCACTGACATTGCAGCCAAAAGGAAAAAGTTGAGAAAGGAAAAAGACCACACACTGAGATCACAATCAGCAACAGTCCTTTGAAAAAAAAGAAAACAAACTGAATGAGTCAGACAGCCTGTATGCCTTAACTTCACTATCTAACTCGTTTTTCACTGGCACCATCAGAAGCAGCTGTTACTAGAATGTTTTTTAACAAGAAAATGGAGTAGACCCTTAATTGGGGTCAATTTTTTTTTGTGCCAACTAAAACTCTTATGTTTTGCTGTATAGAAAAAAAGTGTGTTTCACTATACAAAGCAAAATTTCAGAACCTATACACAAATGAGTGAATTTTCAAATCTGACTACTATTGTCAGTGCATGCAGCTCCTGCCTTCAGTGTTTTCCTTAGCCCTTTCTGTTTTCCTGGAAGATGCTTCTGTGACTTGTGCATATCTTTTATATCTTTGCATGTGTGATGTATTCTGATTTTGTGAAATAACAGGGGAATTATTTCTAGAACATACTCTTTGTCTTCCTCTTCAGCAGTGCTGTCGTAGGTGATGTTGTAGAAAGATGTGGTCAAATCTTTATTGCCTAAACATTCCCTAACAAATTTGTCACTGGAACAGTCGCTGGTGGAGCACTTTGATCTGTACGTACATTCTAACTGCTCTAATAGCGCTGTCACAGAAGGTCTGACGTGTACTAGACCCCCCCTGTCCAGAACAGATGTCATGGGTTTTGGGGCGTTCGCTTGATGCTCCTGCCTCCTCTACCTGGTCTTGTTTGAGACACTGAACTATGTCAAAATGAACTGCCTTGCTCTTATTGTGTCTCTTCAACTGCTTTTCTATTTTATGTTACAATACTACCTCCTATGTATTCTAAAATGTCTGAATGGTGCTCATCTAAATTGAACTGACTGCCTGCCTGCTGGAAAGGGTGTACTGCTGCAGGTTGCACTTTGTGAAAGTAGTTTAGCTGAATCAAACCCCTTAAATAGCCTAAGACACAGCTGAAAGGTTGCTCCTCGAGACAATCCAATGTCTGTGGACAGTTCTGAAATCTTGTCCTGAAGAGCTCTGTGGAAGTTGCCCCAAGCCCTTCTCGGTGGCAGCATTTGGAAAGCGTCCTTTTTTAGGCAAGCAGTCATTCAGAAAAGACAACTTGTCCTGAATAGGAGCCTCTCCTGTTAAGACAAAACAGCGATTGTTCTCATAATACATTGTTACAGTATCATTGAATTTCCTTAACATATATTTTAGCATGTGTGTGTGTGTGTGTGTGTGTGTGTGTGTGTGTGTGTGTGTGTGTGTGTGTGTGTGTGTGTGTGTGGTGTCTGAAAGAGAGAGAGAGAGTGTTTTTACTTATAAGTGTTTTCATTAAACATGAGTAAAATAAAGAAAAAAGGTTTTGTATTGCATGTGAGGAACAATAAGATGAAAGCTTTCAGCAATATTTCAATATTTTTACCATGCACTTACAGTGCTTGGAAATATATGTGATGTAGTTCTGGTTAGATTAGCTGATGAGTATGATCTGTACTCACTTGCTGCTTGTGAAATAGACTGTCTTGTCTCATCCGGAAGGCATTTGTCTGCTTGCATTGAGCTGCACACTTCACTGACAAGGTCTGGTGTAATCTGAAAAGGTTAAAAAACATCATCAACGTTCTGAATTGTGTGTGTGTGTGTGTGTGTGTGTGTGTGTGTGTGTGTGTGTAGTGTGTGTGGGGTGTTAGAGAGAGAGAGAGAGAGAGAGAGAGAGAGAGAGAGAATCATAATGTGATGCATACCACAATGTAATTATTTTGAGTGTTGTCTTTGTTGATGTTGCCACACTGTTTATGTATTAAAAGTCAGTAAACATCTCATAACACATTTAGTCTTCTCTCTCTCTCTTCTCTCTCTCTCTCTCTCAGTCTTTCACACACACACACACACACACACACACACACACACACACACACACACACACACATATATACACACACACACAGAGAGAGAGAGAGAGAGAGAGAGAGAGAGAGAGAGTTGAATTAACTTACCAACATTGGCTGTGGTTCGCTGCCTTTTTTTGATGAATCAGCGACTGGTATCGGTGTTCGTTTCTCTGCCATTGCAACAGGCTGAGCTGTGTTCACTGCAGTCGCTTCTGTTTCCTACAAATGAACCAGCAATACCCGCTATAATAACCAAAACGAAGACTGAATCTACGAAAGTACTGAAAAATATAGCAACCAGCTGTACATCAATGCATACAAGAAGGGAGACATGAAAGACTAAAGCTGCGCGGAGCACACTGCACACTGACTAGCGCATCTCTCGAGCACAGGAACGGTTTAGCGGGGGTTCTATGTCGAAAAATCAATGCACTTCATGCAACAAGCACCAAATTTGGCAGAGATGGCCAGTTTTATGTCCTGATCAAAACCTGATTTAGAGCCACCATGAAAAATTTGTAGAAACGTGTTTTTTTTGGCATTTTTTAAAATGGCCTACTCAAAAATTGGAATATATGTTGCATAATTGTTCATTTAACGCTACAAACACCAAATCTGGCTGAGAAGCACAATTCCATGCCCTGAACAATACCATATACAGGTCTATTTTTAAAAAAGGAAAATTTGTATATTTCAGCAATTTCCAAGACTGCCGCCAGCAAAAAGGGGAGTCATATGCTGTACATTCATTCATTTTCACCCATAACACCAAATAAGTTTTTAAAGAAATTAATGAATAAAAATCATAATAATAAGTAAATGAATGAATAAATAAATGAAAAAAGATAAAATAAGTAAATAAAAATATAAAAGATCTAAATGAATAAATAAGTAAATGAACAATGTTAATGGGTGGTGATGGTGATGATAGTAGTTATGTGGGGGTGTGGGTAATGACTGGAAGAGAATGGAAATGATCAATGGGTGGCAAGATATCGTTCGGGAGAAGGGGGTGGGGTGGGAAGGGGGGAAAAAGAATATGGAGGGGGCGTGGAAGGAGGTAATGGGGGAGGGGGAGAGAGAAAGAGTTCATATCTCTCCTCCCTCACAAATGTATGCATGGGGTGTGTGGGGGGTGAGAAATTCATGCAAACAGTGGGTTTTTGGGGGAAAAGAAAGGGGGTGGGGGTAGGGTGGGAGGGGGATGAGAGAGGAGGGTATTATGGGTGAATTATGGCCATAATGAGACTAATTGTGGGGAGTTTTCACACATACACACCCATTCTCTCTCTCTCGCTATCTCTCTCTCTCTCTCTCTCCTCTCTCTCTCTCTCTCTCTCTCTCTCTTTCTCTCTCTCTCTCTCTCTCACACACACACATATACACACACACTATATATATATATATATATATATAATATATATATATTTTATATATATATATATATATTTTTTTTTTTTTTTTACTGATGATCATCATTGTCATAAGTGGGATAAACAATGCTATAGGATGTTGATCATTGTCATGAGTGAAATAACATGATAGCATTGGTATGATAATTCCAACTGAGCAGAAAATTGGAAATGATCAATGACTGATGAATAGTGACCGTTTTTCATAGGTGAAATCAACACTATCACACACACACACACACACACACACACACACACACACACACACACACACAAAATATGTGTGTATACATTGTGTATCTATATATTAGTTACAAACACACACACACACACACACACACACACACACACACACACACACACACACACACACACACAAGGGGGTTTTGAATAAATATATAAATAATGATAACAAAGCTTATTAGGTGATGACCACTTGATAACAACAGTGCTACAGGATGATAATCATTCTTGGGGAGGGGGGGATCAATGACTGATGGGTGATAATCATTAGAGATCAACAGTACAGTAGGATGGTCTTTTCCTTGTTCACTTAGGGAGGAACCCTGGAGGTATTGGCGAAGGCTGCTGTATGGCGAAGGCCCTCCAGTGGTCAACAGGGCTTTCCCTTCATTGGGTGTGTTGGCAGGTGTGTTTTGCTGTACTGCATGGATGATTTGAAGACCTGCCATTGTGGAATATAGTGGACATATGATGTCTCAGTCTGGAGTGCCCTGTGCTCAGTCTCACAAAAGTCTTATATGGGCATCTGTAGTGTCCATCCCTCTTGTTGAAGTAGGGTGCTGCTCAAGCCATCTGCCTTTTTGGTTTTTGGTTCTCCTTGATAATACTTTTGATTTTTTTTGAAAGGAGACTTTCTGTTCTAGTTGGGGTTGCTGTTCTCCTTCCTTTGCCAAATGGTCAGCTTCCTCATTGCCATAATATATTGCAGTATGAAGGTGATCACTGGATGACAGTATTTCCAGTGACTGATGGATGGTGAACATTTGGAATCATTAGTACTATAGGGTGAGGGTCATTGTCATGTAGGTGGAATAATGTAGCATTTGGTACAACAGTGCCAGTTGGGGAATAAAGGAAGATATCAATGACTGGTGGGTGATGTTCATTGTCATAAATGAGATACTGTAGGATGATGGTCATTGTGATAAGGGAAATAATGTGGTGGCATTAGTATAATACTGCCAGTTCAGGAAGAAGGTGGATGGGGGTGGGGGTAGGGGTCGATGACTGATGATCATGTATCATTCGAGATCAGCAGTACTGCAGGATGATGATCATTGTTATACAAGTTGGATAATGTTGTGTCATTGGTGTAATAATGCCGGTTGGGAATGAAGGAGGTAAACAATGATTGATGGATGATGATTATTGTCATGGTGTAGGCCTAAGTGTGATTCACAGTAGTGTGTGATGATGGTCATTTATAAAAGTGGAATTGTGTACTGGCCTGTAATGGGATTGGGCACTGAATTTTCCTTTTTCCCATTACACACACACACACACACACACAGGAGCGCACACACGAAAGTGTGAGCGCTGGCACGCACACGCACACACGCACTCGCGGGTACACCGAAGTGTAGGAAAAAACACTGTGAACACACACAATAGGCAACTTATTTAAGGAGTAAGGTAAATGATGTATTAGTACGCTTCAGAAAACAACTAAAATGGTTTGAATGACATTTCAAGACTATCTGAAGAGCTGTAAATCCATAATTCACCGCGAAAGACTAAGTTTTCACTGGCAAATTACGAACACGCGATCGAAGCGGCCATTTTGATTTTCCCGCTTCGAGTCTACGAAGTCATAGCAAATTAAGGAAACAAAATAAGGCCAGCAAATTTTTGGATAAACTTATGTATTTTCAGGTAATTACCGTATTTTCATACCATTATCCAACATAATATCATTAGAAAATAATTTAGCTTACATTCATTTTGCTTGATAATATTCACTGCGTGCACCTCGCGCTAGAAAATCGTCTGCAATTTTGGCTCATCTTTTTTTTATTTCTCAAAATAAAAAAAGATTTTGAAGTGGCTTCAAATCTGAAATCACTTATAACATTATAAAGAACAATATACCAAAGTATTGTGCTTGTTGCACGAAGTGCACAAATTTTGATTAATTCTGCGACGTAGAACCCCCACTAGTTTGTTTATACGCTTGTACACCGAGTACACTGTGGCCCGCGTTATCAGTTATAGGGTAATTACTTGCACATGTCGATAGGTTTCGCACTCTACATTCCTCCACAACACAAAGTCATAACAATGTCTTATAGTAAACGCATAACAACCGCTGAATATGGAAAAAGAATGCTTACCTCAACGATGTTTTGGCTGCCAAACTCCATGTTACCGCCGACACCGGAAGTTCTGTACGCACTAGATGGTGGGGCCCGCCCCTTTCAGTACTTCGTTAGTGACTCAGAGAAGGGGAAGCCAGCAGCTGCGCATCCCTTTGCTGTACGGTCCCTGGAAAAATCGATGCTCTTTTCGTTCGTGTATATAAGGATGCACAGGCTGCTGTGTGTATAAGTTCCGGCCCGGATAAAGAGAGAACCCCGTAGTCCAATCGGCATTCAGCATTCCGACAACGGGGGGTACGAAGCTGACACGATGTTTCGAGTCGAGTGGCGAGTTGAAACCGATGGATCTCAACAGTCTTGAGCGTGATCTTGGTAAGTATGCGAACGATTCATTTGTTTAAGCTCTTGCCCTGTTATTTAAAAGGAATTCGTGTTTCTTAACTCTGGAAATTATTTTTAGAAGTGATTTTTTTTTCATCGGACAACGGGAGACATGTGCTCGGTCGAGTGGTGTTTGTTTTGCTCCCCTGATCGGTACTAATGGTTGCAATCGGTGATCAACCTTTTAGTTTTAAAACAATTTCATAGAATAACTTTTCCCCAGTCTCGTTCAGATTTCATTTTAGAAGGTTTATGATTTTTATCTAGAATGAAAATTACGAATAAAGATTAAAATTTGGCAACTGTAACTTCGACAGGGACAATAACTCGGGTTTCAGACCTCAATGAAAATTGAAAGTAGCAGATGTATTGATTTAATTTGCACTAATTGCAGTGCTGTTGTACCAAAATGAATCAATGAATTAATAAAATCAGTAAATTGATAAATAAATGAGATAAAAGGAAAATTTAAAAAAAACTAAAAGTAAATCAAAAATAGACTCATTAACTAATTAAGAGAATGTTAGCTTGAAGCTGCAGTATGATTGTGGCTATGAACTAAAAGATAGGAACAAGAAAATCTGAATTTGGAATCTTGGAGCATGTATTATAAAGTGACTAGCTGATGTGTGTGTGTATGTGCATGTGTGTGTGTGTGTGTGTGTGTGTGTGTGTGTGTGTGTGTGTGTGTGTGTGTGTGTAGCTGATAGCATTCACTTAAAAGTCTTGTTGAAAACAGAGGCAACGTGTGTTTTACTGTTGAATCATATATCCATAAATTATAGAACTTGGTATAAAAAACATGTTCTTCAAAATTATCATGCACTTTCATTCACAGCCTCTGAATTCAAACATTCCATTTTCATCATTGATAGATCAAAACAAATGTCCAGTTATTAACTGTGCTCAATTTAAAAATGTGTGTGTGTGTGTGTGTGTGTGTGTGTGTGTGTGTGTGTGTGTGCACATCACATGTGCATGTATGCATGTGTGTGTGTGTAATAAATTTCAGAAGATGACCAGTACCAGCTGCTTGCTGAGAGAATTGGTCCAAAGAAGAAGAACCACAAGAGCCAGATAATTCAGCACTTTTGGAACATGAAATGAATATTTGTCATCAGTCTTCAGATGATGAATCAGACTGTGAATTTCCATTCAATTTCTCAGGCCAGGGACAGTCAGTACCAGTTTTCTATGATGATGCATTTTACATTGGTCAAGTACTAGACATTGTTAGACCTGACCTTGCTTGTATTTCCTTCATGGACCAGAAAGGAACAGAAAACCTATTCAGATGGCCGTTGTCAGACTCCATTGGGGAAGTTGCAAGTAAATATGTCTTTTATTCAGACTTCAACATTTTACCAAAGAACAGAGTTTGGAGCATTGACTTTACCCAGTGGGAAACCTGAACAGAAGATACAAACAGTATGTTAAAAAGTACTGTTAATTTTGGGGCACAAAATGGAGATGGCCAGTTTTGCCGTGATGGTGAGCTGACTGAAAAACAAGGACATGGAAAGAGGGTGATTTTTCTGGTATTTGAAGTTTTTAAGACAGTTGTGATTTGCTGTTCCATTTGGACATATATTTGCCTGTTATTTGGACCATATTTGCTTGGTGAAATTCTTGAGCATTTGATTCTGTCCCCGTGATAATGACAGAATATATGTGGAATGTGGGTGATTTTGTTTACTTTGATGTATTTTGTACATAAAGGTGAAGGTTAAACTCATGGATGTTTTTACCTTTAGATTCCTTCTTCAATGCTGATTATTTTGATACCTCTACTTTGTCTGTAGCATGTGTCATTCCCGAGTTATGGGTCATTAAGTAACGGTACCCTGTGTTTGCCACTAAATGACACGTTGACAAATTAGCATTTTAGTCATTTTTGAAGAGGCACAGCTAAAAAATGAATAATCACTGAGCTCTGGAAAAAAATAGGCTCAGTGTATCCATCATAAATACTAACTCTGCCAATCTGAGAGCATATTGGGTGAATAGTTCAGAAGATATGAGGGTCCAAACATGGCCCTCTGGCCAAAACGTGAAAAACGCCATTTTTTACCAAATTTTAAAGCTCAATATCTCAAAAACTATTAAACCCATGGCCTTGAAATTTTGCATGTATATCACTTTTAATGGGGTCTTTTGAAAAATACAAAACATTCCATATTTTTTCAAGTTTAAAAAATGGCTGGACCTACCTACACACAGGCACAAAAAGACCATACACACAGTTATTCATTAAGTTACAGATCAGTGTGTATCTACTTACGTCATCTGTGACCATGTTAGCCTGCATCTGCAACTCCTGCAGCTCAGTTCGCATGTTGCCATCTGACATGTTGTCATCATTTCCTCTGTTGTTGGCCATGGTGCTCTTGATGCTTTTCGTCTCTTGGAGACTTTTTTTTTTCAAATACCTTCCCTGTGAGATATTTCTCTTAACGCTGCAGGATAACAACTTGCCTTGGGCTTTCTTGAATAGCAACTACGCAGTCAGATTGTTAGAATCCAATTTCTTGCTGTACAACCTGTGGAACATACAAATGTTTCTTTCGTTATGATCAAAATATATTACAATCCGACAGAACACTTGACAATCAATCTCCCCACTAGGGAGGAAACTGTCTAGTGACAACAACTGAAATATACAAACAGAAATGAAAAATCTCCCCTAAACTCATAAACTCTCCTGAACTGTGTACTAGAAGTACCAATCAATGCACCAGTCTCCATGACACATGTGTCGTCGCTTGGCAGTTGTGGATCAATGCACAAACCATTAACAACACAGGTGACTAGGAATAGCCGGTTGCCCACAGGTAGTTTCATGAAACACAGATGTGCCTGAGGCAGAAGCAGAAATTCAACTTCGACATGAGAGTGCAATACTAAAAACAAAGGTACCAAGCGGAGACTGCACCTGACGCACTGATTTTGTTAACAGCCACACCACACTGACTCGCTTTGTGCAGCATTGTATTATGATTGGTATTTGGTATAAAGTCTGCTGTGTTGCCCATTACCGATTAGTGTAGTGTAGTGTAGTGTAGTGTAGTGTTTGTGTAATGTAGTGTAATGTAGTGTAGTGTAGTGTAGTGCAGTGTAGTGTAGTGCAGTGCAGTGCAGTGCAGTGTAGTGTAGTGTAGTGTAGTGTAGTGTCGTGTCGTGTCGTGTAGTGTAATGTTCATGCTGTGTAGTGTAGTGTAGTGTAGCGTAGCGTAGTGTAGTGTAGCGTAGTGTTAGTGTTCGTGTAGTATAGTGTAGCGTAGTGTGGTGCAGTGTAGTGTAGGGTGTAGTGTAGTGTGGGGTGTAGTGTTAGCACTGTGTTTTGTAGTGTGGTGTAGTGTAGTGTAGTGTAGTGTAGTGTAGTGCAGTGCAGTGCAGTGCAGTGCAGTGTAGTGTTAGTGTAGGGTATTGTAGTGTTAGTGTAATGTAGTGCAGTGCTGTGTGGTTAGTATGGTGTAGTGTGTATTGTAGTGTATAGTGTAGTGTAGTGTAGTGTAGTGTTCATGCTGTGTAGTGTAATGTTAGTGTAGTGTAGTGTAGTATAGAGTAGCATAGTGTTAGTGTTCGTGTAGTGTAGCGTAGTGTGGTGCAGTGTAGTGTAGGGTGTAGTGTAGTGTGCGGTGTAGTGTTAGCACTGTGTTTTGTAGTGTAGTGTAGTGTAGTGTAGTGTGGTGTAGTGTTAGTGTAGGGTAGTGTAGTGTTAGTGTAATGTAGTGCAGTGCTGTGTGGTGTAGTATGGTGTAGTGTGTAGTGTAGTGTAGTGTAGTGTAGTGTAGTGCAGTGCAGTGTACTGTTGTGCA
Organism: Conus ventricosus; assembly: GCA_018398815.1. Taxonomy (NCBI): domain Eukaryota; kingdom Metazoa; phylum Mollusca; class Gastropoda; order Neogastropoda; family Conidae; genus Conus; species Conus ventricosus. Next base: position 24,686,892 of record CM031605.1, read on the forward strand.
GTGTACTGTTGTGTAGTGTAGTGTAATGTAGTGTAGCGTAGTGTTAGTGTAGCGTAACTTCTTATAGTATGGTGTGGTGCAGTGGACTGTTGCTTAGTCTGGGGCATTTAGAGTACAGCATAGTAGTAAAGAGCTGTGTAAATTTGTGCAGACCCACTAGAGTGCAGTGTTGTGTAGTGTAGTGCAGTGCAGTGCAGCATAGTGTTGTGCAGTGCAGTGCAGCGCAGTGTTGTGTAGTGCAGTGCAGTGCAGTGCAGCATAGTGTTGTGCAGTGCAGTGCAGCGTAGTGTTGTGTAGTGCAGTACAGCGTAGTGCAGTGCAGTGCAGTGCAGTGTTGTGTAGTGTAGTGCAGTGCAGTGCAGTGCAGCATAGTGTGTGCAGTGCAGTGCAGCGTAGTGTTGTGTAGTGCAGTGCAGTGCAGTGCAGCGTAGTGTTGTGTAGTGCAGTGCAGTGCAGTGCAGTGCAGTGTTGTGTAGTGCAGTGCAGTGCAGTACAGCGTAGTGCAGTGCAGTGCAGCGTAGCGCAGCACAGCGTTGTGTTGTGTTGTGTTGTATAGTGTAGTGAAGTGTAGTGCAGAGCACTGTCGTTTACTATACTGTAGTGTTGGGTAGGATATTGTACTTGTAGTGAAGTGTCATGTAGTATAGTGTAGTTCAATTCAAGTAGCGTAGCACAGTGCTGTGCAGTCTAGCGGATTAGAAAGGAGTAAAGTAGAGCAAAGCACAGCTCAAAACTAGCAACAAAAAATCTGCCATTTTGTGATTGTTTTTTGTTTGTTTGTTTGCTGTTTCCAGAATTTTTGTTTGATTTGATGAGAAAAACAAAACATGCCTAAACACATTCCTGTTAAAACTCAGATTCACACATAAATACAGAGTATACACAAACACTATCACAGCTTCTGTGTTTCTCTAGCCTTCCCCTAACTTAAAATCAAATTTGTTTTCAAAAATTTAAAAACATACCTCCAGGATGCAATTCACTTAAGTATGAGTTTTTACCTCAGTTGTCACTACTCAAATAATTAGCTAACTCCACTCTAAAAACAACAAAACACACACACGCACACACACACACACACACACACACACACACACACACACACACACACACACACCTCACTTGCTCTCCTTGCTCCTTAGAAAATTAAAACCAAAAAAAAAGTTACTTTGACCTACCACAACAACCACCTTTTCTCGGAGGGGAGTGGGAGGATTTTGTTTATTTGTGTTTTTTCTTATTAAGTCTGTTCTTTTTTCCTTTGTCTCACTTTCCCTTTTTTTCAATCTGAGCTGCTCTAGTCTTTTCTTTCTGAGTAAGCTGTCAATTAGCAGCACAATCAACTGACATTTACACTGTAAAAAGAAATACACCTTTAGAGAGAAACAAAACACAACATACACACAACAAGAACATGATGTGCACACAGGGAAAAAGAGAGACAGACAGACTCATGATGCTGACACACAAGATAGACAGAGCAAAAAAAAAAAAAAAAAAAAAAAAAAAAACAACTGAAGACATGAAGGTAGAAACACAGACATACAAAAATGTAGTGAAAGCTGGCAGGGGGAGAATTGGTTGAAGAAAAGCAGGGGTGGGAACTATCAGAGCTTAGAGGTAGTTAAACACACACACACAACACACACACACACACACACACACACACACACACACACACACACACACACTCACACACAGAAATTTACCATTCAAAAAGAAAGAGCACTCAAAACACACACACACACATGCACACACACACGCACACACAATATAAGGTGTGAGAACAGGAGAAACTAGAAATATAATGTAGTCATGTACAGACAGACTGAGAATGTGTGGGAAAAAGAGAGGCAGACAGGCAGTCCATACAGACCAATTGATACGAGTCACAGACATATTAGTGAGACAGACCAAGACTCACTACTGTAATACTCAAGGTTATCTTATGAGACAATGTAAAAATTGTCCAAAAACTCATGCACGACAGATTAATTCAAGCATCAATGCATTAATAATTTATTGAGTTAAGCAGAAAACTGAGCGTGCATCAGTATATGATATCAGTTACCACCCATAACCCATTTCAGGTCATCTCTTGAACATAAAAGACTGTCTAAGAAGTTTATCATCATCTATCACATTTCAGTCATCACATGAAATATACAGATTTCCTTTAGTTTTAAAAGATAAAAAAATCAGATCTGATGGTACATCTCCAGGCAAGGTCTTTGTGAGATTCACAACAAGAAGCTTTTGCCTGCTGATGTCCATCCCAACACTCAGTCTGTGTTTAATGAGGAGCTGTAATTCCACCTGTGTTTTACAATCTTTCTTCTATTAGTCCCATTTACTTTGCCACCAAAGACCAGCTAACTGGCATACAAAACCACAGATCTATATGTTTCTAATTTTTTTTTTAATTTACTGACAACTCCCAAGTCAGATGAAAAGCGGCTTTAAGCTAAAACTTTGGGTCCGTAATCTCCAAACCATCCATTCAAAATAAAATAAAAATTCTTTCCGTCTGCTATGTCTATATTATTGAACTAGTCACTCTGAGTCTACCTCTGACAGTGGTTTCTAAATCACAATACAAAAACTTTCTGATTTTCTCGGATTCCCTGCTTTCTCCTGAGATCACTGTCTTTTGCAATAAAACCATTCTGTATTTTTGGAATTTCACAAACTGTTTACCTCAATCCAAAACAATAGTTACATTTTTCCCACTTGAATTCCAGGTCATGCTGGTATTTAAGGCAATAATGATGTCAACTAACTTGCCAGAAATGCCACAATCCAAACATGTTTATCAATTTTTGTCGATTTTCCGAAAACAAAAAAGTAGGCATTCATGTTCAGCGAATACGAAGGACTGTGATCCAAAACATTTTTTTAATATGCAAAATTGTATTTTCTTGAACTAGAAAGAGGCTGCACCCATTTAGTTGGGGATTTCGATAATACCAATTCAGCAGGATAGAGAGACCGAAACACAAAATGCTTATAAATGAATTTGGAGAGCTCACAATCACCTTTTTTTTTTTTTTCTTTTTCAACTGAATTGGAACCATCCCATGGACAAGCCAATGCATTAATTTTTTTGTCAGTGTAGTTTCAATAGTAACACAAGATATAAACTAAGTCTAAATGAAAAAAAATCACATACTACTTGGAGGCAAAAATGTTCTAATTCTCGCCGATATTTTCCTAAAGGAAATGTAAATAAAATATTAACACAGTAAGTTTAAATCAAACTACAAATGTGAGCAGTGACTAATGATCAATTGAACTTCACGCATTTCATCGCCACTTAAGCTCCAGTTCTAAAGAGAAAAAGACATTTATAAAATTGCATTTAAATAAACATGATGGGATAATGGATTCTTAGACAACAATTTCACTGTTGAATATCAGTAATGCCTATATATACCATGATGAAATCAGTGTTGTTATGAATATTTCTGAAAAAATACAAAAAAGAAACTCTGAACAAATTTCACATGAAGGTCACTGGGTCTTGGCACAGGAGAAGAAAATCAAGGAAATATCATAAGGCAGTAATGGTGCCCCTTATTTTCAACATTAACTTCACTTGCAAACCTGACTTCTTTTAAGCAAAATATAAACAATTTTCTCAAATTAAAAAAAAATAGTCTCTAATTGTTCTAACGAATCTACATAGAATACATTTCAACTAATCTGGCCTCCATATTTCATGATCAAACAAAAAAATGTCTTTCAAGCAGAACCTCTATGACTGCTTTTGAACTGGGAGACAAACTAAAACTGTATGATCTGGAGGACATAACTGACTCATCCATTTAGTCAAGACACTGATCAGTCAATCGGGATTACTAATACTATTACTAATCTGGACGGGTTTTCTTAAAATACATGTTTCAAACCCTTATCGAGCTCTTTAGCAGTTTTTGAGAAGAGAAAAAGTTGATATCAATGTCTGTGAATGGTGAACTCTCCAACTAGATACCAAACTTAATCGTTAAAAGTTAAAAAGCTGGAGCGTTGTCACTGACTGAGTGGGCGGGTCTGGAATCAGTGCTACGACCACTTTCGCCACATTCAACAAACACATCCACTTCGCTGAATGACAGAAGATCAGGACAAAAACATTGTGTAATGAAATAAATCACAACTCCAGTAAACACGGAAAGTCATACTGTTCAAAAGTTATTCACTATAAACGACAAATCCGACTGAAAATCCCCACCGTTCGTCACGATTCGAAAGTCAGAGATGGCCTGCTATGCAAGTATGTCGATCTTCCAGCACCTGCTAAGATTGTATGAATGATAACAAATGCGTCTGTGATTTCTCAATCTCTTACGTTTACCAAACGGCAGGAGCTTCAAAGAATCAAGAATAAAAATGCTCTAAAGACACCGAGAATTGTTCTTATGCCAGGCAACTGGCCACCAATAGAGGAAGAAATAAATAAATATCATAATCACCAATATCGATTCGGCTGCTCTCCTGCGGAAGATGACAGTCACGTGACGTCATTCGACGGGGTGAAGCAGAGATATGAAAGAAGTAAATTTGAAAAATGGTATGATTTTACATAAATTCGATTTAGGGGCTGATCTGGATAACTATCTCCTGAAAATAAACACAAGATATGTTTTTAACCTTTAATAAAGGTCATTCTTACGCATCTTATCACAAAACTGGCACCAAAGATACAAAATCTTACCAATCAACACTGCTTTCTGTGCTAGGCAGACAGATATTTCAACCGCTGGCCCCTTGATTGAGATCACAAGTTAAAAAGAAAGACAAAGGAAAGGAATACAAAAAGGCTTCCAGACACTGGCATTGGAAGCTTTACACGACTGAGACCACTCAGGCTTCTCTCAAAACCTTGTCATCTGCGCTTGCAAGTTCAGAAGTTTGGTCGCCTGTCAAAGTCACTAAGAAAGAACAAATTTCACTGGTAAAACAAATTTTTTTTCTTCTTCAGGTTCAGGTTCAGGTTCAGATTTAGGGGCGATGATTGTTTCATCATAGCCTCACGGCTTTATATGCCCCTTCTTTATATGCTCTGTCATTGGTCAGGTCGACAGCGAGCCCAGTTTTTATTTTCGACCATCAAAGTCGAACATGATGTCTGTTATTATTTCATGCTTATCGATATTCCAGGACATATGTGTGTTTCTATATTCCAGGACACATGTGTGCGTGCGTGCGTGCGTGTGTGCATGCATTGTGTGTGTGTGTGTGTGTGTGTGTGTGTGTGTGTGTGTGTGTGTGTGTGTGTGTGTGTGCGTGCGTGCGTGCGTGCGTGCGTGCGTGCGTGCGTGTGTGTGCGTGCGTGCGTGTGTGTGCGTGCGTGCGTGCGTGCGTGTGTGTGTGTGTGTGTGTGTGTGTGTGTGTGTGTGTGTGTGTGTGTGTGAACTGCTGAGGCATCAGACTTTATAATGCTTGAGAGAAGTGTCAATTTTTGTACACATTTGTTACTTTCTTCTTCTTCATCATCTTCTTCTTCTTCGTCGTCGTCGTCGTCGTCGTCGACGTAAAGAGTAATTTGGGCCTCTCTGAAGTGGTCAAAGGGGCGGTGTAGAACCGAATGGGGGGAGGGGGAGGCGGGGGAGGAGGTAGAGGAGGTGCAGATGGATAGTAGGTTTAGGTTTAGGTTTAGGTTTGTAGGGACAATTGCCTTTAGCAATTTTAGCCAGAACTGGCTTTACATGTCCCTTCTATATGTTATCTGTCTTCACACGGTCAGGTCTTTAACTCGCTCAAGCCTTTATTTATCATAGTCAAAATAAATAGTCTTCAGTAATACACTATCATCGATAGAGCTTTTGAAACGGTTAGTATTTTGTGCACGTTTAATGTTAGGGGTTAATTTATTCCAAAGATTTGTTACTCTATTACTAAAAGAAAATTTCCTTAGGTTAGTGCGATAATATTCATGATAAATTTTATCCACACTATTTCTGGTAATATCAACTCTTGATGTAGTAAAAAATTTTGAAATAGGAATATTGTCCACACAATTAAATATTTTATAGACTTGGATCAAATCGCCCCTCACTCGTCTTGTTTTTAGGGTAGGCAGTCCAAGAGCTTTTAACCTACCTTCATAGGGAAGATTTTGTATATTCTTTACAAGCTTTGTTGCTCTTCTTTGTACTCTTTCCAAAGCAGCAGACTGCCTCTTTAATCGAGGATACCAAATTATATTGCCATATTCCAAATGAGGTCTAACGAAAGCCTTGTATAATTTTGTACAAATATCTTTATCTATATGACTAAAAGTACGTTTAATTATACCAATCATTTTATTAGCTTTATTTATAGAGTTTTGAATATGCTTATCGAATACCAGTCTAGAATCAAAAGTGACACCAAGATCTTTTTCATAATCACATGTTGAAATATCTGCACGCTCACCAGTATTACTGTTTAGCATTGTATATTGGTATCTTGGGTTCTTACGTCCAACATGTAACACGTTGCACTTGTCCGCATTAAAATGCAAATTCCATGTGGCAGACCATTTGGATAAATTATCAATATCATTTTGTAATGTATTATGATTATAAGTTGTATTATAAATTTTTGTATCGTCTGCGAATATATTGCATATACTTTCCACTGAGTTTGGCAAATCATTTATAAATATTGTAAATAATACAGGACCCAAAATACTCCCTTGTGGTATACCACTTAGAACTTCCGTAAAATCTGAATATGAGCTTCCTACTCTAACTCTTTGCTGTCTTTTAGTTAAAAATCCCTTATCCATATATGAACTCTACCTGTAATTCCATATGATGATAATTTCACTAATAGCCTCTCATGGGGAACAGAATCAAAGGCCTTTTTAAAGTCTAAATAAAGTATATCTACATTGTTGCCATTATCTAAAAGTTTTGTTAAATCCTCCATGACAAGTAGAAGTTGTGTTACACAAGATCGATGTTTACGGAAACCATGCTGGCACTCTGTATATAAATTATTCAAAGTCATATGATCTACGATCACATCCCGTATAATTGATTCCATAATCTTACAAACAATTGATGTAAGACTAACTGGCCTATAATTTCCAGGATCTGTCCTGGTACCTTTTTTAAATAAAGCTGTCACATTTGCAGACTTCCAGTCCATTGGTACCACACCTGATTCAATTGACTTATTAAACAAAATACTGAAAGGTAATGCTAGCTCATTATATGACTCCTTAAGAACTCTTGCAGGGATCATATCAGGTCCACAAGATTTATTTGGGTTTATATTTTTAAGTCTCTCTCTAACCGCACTGGGTGTAATACACATATCTGTTACGGTGACTCCACTGGACCTTGAACCACTTTCCAAGATCGGAACATTACTATTATCTTCTTTTGTAAAAACACTAGAAAAGAAGTCATTTAAAGTATTTGCCTTATCTTCATCTGACACTGCTAAACCACCATTTTTTGTATTCAGTGGACTAATGCCAATATTTGTCTTGGTCTGTGATTGTACATATTTCCAAAACTTTTTAGGATGATCTTTACAATTAGATGCAACTTTTTTTTCGAATTCGATCCTTTCTTTTCTTTTTCTTTTTTCACATTTATTCCTCTTCCTTATATACTTCATATATTCACTACCTTGTTTAGTGCACATAAATCTTTTATATGCATTTTGTTTTTTTGTAACTTTCCTCCAAGCCTTCTTACCAGCCATATTGGTTTTTTCAATATATTTGTTGAACACTCTTTTTTTGGAATATATTTATCAATACACTTATGAATAGTGTTCTTGATCATTTTCCAACACCCTTCCACATCCAAGAGGGTACTTTCACACCAATTTATCATACCCAAATCTTTTCTTAAATTATCATAGTTACCCTTATTGAAATCATATCTATATTCGCCCTTTTTGGATTCTTTTTTTCCCTCTATGTACAGAAAAAATGATAAAACCTCGTGATCACTTTTTGCAACTGGGGCACTATGTTCAATATCTGAAATCATTCTTTCGTCTTTGACCAAAACTAAGTCTAATATATTCTCTTTCTGATTTAGTCTTTTCCTTGTCGGATTTTTTACCACTTGAGTAAGATATACATCCCTTAGACACTCTATAAAGTGTTCATCTCTCTCATTTGACCATGTACCTTTCCAATCTATATCGGGATAATTAAAATCACCTGTAATACACACAACATCATATGACTGTATTGCTTCCATTTTCATAAGTTTAAATAATTTTTCATCATTTCCTTGTGATGAAGCAGGATTTCTGTATGTGTTTCCAAATAAAACAGTCAAATTTTCTTCACTTTTAAATTGAATCCAGACACTTTCTTCGAAATCCACATCATTTAGTTCCTTACATTCGTAAGCACATAAATATCTCTTAACATATAAAAAGGCACCTCTTTTAGAATTATTACTTATAAACAAATCATAACCAGGAATAGCAAATTCTGAAATATTAAAATCTTTCAAATTTTTGGGAATAGCCTCAGTAATGGATATAATATCAGGATTCTTATCATCAATTATACCGAGAAACTCACCTTTTTTATTTAATAATCCATCAATGTTAGTATATAAAACTTGTATTGGAAAATTTTGATTTAAAGCAACTGTAGATTTATTCTTTACAATATTTACATTTTTTTTGCAGGATTCCTTCTTGTCTCAATTTCCGGATGACTCACCCTGACCAAGTCTGGGTGATCTTTTCACAATTTTCCCATTTCTGATCTGTAAGTTTGTTTCCCCATTTTCAACTCTCTGTTTCATCTCCTCTCTTAACTGTTTCATGTGCTCTCTCTCTCTTGGTGTGTAATCAGGATTTATGTACATTTTATCCTTTTGTTCGGTCTTCCCCTTATTGATTTTGTAAGCATTCTTCAGGATTTCTTGTTTTATTTCTTTTTGTATACCTTCACTCTCAGGAGGCGCGGCCTGCTTCCTCCTACCGGCCCAAGTCTGACAGGGTCTATGAACTTTTCTTTCTCACCCTTCAATTCTGGGCAGATCTGGTCCACTATTTTATTCAATTTATTAACCTCGTCTGCCATTTTGTCATTTTTGTTTGTTTTATCACTCTCTGGTAAATTAAAGATTATAAAGTAGTGCTCTGTAGACTTGATAATGAATAACAAAGACTCGGTGGGGGTGGGGGTGGGGTGAATAATTTTATAGAAGTTGTCAAACTTTCTCTCATATAGATTTCTGCTCGTCCCTCCTCCTCCCCCACCCCTGTTCTTTTACCCCACCCCACCCCTTTCCTTTCCGTGTGGTAAGGTGCTGCTGCTGCTTCTTTTTATTTATTTCATTTTTTCTTTATGCTTCGTTTCACTGCTTTTTTCCCCCAAAAATCCACGCTTTGGAGCGATTCCACATTTTTGCCTTAGGAATCTGGCAGGCTAATCAAGCTGGCTGCGATCTGGGAGTTTCAAATTTCTTCTTCTAATTCTTCTTCTTCTTCATTTTGTCATTTTGTTGGTTGGTTGATCCCCCGCCCCCTTGTTAGTGGCGTCTTCGTGAAAAAGACTTTTGGCGAAAGTTCACTTGCGCCGTATTGTTTATCTCTTGAATAAGCATTATTCAATTCATTTTGACCCTTTCAGACTTCTTTGCCCGCTAAGAGATAGGACATTTGCGTCTTGTAACACTTCATTTGCATGAACCGGTAGCCTACCGCTAGGCCTTCCTTAATTGTTTTGGTATCTAAACTTTACAGCGTCTTCAAAAACATTTGGGTGCATAATTTTTTTTTAAAAATGTTCCTCTTGTTCATATTTTAAGTTTTGTCGGACTGAAGCAGGAGACAGACGTAAAAGTGGTTCAATATCTCGTCCCCAGGGCTGATAGTAATAATTTCAAGAGCATTGAGTCTTCCTAATGCTTTGCTTAGTAAATTTTCAATTTATATTTTCCAGCTTAATCTAGGTGTTAAAAAGACTCCCAGAAGCTTCATAGTTTGTTCATACTATTAAACTATTACCATCTATAGTGTTTTCGCCATTGTTAAACAGCATCAAAAGGTATTGATTTCCTGTTGTTGTTGCTGGTTTTTTCATCAGATACTTACAGTGTATATTCTCTTTCACGTAAGCAGACAGTTCTGTCATATAAGCAGACAGGTTGTTTAATTCATTTTGGTATAACTTTTGTCCATGATTAATTATTCTTTTACTCGATTTTGGTTTGGGTGTTCATCGGCACTGCAATGTCATTCGCGTACTACATCACATGGGTGTTTTTTGTTTGTTTGTTTGTTTTTTGTTTGTTTGTTTGTTGTTGTTTTGTTTTTTATTGCATTTGGAAGGTAAAAATAAGTAAATAAATTACAGGGGGGGGGGGGGGGGGATAAATACATAAATGAATAAATAAATAGATAGATAGATAAATAAAACAGGGACGATGATTGATTCTTGGCGAGTACCCATATTTACCATATCAATCTTTCTAAAAGATGAATAGGATTTACCAAACCTAGAATATCTTTGTCTATAAAGTAAAAAGCTTTCCATGAAAACATGTTGCCAGAGAGACCAATGTCTTTTAGTTTATCAAGTAGCCTGGCATGCCAAACACTCACGTACACTTTTTGGACAATAACAAATATGGGAAAGAATTTTTTTTTTTTCTACGGGGAAACTTTTTCCCCTCCGTCTTCGGTTTGTTTGCTTGCTTGTTTGTTTGTTGTTTCCCCTTAATTTCTTTTTTTAATAGGTGGGGGCCTCCATGCTCGTCTTTTATCCCACATTAATTTTTTGTTGTTGTTGTTGTATCACAGATCTCACGCACCATGCCAAGCTGTATGTTCTGCTAGTAACGGACATTCTCTCGCGGACTCTACCAGTTTTCGCGTTTGATGCAGAGCGTCAGGGTTTATCTGTGTGCTGATGTTTGGTATACTGACACTTTCGTTCTGTATGTGACTGAAAAGAAAGAAAGAAAGACAGACAGACAGTAGACAGACAGACACTCAGACAGACAGACAGAAATAAAGAAAGAAAGAAAATATACACAACGAAAAAAAATCTACTGTAGTAACAACGTAAATAGGCCTACAAAGTAAGTAGCAAATCACAGTAGCCTACATGCCTTAATGTTGAATACATTTTGGAGTTTGAATATCCCAAGCACTGTCAATCACGTTAGTGCTCACAGCAGCTAAGAAATGTAAATAGCAGCCCTTTACTTGGATCTCCTAAGAGATGCAGTCTCCTGTTGATTAACCAAACAATAACATGTTGAACAATTCAGTGGTGGGGAAAACAAGTGCAGGCTGACAATTCCTCCGTCATTATATAATGACTTGGCAAAGATGGAGAGAAAAAGAAGGGGGGGGGGTGGGGGGGATGGAGGTGGAGGGGTGGGGGGCAGGGCTGGGGCTGAAAAGGAAAGAATGCAAATCAGGGACATATATATTGTAAATAAAACCTTCACTGCAGCAATGACCATCGGAACCCATTTGATGTTGAGGAATTAATGGAGTATTGTCTGAGATAAATGAACAATGTCTAAGGAATAATGAACATTAGAAGAAGACATTGTTGTGAGGAAGGAAAGAACAAGTTGTCTAGGAGGAAGGACAAATTGTCTGAGGAATGAATGGAACAAGTATGAAGAAATAAGGAAAGTTGTTGAATAATGATTGAACAGGGTGCTGAGGAGATGAAGGGAACAAGTTGGTGAGGAAGGAATGGAACAGTTGTTGAGGAAAGAATGGAACACGTTATGAGGAAGAGGAAAATTGTAACTAAAAATGACTGGACAAGTTGTCTGAGGAAGGAATGGAACAAGTTGTCTGAGTAAGGAATGGAACAAGTTGTCTGAGGAATGGAATGGAACACGTTTCATGAGAAAGGAATGGAACAAGTCTCTGAGAAGGAATGGAACAGTTTGAGGAAGAATGGAACAAGTTGTCTGAGAAGGAATGGAACAAGATTTGAGGAAGGAATGGAACAAGTTGTTAGGAGGAAAGGAACACGTTATCTGAGGAAGGAATGAACAAGTTGTTAGAGAATGGAAGAACATGTTGTTGAGGAGAATGGAACAAGTTGTCTGAGGAATGGAATGGAACAAGTTTCTGAGGAATGAATGGAACAAGTTGCTGAGGAAGGAATGGAACACGTTATTGGGAAGGAATGGAACAAGATATTGAGGAGAAATGGAACAAGTTGTTGGGAAGGAATGGAACAGGTTGTTGACGAGAAGGAATGGAACAGTTGTCTGAGGAAGGAATGGAACAAGTTGTCTGAAGAGAATGGAACATGTTGCGAAGGAAAAAAGATATCTGAGGAAGGAATGGAACAATTATCTGAGGAAGGAATGGAACAAGTATCTGAGAAAGGAATGGAACAGGTTGTCTGAGGAATGATTGGAAAGGTTATCTGGAAGGAAAGAAAGTTATTGAGATTGAATGGAGAATTGATTGAGGAATGAATGGACAAGTCTGAGGAAGGAATGGAACAAGTTGTCTGAGGAATGAATGCAACAAGTGTTCTGAGGAAGGAATGGAACAAGTATCTGAGGAGGAATGGAACAAGTTTTGAGAAGTGAATGGAAAGATGCGAGAATGAATGGAAAAGTTGTCGAGGAAGGATGGAACACGTTATCTGAGGAAGGAAGGAAAAGTTGCTGAGGAAGGAATGGAACATGTTGCTGAGGAAGGAATGGAACAATTTCTGAAGGAATGGAACGGTTGTCTGAGGAAGGAATGGAACAAGTTGATGGGAAGGAATGGAAGAATTATTGGAAAGGAATGAAACAAGAATTGGAAGGAAGGAATAATTGTCTGAGGAAGGAATGGAACAGGTTGCCTGAGGAAGGAATGGAACAAGTTGTCTGGAGAAGTGAATGGAACAAGTATCTGAGGAAGGAATGGAACAAGTTGTCTAGGAAGGAATGGAACAGGTTGTCTGAGGAAGGAATGGAACAAGGTTGTCTGAGGAAGGAATGGAACAGTTTGTTGAGGAAGGAATGGAACAAGTTGTCTGAGGAAGAATGGAAATAAGGAGGAAAGAAGTTGGAAGAAGATGTCTGCAGGAAGGTGGAAAAGTTGTCTGAGGAAGGAATGGAAAGTTTGAGGAGGAATGGAACATGTTGTTGGGGAAAAGGAACAGTTGTGGGATTAAATGGATCTGAAAGAAAGGAACAAGTTTCTAGGAAGGAATGAACAATTATCTGGGATTGAATGGAAAAGTTGTCTGAGGAAGAATGGAACAAGGTTACAGGAAGGAATGGAACAAGTTATCTGAGGAATGAATGGAACAGTTGCTGGGAAGGAATGGAACAGCTGTCTGAGGAATGGAATCAGGTTAGCTGAGAAGGAATGGAAACAGTTGTTGAGGAATGAATGGAAGCATGTTGCTGGAAGGAAGGAAAACGTGTCTGAGGAAGGAATGAACAAGTTCTGAGGAATGAACAGAACATGTTGCAGGAAGTGAATGGAAGAATGATCTAGGTAGGAAAGGAAACCGTTGGTTGAGGAAGAATGAACATGTTGTGAGGAAGGAATGGAACAAGTCACTGAGGAAGGAATGGAACAAGCTGTTGAGGAAGGAATGGAAAATGTTGTGAGGAAGGAAGGAAAACGTTATCTGAGGAAGGAATGGAACAAGCTGTCTGAGGAAGGAATGGAACAGTTTTGGAGGAGGAAGGTATGGAAATGATTGACTGAGGAGGAAAGGAACAACTTGTCTGAGGAATGGAACAAGTTTGTCTGAGGAAGGAATGGAACATGTTCTAGGAATGAATGGAACAGTTGCTGAGGAAGGAATGGAACATGTTGGAAGGAATGGAACAATCTGGAAGGAATGGAACATTGCTGGGAAGGAAGGACAAGACAGAGGAAGAAAGGAACAAGCGTCATGGGAAGGAATGGAACATGTTGCGAGGAATGAATGGAACAAGTCATCTGAGAAAGGAATGGAACACGTTGTCTGAGGAAGGAATGGAACAAGTTGTCTGAGGAAGGAATGGAACAAGTTGTCTGAGGAAGGAATGGACAAGTTGTCTGAGGAAGGAATGGAACATGTTGCTGAGGAAGGAATGGAATAAGTTGTCTGAGGAAGGAATGGAACACGTTATCTGAGTAAGGAATGGAACAAGTTGTCTGAGGAAGGAATGGAACACGTTATCTGAGGAAGGAATGGAACAAGTTATCTGAGGAAGGAATGGAACACGTTATCTGAGGAAGGAATGGAACAAGATATCTGAGGAAGGAATGGAATAAGTTGTCTGAGGAAGGAATGGAACAAGTTGTCTGAGGAAGGAATGGAATAAGTTGTCTGAGGAAGGAATGGAACAAGTTGTCTGAGGAATGGAGCAAGTTGTCTGAGGAAGGAATGGAACAAGTTGTCTGAGGAAGGAATGGAACAAGTCATATGAGGAAGGAATGGAACAAGTCATATGAGGAAGGAATGGAACACGTTTTCTGAGGAGTAAATTGTACAAGTTGTCTCAGGAGAATGGAGCAAATTGTCTGAGGAATGAATGGAACAACTTGTCTGAGAATGACTGAAGGAATTTTGGCTGAGCTGTGAAAGAAAGAAGTTTGTCAGGGGAATTAGTGGAGGAAGTCGACTAAGATGTGAATGGAGGTAGTTGTTTTGAGGACTAAATAAAGCAAGCTGGTTCAGTCGTGAATGGCGAATCAAGTTCTTTGAGTTGGGAACAGGACAAGATGGCTAAGCAGTGAATGGAGAAGGGTGTCCACAAACATGATTGGAGAAATTTGGCTGTGGATATGAATGAAACGATTTGGCAAATTGAGTGAGGAGCAAAGTTGGCTGAGCAGGTGAATGGAGAAAGTTGGCCGAATACGTAGATAGAGCAAACTGACTGAATACATGAATGGGACACATTCATTGAAAGCGTGCATGACGCAAGTTGGCTGAATACGTGAATGAAACAAGTTATCTGAAAACGCATATGGATCGAGTTGGTTGAAAACGTGAATGAAGCAAGCTGGCTAAATACGTGAATGGAGCAAGTTGGCTAAATACACGAATGCAGCAAATTGGTTGAATACGTGAACTGAGCAAATTGGGTAAATATGAATGGAGCGATTTGAGTGGAAACGTAAACATACAAGTAAACTCAGCATTGAATAGAAGGTACGTTGAAAGCAGAATGACTGCAGTTGGTAGAGTAGTGAATCGCATATTGTGGAGTAGTGGATGGAAAAAATGTCAAAAGAACAACTAATGCGGCAGGCGTTGCAGTGAATTGTTAGTGCAAAAACAAAACAAACAAAAAACAAAAACAAGAGAGAGACACACAGAGACAGAGACAGAGAGAGAGAATAAAAGTAGAAGACCGCAGTAAACGAAATTTAATGGAAACATGTAACGTGGCTCAATGATGAATTACCTACGAAATTTTGGTGTAAGAGTGAATCCAAAACTCAAACGACATTGGCAAAAGTCTGTGCTCTCCCTACAGCCCGTGTCATTTAATGTCCAGTATTTCACTGTTAACTTGCTGGCATTGGACGATGTTCCACTGTTACCTTGTGGTGTCTGTACTTACCTTAAGGTATAAATCTATATAATGCTTTGGTTTACTTTTTTTGTTTTGTTTATGTAACGTTTTATTTAAATGTTTGTCTTTTCGTTTTAATTTGTGTAATGTACCTTCCTTTCACTTTATTTTATTCAGTTATGCTACAACACCCCTCCTCTTCTCTCTCTCATTCTCCACTCTTCTGCTACTTCCATTCTCTCTCTGTCTCTCCCCTCTCTTTCTACCCTCTCTCTCTCTCTCTCTCTCTCTCTCTCTCTCTCTCTCTCTCTCTCTCTCTCTCTCTCTCCTTTTCCTCCTCCTCACTTTACTCTACCCTCTTTCCTCGTGCCCTATTCCCCGAACTCTACTCACCCTCTCTTCCACTGTCCCTCTGTCTACTTCATTCACCACTTTGGCTTCACAAGGGGAGTATTGTGCATGTTTATGTCTGTATTTTTTTGTCGCTGAGGAAGGCATATTGCCGAAAATTTCTTGTCCTGTTTTGTGTCGTGCATTAAATCTGCGTTACTTCACACTTTGTTTTGTGTTCTCTTCTGCTTTTTTGTCGTGTTCCAGTAACGCCGCAGTTTGTTTCATTTGCGGTTACAACACCACTGTTTAGATGTATCATTTTCTCTTTATTTGATTACAGTATTGTCTTTTTTTTCTTCTGCTAAATACATCAGTGCTGACTGCTAAATCACATTGTGATATTAATCTCTTTCTTTTGATCTTCTTCTCATGAGGAGGGAGATCGTTTACACAGATAGACGATAGGTGAGGACCGAAAACTAAGCCCTGGGGTACTCCATATCCGAAGAATTAAGACAGACAGCTGTCTATAGGAATGATGAAATCAGCTGGAACGTGTTTCCTGTTTTGCCATAAAAAATCTTTGATAATAACCTGTGGTCTATGACGTTGAAGGCCTTTGCAGAATCAACAAACACTGCTCCGCAAAATCTATTTTCGTTAATAATTTTTGGTAATATTCAGAGAGAGAGAGAGAGAGAGAGAGCTCGTGTTGTTGCCCCGAGCAGCGCGGCGAATCGCGCTGTCACTGGCTGTTTTCGATTTTGCCTTTTGGGTCGAATTGCGATTTATATTTGCTTCTTCTGACTAGCAATTTACTCATCGCTCGCCCGATGTTCTTTCGCTACCTTACCCGTTTGTCCCGTTGCATACGAGAAGGTAACTCATGCAGTTCGCCGTAAAAACACAGGCGTTGTCTTCTCTACGTGTGTGTGTGTGTGTGTGTGTGTGTGATCAGATCTAATGACAGTTTATCAAGAGATCAATGATTGCTATAGATTGTGTAGAGAATGAAATGCACGTCAAATGAACAATGGCTCCAGTAGCCCCTGCAGCGGTACATGGATGGAAAGTTCAAGGAACAAGAGCGCAACCAAAAAAAAAAAAAAAAAAAAAAAACAACAACAACAAAAAAAAACACAAGAGTGCCAGAAGGTGCGAGTGGGCTCAGTGGACAGATGCACACGCTGCTATTGTTCTTGTATATGTTTGCTCTTTCCACGCTTAGCGACTGTTCGCATGTATTTTTGCTCTGTCTGCTATGTAAGCTTACACCGTAATGAAAGCAAGCTACTTGCAGCAATGGCTCTCATTGCTTCTCATCAGTTTTCTGCGGAGCACTTTGCTGTTTGACAGCTAAAACAATATGGCGACGCCAGCGGCTTGTGCGAACTTGTGGGTTTTATCTCGTTCTTTTAGCTTCTTTTTTTTTTTTTTTTTCTGACGACGACGACTTCCATGCGGTGTAAAAATGGTGTAGACCGACAATTAATCAACAGATGAAGGCGCACATCATGCTTGCAGCAAAGTAAAAGAGCATTAAAATGAAGGTGAATAAACAAAAGGTTAAAGCAAAAAAAAAAAAAAAAAAAAAACGAAGGAAAGAAAAAAGAAGGAAAAGAAAAAAAAAGCTTATTGTAAAACCTGCAATGCAAGGTACGTACACGCATGAAAAGGCTGCATACTATTCCATTACATCTCTCTCTCTCTCTCTCTCTCTCTCTCTACGGTAACTACAGTCACTTTTTTATGTTCGACAGTGAGCGAGCCTCGCGAGCTTCGCTGAGAAGCACTGCCAGCCGATTTGCGCAATTACCGTGATATTGACTGTAGGCCTACCGTAAGTGTACAAACAACTTGCATCAGTTTTCTCTACAAAAGGCGCGATTGATATGGCTATATAAGCTTCGCCTTTCTGCTGCAGCGTGTATGTCCTTTTTTGCCCGTATACATCACTGGCAATAAAACGCATTTTAATCAGCAGCGTTCATTTTGACTGTTCGTTCCGTTCGTACAGTTCTACCTAAAATCAGCCTTGTTGTTTGTTTGTTTTTCCAATGTATACATTCTTGGAAATAAAATGCATTTTAATCAGCAGTGTTCATTTTGACTGTTCTTGCAGTATCCCCACCCAAAACCAGCCTCACTTGTCCCAGTGTCACAGACTTTCTATTCTGGAAGTGCGAGCTGATTCTAGCCTGTGGGGTGTCCTGTCTCCATTTTAAAGACTATTTCAACAGCGTAGAATTTCTCGATTTTTTTTTCAATTTGTGCTTTCTTTCTCGTTGTTTTAATTTTCCTCTCTTTTTCTCGTTATCTCCTTAGTAACTCGATCGACACTTGTGTCATACTTTGTAGTGAGAAGGGCCCTCGGGAGATGTAACTCGACACCTGTGTCATACTTTGTAGTTAGAAGGGCCCTCGGGAGATGTGACTTGACACCTGTGTCATACTTTGTACCGTGAAACTATCCATAACTGCCTAAGCTCATTGTGGATCGAGGGAAGAACAGAATCTCAATCTGTCTCTCTTTCTCTGTCACACACACACACACACACACACACACACAGCTGGGAAGTACGGGTACCTGGCCCTTTCGTGCAGCTCACACTCAATTGTGCCAGAGCTGAGAACCGCAAATTGGGGTATGTGTCCCAGTGAACCCTTCTCATGGATCAAAATGGGGTCACAGCCCGATCAGTGTGAGCTAGAGAAAAACCCCGAACAAAACAAACAGCTGGCCAAATAGGGTAGACAACCCATGCCTGACATACAGTTAACGATCATGGTTGTGTGGCAGAGTAACTGTGGGCCGTCTCATATGCACACAAGCTAACACATTACTTCTCTCTCTCTCTCTCTCTCTCTCTCTCTCTCTCTTCACATTTTCCACACTCTGCTGAACTGTTGCAGTCTGAAGCACTTCTGCTGTTGCATATATATGCAACTCATCGTTTTGATCGGTTTGCGCTTTTTAACTAACAACTACGCTAGCTGCATGATTGAATTTGTAACTGAATCGGCGTGAGCTAAAACAAATCGCCATTTCTGAAGGGAAGTAAGCCGTGTATGTCTTCTACCCCTGATTGGGTGGGGCAAGCCACGTTGACAGGCAAAGTTAACTCGAACAGAAAACGGGTCTACTCTAGCAAATCACTACTCTTAAGCTCACTGACAGATCAGTGCAAATGAGGGCTTTATTAATGACAGAGCAACTGTTTACCTGCACTTGTTTTCCACCACTGAGTGTCTATTCGGTAAGTTACAGTCTCTCCATTCAGTGGGAGATCGGGTCTCTTAGAAGATCCAAACAAAGGCAATTCTGCATAGCTCTTATCTGTGGTTTGCGCCAATATAATTGGTCTGCGGAAGTTGTTCCACATTGTGTGTATCACTTTAGGATCCTCCAGCTTACACTCAAAGATTTCTACTTCTATTGATTACTATTTTTGTGCAGTTTTATTTTGTTATAGCACTTTCTTCTCATTTCTTTTTCTGCCCGTTGCTGTCTGCTTTGGAAGGCCGTTGGAGTTTGCTTTTGACCCTTAGGTGCTGAGAATACCACAGAATTATAGGTGGTACATTGTTTTTGATCCTTAGGTGCTGAGAATACCACAAAATTATAGGTGGTGTATTGTTTTTTATCCTTAGGTGCTGAGCATACCACAGAATTGTAAGTGGTATATTGTTTTTTATCCTTAGGTGCTGAGAATACCACAGAATTATAGGTGGTGTGTGTCCATTTGATGCCAATGACAGACCAACACAAGCAGCCAAGTTCTACTGCTGATTCCCACTCAGTGGACGAAAGTCGACTCTTACCAGGCTATGCTAGTGGTTCTGTTTTCTAGGCAGAAATTGATGGTCCCCCTACGCTCCTTGTGAAGGTTTGACACGTTTTCTATTACGCTGTCTTTTCCGTCTCCATTTTCTTCTCCACCTTCCCTTCCTTCAATCCATACAGTTTTTTTCTTCCTTTTTTAAAATATTTTGTTTTGTTTTGTTTCCTCTAGTGAAGTGTGCTTAATCACTGTCTTAATGATCGAGGAATTGTTTGCCTGCACTAATTCCTCACCCTCCGTTGCTGCATGCTTGTTATGTATGTTACTTACTGCTCGATCAGACAGTGGGTGATTGCATCTGTAGGAAATGTAAATAAAGCTTGTTTCAAAGTGAGGTGAATGCAGGTGCAAATTGAAACAAATTTCAAAGGGAATTTTCAGTGGCTCCGCCGGTTAGCATGGACAAATAAACACATCACAAGACAAATTGCGTTGCAATTTGCTTGTCCATGTTAAGCGGCGGAGTCACTTAGAATTCCTTTGAAAATAAGTAAAGCTTATCAAGCACAACTCTTAGCCACTGTCAGCAGTATGACTGAAACTGCGTGGGTTCGTTATCTGACAGCTCAGACTGCTGGCCCATTGTGACCTCTCTTGCCTCCTGCTTTGGATCGTCAAGCGTAAGTGCAAATTGTCCTCTCATCATCATTTCTTTCTACTTATTTCTTATCGTAATTAACTTTTCTGTGCAACATTTCCATGCAGATTTTGTTCTAGTTTTTTTTTCCTACCCTTTGCTGGCTGCTTCTGGAGAGTGTTGGATTTTGTTTGTGACTACTAGGTGCCCAGAACACCACATAATTGCAGAGGATACATCCCCATTTGATACTAAGAATGGCCTAACCATGAGCAGCCAAGTTCACAAAGACAAAACCAGTTCAGGACAGGAGAGTCGACTCTTAATAGACAATACAAAGAGTCCTGTTTTAAAGGCAGAATTTGACGGTCCCCATACGCTGTCCCACAAGGGTTAGATGTTTACACTACAATGCCCTTTTATTCATCCCTATTTGCTTCCCAATAACTACTCCTCCATTTTATCCAGTTATTTTCTCTTCTTTTTTTTTAATCATTGTCTCAATGACGGAGGGACTGTTTTTGCCTACACTTATTTTCCCTTCCCCCACCCTATTTCTCCTGCTACTGCTATCTGTTGTTTCTATATGTCGATTTTTTTTTTCATCAAGCAGTGGGTGACCGCATCTCTTACAAGACCATGGTAAAGCGCATTGTGCACGGTTCTTGGCTGCTATCAATACGGTGACTGAAATCGTTTTGGATTCTTGAATATATATAAGAGCTGACAATGCAGACTTCCGACGCATGTTGACATTCCTTGACTTTTTTTGGATCCTCAAACGTAACTTTAGATTTTGCTTTCTTACTTCTTATCGTAATTACTGTTTGTTTATAAACTCATTTTCTTTACAGTACATTCATCTCCTTTCCCTTGACAGCCTTGGCTTTGGGAGGTTGTTGGAGCTTGTTTTGGTCCTCCTTAGTGGCGATGATACCACAGGATTATAGGTGGTACATTTCCATTGGATATGGACCACCAAAAAATTGGACCAACACAAGCAGGTGGCAAAGTGAGGTGAGGGCAGTTGGAACTCTAAACAACTCTTCTTTTTTTGAAAACTAAATACTGTTTCCGGCAAACATGAACAACCGAATCACAAGACAAAACAACTAGCAGTCACGTTTCACTGATGATGAGAACCTCAGCTGAGGAGCAAATGTCCACTCTGGACAGGTGATGTAAATGGTTCTGTATTCAAGACAGACGTGTCCTCATGAGCATCTGGCTGACGGGGAAAATAAAATTAAAAAAAAAAAAAACTTCTCAAAATGAGCCTTCAGCAAGCTTATAGTCTCCAAGGGGGAGACATCCTC
>CM031605.1:24713432-24735467 GCA_018398815.1 Conus ventricosus
AGAAAACACACACATTGATTTTGAACTTTGAAAAGGTAATGCGGTCAAAGAAATGGAAAACTTTTCTTACAATATTTCTTTTTTCTTGGAGTTTCTCGGTTGTTGTGTTTTTCCCCTTCCTTTTTCTTACATATTTTAGAAGGGGTTTTCTTTACCCTAGTTACGTATGAAACTGTTGTACAGATCAAGAATTTGTTGTTACTGTGCTCTGATTTTTTTTCGTCAAAGTTATATTGCTCTTACATCAATGCATCTGAAGTAACATTTTATGATCCAAAATGTATGATTATAGATTAATGGTTAACCCAGTAATTCGTGTCTATCAATCTGTCAACCAAACCATCTTTCCAGTATTTTTTTTTTTAAATTCTAAACCCCATGAGTTGTACAATAAATACATGGCCTACATACAGCTTCAGCGTTGTATCCTCAACCATTGCGCGGTTTCAGTCATAAACGTTTAATCAACACTGTTTGTAATGCATGTGAAAAACTCTCTCTCTCTCTCTCTCTCTCTCTCTCTCTCTCTCTCTCTCTCTCTCTCTCTCTCTTTTCTCTCTCTCTCTCTCTGGGGTGCACGCGCGCCTGTGTGTGTGTGTGTGTGTGTGTGTGTGTGTGTGTGTGTGTGTGGGGTGTGTGTGTGTGTGTGTTCCTAACATCAATAGCTTTGTCCCACATTAAGTAATCATCAACGTGCGCTGCAGTCTCAAAGACATTCGCTCTTCCAAAATTGCACTGGTTTTACTGCGTGTATCTTTTCTACAAGAAATAGTGTTTCGTGATCGATAACTTGAACAGTTCAGGTGTAGACGCAAGCATTTAATGTTAAAAACAGATACACAAAAAAAGATGAACGTGCTTCAAAGTATCGGCAAATGCCAGTAAACTGGGCGATTCAAGAGTAAATTCGTTTCAATGGAAGTCCTGCGTTGAACATGAATTAGACAGTATTGCAACAATTGAACAGAAGTAGCTTCGGCAGTATTTGCGAACTGAAAAGACGTTACACCCAACACTCAACGGCTCTTACTCATACAGGAATCATCAACATAACGTTTATCCTCATTTTTCATACTTTAAACTTTCTTGCTGGCGCTCCAAAATAGGTAAATAAAAGCATCCTACAAAGTTTTAGCGATATACTTACTCCGATTACGTGTTCTAATATATTCTTAGCTTCAGCTGTACACACACACACACACACACACACACACACACACACACACACACACCACACACACACACAACACACACACACACACACAGACGGACAGAGAGTCCGGAAGGGAAAGAGAGGCAAGACCACAAGTCATAAATCAAAGCTTGGCCCTTAAATTTGAGCGCATATGACATATCGAAACAAAAAATTACATTAGAAATAAAAATGCAGACTCGTATTATCACAATGTCACCCAGCATCCCCCCAACGGCTTCTGTTTGACAGTGCACACACAGACACACTCAATGTGAAACGTGCACACCACCAGACTGACTGCTGGGTTGCACGTATTGAGAGGCATGGAACGACATAGTGGGCTGGTTTCACCGGTGTTACTTCTTGGCAAGGGACAACGTCTGAGCCTCCGAGTCAACTTGGATCTCTGGAACGAAGCACCAGATCCTCCCCACCAACACCTGAAACAGCAGAAAAAAATGACAATCAGCCGTGATTTATTAATGACTGAGTGGGGGGGGGGGGGGGGGGGGGGGGGGGCTGCCATGGGAAGCTTTCTTCCTTTCATTTGTATCTTTATGCAGGACATTTTCTGTTTCTTCCATTTGCGCACTGGGTTTTTGTTTGGGGTCATGAACGTACAATAAATACATTTCTAGCTTCAGCGTGGCATGTTAATCCATTGCGCCGTTTAAGTCATAAATTTTCAATCAACACTGATTGTTATACGTATTGATAACTCTCTCTCTCTCTCCCCTCTCTCTCTCTCTCTTCTCTCTCTCTCTCTCTCTCTCTCTCTCTCTCTCTCTCTCTGTTGTCAAGAAATGCGGAAAAAGGAGAAATTTGTGTTCATTTCTTAAAAATCTATCGCTGTGTGTGACCAGAAAAAAATCTGTATCCATTTTTTTCTCTTTTTTTTGCGTTTTTTTTTCTATTGCGTACGACTGATTTGAATGGTATCTGGTTGATAAAGATTGTTCACATTTACATGTAACGCTAAATATCTTAAAACCCCTTAAGCCTACAGTAAGGGTTGTGCTTTCAGCAGAAGCAGCCATGATTTGCTGGCATATGAAGCTTGCGACGGTTCTCTCACATTATGCAAATTTTGTCTTCTCATTAGATTCAGACCTAAAGCGTGCGTTGATCAATACGTCTCCGTGTGATTTAAAAAAAAAACAACAACAAAAAAACAACAACAAACAACAACAACTTTTTTTGAAAGTGCCTATGTCATACTTGCTTCGGACGTTTCTTTTTCTTTTCTTCTTGTTTTCTTCTTTTTGAACTCATGTTTAAACAAGTGAGTCTATGTAATTACACAGTTTCGGTTGACCAGGTGCGTGTGCATTTCTGTTCACTCTGCACTGACGAGACACGCAACACACCACACCAGCTGAATACATCCAACGTGTGAGAGAGCTCTGGTCTGCTTTCAGCGCCATCTTTCATCGTCAAAGACCGTGCAAGTGCGACGAGTAAGACTTGCTTTAGTGTAGCATTCCGCACACAGACTGTCACAGTCATATGTAGCATTTACTGAGCAATGGGCTCGGGCAACCGTTTAAAAAGAACAAAGAAAAAAAGGTTGTTGGCTGGTGAAATCTCAGCACTGAACAGTCACAATAGTTATTATATCTTTATTGTTGGGAAAGGAACTGAAAAAAAAAAATAAGGAAAGGGAAAACCTTTTACGGACTTCAAGCGCAGACATAGAAACGATATTACTGGGCTGGTGTGTCCATCTTTTCGCTTTTTTTTTTTTTTTTCCCATCCAGAACCATTTTCTTTCCCATCCAAAAGCCATTTTGGGTTCCCATCCCCAGCCACTTTTTTTCCCCTCCACAGCCACTTTTTTTCCCCTCCACAGCACCTTGTTTCCATCCACATCATTTGGGTTTCCTTCCCAGCCCTTTGTTTTCCACCCCATAGCCACTTTTTTTTCCCACCCTACCCCCACTTTTTTTCCCCATCCATCCCACTTGTTTCCCATCCACGTCACTTGTTTCCCCCCACAGTCACTTTTTTTCCCCATCCCAGTCACTTTGTTTCCCTCCCCGCCACTTTTTTTCCATCCCAGCATTTTGTTCCCTCCGTACCCACTTTTTTTCCCCCTCCATAGCACTTTTTTTCCCCTCCACCACCCCCCCCCTTTATTTTTTTTTTTCTTTTTTCTTTTTTGGCTCGTTTTTTTTTTTTTTTTCCCTTTTTTGTTTTGTTTTTTTTTTGTTTTGAAAAGGGGGGCTTTTTTTCCTTTTTTTTCCCTTTTTTTTTTTTCCCGCCCGTTCCCTTCTCCCCCCCTTCATCTCCACGCCCATGAAAGTCGTTGCTGTATTCATCCCCTGGACTTTGATTTCTTGCTGTTTTATTTTTTGGGCGTTTGTTAAGGCGTTGGGTTTTTTTTTGCACTAATTTTTGGGTGTTGTAACCATTACCCCGTGTGAAAAGGTTTAAAAAAAGAAAGAAAAGGTACTGAAGAAAGAAAGGCCCGGGCATTTGGGAACATCCTTGAAACGAAACGAAAAAAAAGATGAAAGGATGACCCAGAAGTGCACAAAGATGAAGAAGAGAAAACAAGAAGAGAAAAGGGGGAGAGGGGGAGGGGCAAAACTCGTCTCCCCCAAACGGCCTTTTCCCCCCGAAGGCATCCTTATATGAAAAAAGGAGACAAAAAGGAAGACGAGGAAATCTCTGCACGGAAAACGTATCGATGAAAGAGAGAGAGGGGAGAGAGGAGAGAGAGAGAGAGGGGAGAGGAGAGAGAGAGGTTGGGTAAGCAAAATTGCTGATATAAATAAAAAAAGAAAAAGAAGCAGGAACAAGAGAGGGGAGGGAGGGAGGGCGCGGACAGAGAGAGAGAGGGAGAGAGAGAGAGGGGAGAGAGAGAGAGAAGAGAGAGAGAGAGAGAGGAGAGGAGAGAGAGAGGAGAAGAGACTCAACAACTGGAGGCAGTTACGTTACAAACCCCAGTTATAAGATCTTAGCAAAAGTGTTGCGAAAGACTCGCAAGGTTATATCCAACTTTAATGAAAACCAAGTAGGTTTTTAAAAAGGTAGAAATATCTCAACCATTACCCGACAATCGAAGATGTCATAGATTATCTCCAAAATACAGCCCAAGGGGGTATCTCCTTGCCCTCGATTTTTTGTAAAGCATTTGATAGCAATCAGAGACTTTTTTCAATACTTTCACTTTCTTTGGCTTTGGAGAACAGTTCAGGAAATGGCCAGGACTATAGGTAATATACTTTAGTGGCTTAACTGGAGGATGGTTATTGAACCCTTTTTATTAACGTGTGGATCGACAAGGGTGTCCTTTTCTCCCCTAGCATTTATTTTGGCGTTGAAATATTGGCATTAAAATAAGAAGCGTTTTGAAAGGGATTAGGGTGCCTAAAAAAGACCCAAAAAAAAATGAAAAATAAAAATAAACAGTGGCAGGGCGTACGCACTATTCTTTTAAAAAAAGCTAACGTATGGCAATGTTGAGGAATCATATAGATTTGCAAAAATTTTTAGGCCTCGCACTAACCAAGAAAAAACAAAAAACCCCTGAAAACGGAAGGCTTGAGGCGATATATTTTTGCCTACTTGACAGATAAATAAAAATACTCGGCGTATATTTTAAAATGATTGAGCCCAAAATTTGGAAAGAAAAATTTGGGTGGAAGGATAGCAACATGCAAAAATTTTAAAATCCTGGGTAGAAGGGACCCAGTATTCATGGGAAAATAGTGGATAGAAAAAAAGTTTTAATTAGCCCGTTACTTTGTAATGCAATCAGTTGGTTACCTGTCAGATTTTAAAAAAAATAAAGTGAATTGTATAAGTTCATTTTGGGAAAGGAAACACTCAAACGAAATGCTTTTGAAAAAATAAAACGGAAAATTGGAAGGAAATCGAAAGAAGGAGGGCTAATATGACAAATAAACGATTTAAAAAATGTTTTTTTTTTCTGCAATGGTTTGGAAAAGCTTAATTCGAAAAAGAAAAATTTGGGCCTTCATTCCCAAATGGCATTTTAAAAAAAAATGCAAATGGGAAAAAGTATTTTCGAAATCAATTTTCGACCCGCCGTGTAAATGCAAATTAATGTATAAAAAAACGAAAATTTTGGAAAAAAAGCTATGTGGACTTACCCAGAGAATAAACGATTAGATTGAAGAATGATGTCAATACAAACAACTTTCAAATTCATCTTTGGAACAAAAAGTTTGGATAAATACAAAAAACCAAAAACCCCCTTTTTTCGTGCTGGAAAAAAAAATAAAAAATTTAAGAGTAGGGACATTTTTCGTAATGAAAAAAGATTCTTATCATTACAAGAAATCCAGAAAAAAAGTTAACCAAAAAAGCAGCCAAAACCTTATGCAGTATAACGCAATGATAAACGCATTCCCGCCCGTGGAAGGAATGGATAAAAATAACATGATTGAGAAAAAGAGGCAGAAAAAAATCGGAATGCGAAATCAAGTGTATAATACAAAACCAAAGAACATATTAAAAAAGTTAAGGAGGGCAATCGGGGGAAAGAAATTAAGCCATGGCAACGGGTTTGGCTCACGATTACGAATCGAAATCACTGAAAACTTGGCAAAACCCGGGGTTTGTTCCCCAAAGGGAAATTCTTTGAAAGAGCTGCGTGGAAGTAAAACACAAATATATCCAACAAACTACTCCCCACAAAATGAAAAATAACAGAGGACACAAATGTCAACATGCGGGATGAAATAGATTACACAGGCGTCTTTTTGAAAGTGTCCAGTTAAAATTTTTTGGAGAAAATAGAAGTTTTTTTCTGGTTTAATGGAAAAACGCATGAACCCGCTTTTGCAATGTTTATTTTTGGGTACAGGCCAAGAACAACGCAAGGAAGACTTAAAAACCTAAAAAGTTATCCTAGTCGGTAAAATGTCTAAGATCGCAAAAAAAGACCAAAAACAACGTCCCCCCTGTTTCTAATCTTTTAAAACAAATATATACGCTTGAAGGAAAAGAAGCTTTGTCGCATAGAACACAATCTAGTATTTTTAAAAAAAAGGGTAAAGGTAACCACAAAATGAGGTGGGGGGGGGGGGGGGGGGGGGGAGGGGAGGAGGCAGAGGGGGGGGACGAATTGTACTTGTATAGCGCACAACGCACCACACACCACACACACACACACACCACACCCCACACCCCACACACACCACACTATCTCATGCACGCACATAAACACGCAAAATCAACACACATGTGCACACACAAAAGCAGTCTCCATAGCCACTTTGTTTCCCATCCACAGTCATTGTTTCCCATCCACAGCCACTTTGTTTCCCATCCACAGCCACTTTTTTTCCCCATCCACATTTTTTTCCCCATCCAATTTGTTTCCCATCCACAGCCACTTTGTTTCCCATCCTAGCCACTTTGTTTCCCATCCACAGCCACTTTGTTTCCAATTCCACAGCCACTTTGTTTCCCATCCACAGCCACTTTGTTTCCCTCCTAGCCACTTGTTTCCCATCCACAGTCACTGTTTCCCATCCCAGCCACTTTGCTTCCCATTCACACTTTGTTCCCACCCACATTTTGTTTCCCATCCACAGCACTTTGTTTCCCATCCACAGCCACTTTGGTTCCCATCCATAGGCATTTTGCTTCCCATCCACGTCACTTTGTTTCCCATCCACAGTCACTTTTTTTCCCATCCAAAGCCATTTTTGTTTTCCATCCACACTTTTTTTCCCATCCACATTTTTTTTCCCATCCCATTTGTTTCCCACCTACGCCACTTTGTTCCCTTTCACAGCCACTTTGTTTCCCATCCACAGCCACTTTGTTTCCTATCCACACTTTGTTTCCCATCCACAGCCACTTGTTTCCCATCCACAGTCACTGTTTCCACCCACATTTTGTTTCCCATCCACATTTTGTTTCCTTCCATCCCACTTTGTTCCTATCCACGGGCCACTTTGTTTCCTCACCACAGTCACTTTTTCCCCACCCAAATTTTGTTTCCCATCCATAGCCACTTTGTTTCCTATCCACACCCCACTTTGTTTCCACCCACAGTCATGTTTCCATCCACATTTTGTTTCCCATCCTTTGCCACTTTGTTTCCTCTCCACAGCCACTTTTTTCCATCCCAGCCACTTTGTTTCCCATCCATAGCTACTTGTTTCCTATCCATAGCCACTTTGTTTCCCATCCATAGCCACTTTGTTTCCCATCCATAGCCGCTTTGTTTCCCATCCACAGCCACTTTGTTTCCCATCCATAGCCACTAATTTTAGCATTCTTTTACAGGACTTTCATTTTCGCAAGACACGTCACCCTGTCTTCATTTATTCTAATTCTAATTAAACCATTTTTTGTTTCAATCAACAGCCAAACAAGAGAACCACAGTTGTGTTATTAGACGCGCCAAACGACACGAACGCATTAATGGCAGATTGAAGTTAAGAGTTTCGATTCTGAAGCCTTCACAAGCGGCACGCGAACCCGTTGTGTGATTTGTTCTGTCAATTTCAAAGGCGGTCCCATAAAACACCTCATCAGGGTCTCTTGCTGTAGTTTCCATCAGCAATCTCATTTTCTTGCAGCCTAAAAGTATTTCCATTTCATTCCATTTCAAGGCGATCTGGTTTTAAAAAATCTTAGGGTCTCTTGCATCAGCTTCCTCAGCAGTCCCGTTACTTGCAGCTTAAAGGCGGGTAGCACATTTTTCGCCCTTTGAACACCACTGACGTCCAATGAGTTTTTGCGCGTAACTCTGTGGTACAAGGCATTGATGTTTCATAGCTGTTTCATAGGTTTGTGTCGACTTCAATGATGCTTTGAATCAGTATGCGGTCAAACATGCGTTACAGATTCTTGGGCGAATTTCCCGGGGAACTACGATGAATGAAAGGTTAAACAAACAAACAAACAAACAAGTCGTCGTAAGCATTCTTGTCATCAAAGCGCGACGAACTTTTAATCATTGGACTAAACACACACACACACCACACACACACACACACACAACCACACGTGCGCGCACGCGCCCGGACACATGCACGCACGCGCGTGCGCACCCACACACACACACACAACACACACACACCACACCACACCCCCACACACACACACATGCAAAGAGAGAGAGAGGGGGGGGTTATATGTGTATAGTATGTTGTATGCATGTATGTATGTATGTATGATAAGTTGTATGTATGTATGCATTGATATATGTGTTTTTGTGCATGTGCGTGTGTGTGTGGGGTGTGGGAGAGGAGAGAGAGAGAGAGAGAGAGAGAGAGAGAGAGAGAGAGGAGAGAGAGAGAGAGAGAGGAATGTGTAGTGTGGTGTGTGTGTATGTGCGCGCACCCCGCGGTGTATGTGCGAGTGCTCAAAGGGGCGGTTTATTCGAGGGCTGACTTTAAAGCAGATAATACGTTACTGAGCTCTGCACGTTCTCCCGCATCTCTCCTTTTAAACCCTCATCCCATTACAAGAGACTCCTGTTTTTCTCCTGTGCCCTCCCGCTCTTCTGCCTCACACCACCAGACACACTTTCCTTTAACATCGTGTCACGTGCAGTAAGTTTTTTCCCCGAGTACAGACTTCATGGCTTACTTGGAACCACTGCCAGGTACTCCGTGGATTCCACGGGCCCCCGCCTTTTTTCTGGGGCAAGCATGGCATGGTCAGCAGACTGACGATGTACTCTTGGTCGATGAGCTCGCAGCGTATTCCAGTGTACCCGATGGGACACCTGAAACATCCAGTGAATAACAGCAAAATGAAGCCGAACTACATACAGTGAAACTGTCTGTCAAATCCCACGTATGCTCCGCCTTTTGGATTGTTCACTTAAACCACAGTTTTGAATTTCTTTCTCTCTCTCTCTCTCTCTCTCTCTCTCTCTCTCTCTCTCTCTCTCTCTCTCTCTCTCTCTCTGTGCGTGCGTGCGTACGTGCGCGCGCGCGCGCGCGCGTGCGTGCGTGTGTGTGTGTGTGTGTGTGTGTGTGTGTGTGTGTGTGTGTGTGTGTGTGTGTGTGTGTGTGTGTGTGTGCGCGCGTGTGTGCGTGCGTGCGTGCATGTGTGTGTGTGTGTGTGTGTTTGTGTGTGCGCGCTCAGGTGCATGCGTGTGTGTGTGTGTGTGTGTGTGTGTGTGTGTGTGTGTGTGTGTGTGTGTGTGTGTGTGTGTGTGTGTGTGTGAATAACTGATGCGTCTGTCATAGTCACGTTTCGTGTAATCACGATTAACTTAATACATTATCCTGTGTATATATCCGTCATGGTTTGCATTAACTTAATACATTATCCTGTGTATATATCCGTCATGGTTTGCATTAACTTAATACATTATCCTGTGTATATATCCGTCATGGTTTGCATTAACTTAATACATTATCCTGTGTATTTATCCGTCATGGTTTGCATTAACTTAATACATATCCTGTGTATATATCCGTCATGGTTTGCATTAACTTAATACATTATCCTGTGTATATATCCGTCATGGTTTGCATTAACTTAATACATTATCCTGTGTATATATCCGTCATGGTTTGCCGAATCGCGTTTTCTGTTGTTGGTTTGTTTGTGTTATAATCAACGTTCGTCTACTGCATCTTTCTGTGTGCACATCCATCACGTTTCACCGAATCACGTTTCGTCTAATACCAGTTCATCTGATGTGTCTTTGTGTGTACATCCGTCACGCCAGAGCGAATTGCACTGCGTCTCTTCCTGATTCGTTTCGTGTATTTTCCTGAGTGCAAATCCGTTAAGCTTAATCGAATCTCGTTTAGTCTAAGCACGGTAAACATAAAGTATCTTTCTGTGTGTCTATTATCATTTTATCATTTTATTATTATTATTGTTATTATTTTTATCATTGTTGTTGTTATTTATTATATAATGATGATTATTATTATTACTATCATCAGTGTTATCATCATCATCATTCATCATCATCATCATCATCATCATCATCATCATCTCATCATTATTGTTGTTGTTATTAGTATCATCCATTATCATCATTATCATCATCATCATCATCATCATCATCATCATCATCATCATCATATCATCATCATTGTTATTATTATTATTATTATTATTATTATTATTATTATTATTATCATCTCATCTTTCATTATTGTTTTCTTATATTAAGAATATTATATTATTTATTAATTTCTTCATCATATTATTATTATTATCATTATTATAATTATTATTATCATTATCATTGCTTTACGTGGTGTTGATGGCGTTCCTGTTCAGAGTATTTCTATAGCTCTTATCCTCGGTTAGAAACCAAACCCTAAGCCCTTTACGATCCACACTCTCGTTTACATGACGGGCTGCCTACCTGGGTAGAGCCGACTGAAGAGCCGTTTCCAGCTTCATTCAGCATATCAGTCATCAATTTCCTTCCTGCATTCTCTCCATATTTCATGTAGGATGCATGATATGTGTGACGTGTCATCCATACCAACGGCCAAACTGGCGATCTCTTCCGAAAGTTGGTGATGGGATTTTTTTCACGTGCGTGCAAGGTGAAAATTTCATCTGAAGGACTTTCTGGAAAAGTAGTCAAATCAATGTTAACCCGAGGAGAGAAATCCCTCTGTACGGAAACGGACTGACAAAGATTCGATCCGCAACGTCAGGATCATCAGGAAGGAAGAGACAGTCCGGTGCTCTACCACCTCAACTGATCCGGCTGCCACGCTTAATCTAAGAGTCATCTGTTCCACATCGTTTGACAGTGCGTGTATTCATCGTTTGGCATTGCGTGTTTCCATCGTTTGACATCGCGTGTTTCCATCGTTTGACATCGCGTCTATTCATCGTTTGACGTCGCGTTCATTTATCGTTTGACGTCGCGTTTATCCATCGTTTGGACGTCGCGTATATCCATCGTTTAACATTGCGTGTATTCATCGTTTGACATGACGTTTATCCATCGTTTGACATGACGTTTATCCATCGTTTGACATGACGTTTATCCATCGTTTGACACTGCGTTTATCCATCGTTTGACATGACGTTTATCCATCGTTTGACATGACGTTTATCCATCGTTTGACATGACGTTTATCCATCGTTTGACACTGCGTTTATCCATCGTTTGACATGACGTTTATCCATCGTTTGACATGACGTTTATCCATCGTTTGACATGACGTTTATCCATCGTTTGACATGACGTTTATCCATCGTTTGACATGACGTTTATCCATCGTTTGACATTGCGTTTATCCATCGTTTGACATGACGTTTATCCATCGTTTGACATGACGTTTATCCATCGTTTGACACTGCGTTTATCCATCGTTTGACATGACTTTTATCCATCGTTTGACATCGTGTTTATCCATCGTTTGACATTGCGTTTATCCATCGTTTGATATTGCGTTTATCCATCGTTTGACATTGCGTTTATCCATCGTTTGACATCGCGTTTATCCATCGTTTGACACTGCATTTATCCATCATTACACACTGCATTTATCCATCCTTAGACATTGCGTTTATCCATCGTTTGACATGACGTTTATCCATCGTTTGACATTACGTTTGTCCTTTGGGTCAAAAGAATGCACATGCAACATCATCACATTTTGACACGCCCCAGTCAAAGCTCACCCCAACGGCAAATGTGGGTTTTTCAGAAATAAAGACGTTTGGTCTTGTCTTGTCTTGCCTTGCCTTGTGTACATAAACTAAAGGTCCTAGCCACACCCACCCATCCTTTACATTTACTGATCTCGGAGACAGATTAATAGGTTGAATCAAAGAGTAAAAAACAGTCTTGTAAGTAAAGCATATGTCTACATGCAGTACATGTTAAAAATGAAGAAAAAACAAAATTTCTGTCATATCATATTGTTTTGTTCTGGTAGCTGGCTGTTATTTCGATTATTATGTGCTGCGTATGCGAGCGAGCGTGTGTTTCATTGTGTGTGTGTGTGTGTGTGTGTGTGTGTGTGTGTGTGTGTGTGTGTGTATGAAGTTACCTGAGCTCTGTACCCATTGTGTCTGTCATTATTTCTCCGGGCTTCCTTTCTGCGGAGGGGCAGGGGAAAAAAAGGCAGGCGTGGATATCCCAGCCAGCGTGACCTTTTTGATTGGAACTAAACCCTCAGAGATGTTGAAATACCATTCATTGTGAGTGTCGTTTTTTTTTTTCTTTCTTTTTCTTTTTTTTTTTTCTTCCCCCCTCCCCCCCCCCCCCCCCCCCCCCCCCCCCCCTTTTTTTCTTTGCCTTTTCTTTTATTTTTCTCTCCTTGTTTTTGTTTTCGTTTTTTCTTTTGTTTTCTTTTCTCTTTTTTTTTTCCATTTTTTTCTTTTTCATCATTTTTCTTTAGATTTTTTTGCTTTTTTTTGTTTGTTTTGTTTTTGGTTTGGTTTTGCGCATCCCCCCCCCCCCCTCCCCCCTCCCCTCTTTTTCTTTTTTCTGTATTTGTTTTCTTCTTTTTTTTTCCTTCTTTCTTTCTTTGTTTCTGTCTGTGTTTTTTTTTTTTCTTTCTTTCTTTCCTCCTTCCTTCCATTCAGACTTTTCAAAAAAAATGTTGTTGTTCACTTTCTCCCTCTCTTCTTTCTATTGTTCTCGCCCTCTGTCTTTCTTCTTTTTCTCTTGTTTTCAGCTTTATTTGTGTGTGTTTGTCCCTTCTTCTCGATATTCCCACAGAAACTAATTGTGTGTGCATCTCTGTGTGTGGACACGCACGCGCGCTGTGTGTGTGTGTGTGCGTGTGTGTGTGTGTGTGTGTGTGTGGGGTGTGTGTGTGTGTGTGTGTGTGTGTGTGTGTGTGTATGTGTGTGTGTGTGGTGTGTGCTTTGTGGGTGTATGTGCATGTGCATGTGGTGTGTGTGTGTGTGTGTGTGGTGTGTGTGTGGGGTTTGTGTGTGTGCACTTGCGTATGCTTGTGTGTATGAATGTGTGTGTGTGTGTGTGTGTGTGGGTGTGTGTGTGTGTGTGTGTGGGGTGTGTGTGTGTGTGTGTCTGTGTCACGAGTTTGTCAGGGAGGCCTACGACGTTCGACCCACCTAGGGTGGCGGAATTACTTATTTGTTTATTGTCGTTGCTGTTGTCGTGTATCCGTCCCTTAGGGTGGTTGCGGTGCAGTTGCACCTTGGTGTGGTTGAGCTCAAATTCGGTTTGCTTTCTCTCTCTCTCTCTCTAAATTTCCCCCGCCCGTGCTATTCATCCCGCAAGGTTCAGGGTGGCCGGTACCTTTCTCTCGAACTTTCTGTCTATCGGCCTCTCGCCTGTCTTTTTACCTGTCGCACGTGCTTCGTTCCTTTTAGTTTGAAGTATGCTCACTCTGTGACGCAGCATGGCATGTTGGCCCCCATTGCTGAGGGAGGTTAGCTCTTCACTCGAGCGGAAGATGTCTCTGGGGGCGCCTGTCCAGTCCCGGTCTTTACCTTATCATAGAGAGTACAGTCCGTACTTTCAATTCCTGCAGTCGGCCTGTAGGAGAGGGACATCATTTCTTCTGTTTCCGCATCTTCGGGCCCCTGTCCTCTCGATGGACAGAGGGTAGAAAAGGTCCTTTGACCCGCCTCTTCGGGGTCACCCACGGGTAGTGGTAAGCATCAGTTTCGTGGTCCCGTTTTTTGATTTTTTTGTTGTTAGCCGGGTTAGTCTTCGCTTTTGCGCAATTTTCTTTTGTTTTCGAAATTGTAAGAGAAATATTGTGTGAGACCTTTTCTCTGGTTAATTCCATCTTTAACCTGGCCCTTCTAAATTATTTCCAAATTTTTTTCTCCTGTTTTGTATCTGGTGATGCGGTAGTCGGTGGGGAAGGGAGAGAAATGGGTGATTCAGGGTTTTGGAACTTGCTTGGTCTCGCTCGTCGCCCCCGTCACATTGCCGGACTTTTATCCTTCGGCCACCCCTCTGTTTGTGTGTGCAAGGAGAGCGAGTTTTATGTTCACGAGCGTGCGTGCGCATGATTTGTCGTTCGGATGCGTGGTTGGAGATTTGTGTTATTTGGAAAGGTGTTTATTAATGTGACAGTTGTGCCATGAAATTTTTTTTTGCAAAATGTGGTGGCAGTGATTAAGCGATGGTCGCATGTGTTGATTTTATTTCCTAAGGAAGGAAAACGTTTAAGTGTGAGTGAGACGAAGGGTGATGATAATTCTTATTTGTTTTTATAACTGTGATTTTAATGCAGTCTTTTTACCTGAAGCATGTGTGAGAAGACTTGATTCAATGGGTTTAATGACTGTTGTGTTGTAATACACTTCCCCTACGCACTTTTGGGCGAGTGGCTATGACTTGAAAGCAATGGTCTGACGGTACTGACGGCAGGGTTCCAGTACCCTTCTTCCTTCCTCCTTCCTTCTTCTTTCCATCCTTTTTACTTTCCATCCCAGATACGTCATCCCCCCTCCGGGGGCTTTCACCTGGAGCACGGACTGGCTGGTGCCACGTGTGGTTGAGGCCACGTTCTGGCTGAGACTACGGTATGGAATGGTGCACACTGTGGCTGGTTGAGGCCAACCGTTTCTGGATGGACTACGGTATGGAATGGTCCACGTGCTGGTTGAGGCACACGCCATGGTCGGGACTCGCGGACTGGTAGTGGAGCCCGCACGTCTTGACTGGGCGGACCTGACCCCCGTCCTGGACCTCAAGTAACAGCGCCCTCGTTTTCATTTCCCCCCCCCCCCCCACCCATCCCCCACCCACGGGACGCGCTTTCACTGCAGGAGTGTGAGGTCGAGGGTGTCGGCTTTGAGCGAATCCCTGCGAGATAAGACCCGGATCGGAGCACCTAGTGCACAGGGTGCTCCCAGCAGACTTGACTGGGGCAGGGGTGTGGACGAATCCATGGTGTTCGATATGGATCGATGCTGGGAAAGTTTTTTCTTTTTATTGTGTTTGTTATATGTGCGGGATGGCTGCCCCATTTGTGATTGTGTACGTCGTAGGTGAAATGTTTATTTATAATGTGCATGTGTGTGTGTTCGGAGTGCCTTTTTTTGATTGTGATTGTGCATGTTGTGTGCGTTGGAATGCTGTGATTGTGATTGTGCTTGTTGTGTGTGTTGGAATGCTTATTTATGACTGAGTGTGTTGGTCGTGAATAAATGGGGTGTGTTTTTCTTAATCTTTCTTGTGTGGGCTCTTGCCGAGGCGTGTGAGGTCAGTCACTCCCTTCACTCACACTAGACCGATCCTGTCAGGGCAGACTCCAGGGGTCGGTCGTGCACCAATTGTGGGGGCTCGTCCCGGGATGTGAGGGGCTATGGCGGTCTCTCTCACGTTTCGCTTGAGTAACATGTTATTGTTTTGTCTGTTTTGTATATGTTTTGTCAGATTTGTCATGTTTGGTTCGTGGTGGTTGGCTGGGTCGACTCTAGGTGTGAGGAGTACTTTTTTGGTGGCCTGAGGGAGATCCGGCGTTGATTCGGGGGTCGAGGTGAGGTGAGACCATGGAGGAGTCGAACCGCTTCCGGACCTACACTTCCGCAGGGTAACTCAAGCAGGTACGGCCGTCGTAAGAGTCTTGAAATTATGTGCCGCTCAGTACTCCATTTCCTGTTTTGTTTTAGCCAATCTTGTTTTTTTTCGACTAACGGGTTTGAGTACAGGGGGGTGTATCGGACGCTGTGTTTTTTTTTTTCCTCAGCGCGGATCCCGTCTGCTAGGTTTTTGTTTTGTTTTTTTGTCCGGCCAGCCCAACCGCTCTGTTGCTCGTGCTGTAGAGCGCGGTTGTTGCCTGAGGTGGGGGGGGGGGGCTGACGGGGGTCTTTAGGTGTGTGTGTCGTTGTTTGTTAGGGTAGACCCTCCGCTGGTTGCTCGTGCTGTTGTAGCGACAGGTGTTGACCTGAGCATATCTCCCATTTATGATCATCTATCATTCATAAATAAATCGTATATGATTCATGTATATAAGGAAACCGTCTTTGTTGGGCGGGGGGTCCCGGGATGCTAAGTGGAAATTTGTTTTTTTTCCCCTGTACTTTGGACCCCCCCCATCCCCCAGTCGCCCCCCTCCCCCCCCCCCCCCCCTAAAAAAAAAAAAAAAAACAAAACAAAAATCCCCGCCCCCCTCCACGGCCCCCCCCCCCCCCACCCCCCCCTGTTGTCATGGCGACGTCACGGCGCTGGTGGCGTGGGACGTGTGCTGCCGTCGAAGAAGAAGGGTATTCAAACTGTTACTGTAGTCCCTACTATTAGTACAGTACTTCGTCTACGTACTCTTATACCTATTCCAGTGGCTGTAGCAGGAGTCAGTGAGTACTTTTACTACCTCTTCGATGGGGGGTCTCCCTGTCGTGATCCCGACTGGCACTCCGCTCGGAAGCGTCAGAGTATAGCGAAGCAACTGTGGGCTTCTGTGGAAGTCGCAGAGATCCGGAACCTTCTCCTCTCCAGGATTCCCTCGTAAGGGGCATGCCCAGAAGACTTTCACTTATGGGAAAGTCGAGACCCTAGGGACGGGTCAAGAAGGATCATCCTCCCGTGTCGGGGTGGTGAAACCCCGCCCTCAGGATATCACCTCTGTCTTTATGTTTCTGAGAGCGGCAGCGTAGTGAAAGAGTGATGCTAGGCAGGAAGCCTGCAGTAGGGGAAGGAACGTAGGGAAGAGGCAAGGCTCCGTAGGGACGTGCTAGATAGGATGGGGCAGGCTCATGCGTTTGAGAGGAGACTGCCTAGACTGGAGGCTCAGCGTAGAGAGGGAGGCTGCTCAGCGTGAGAGAGGAGGCTGCCTGTCAGGAGGATCGGCGTAGGGAAGAGGCTGACAGGCAGGGAGCCCTCCAGTAGGGAAGAACTAGTCTCGGATGGAGGCTCTGCGTTAGGGAGGGAGGATGGAACAACTTCTTTCGCGGCTCCCAGCTTCTGTAAAACCAGGGGGTTAATAACCAGGCAGGTTGATAGAGTGTAGTGGCCCAAAGTTAAGCTTCCAGAGTTCAAGACTAGTGTGGTCATTGATATGTTCTTATCGGGGGCATTCGACGAGGTTGTTGTTCTTACCATATTGTCCTGAGGAGAAAAAAGGTATGCACCTTTTTTTTTGGATTTTCTGTGATGCAAGGAGTGTGTGGCACTCTAAATGAAGGGGCGTCTTTGCGGACATGCAGTTGGCTCTGCGTATGCGTTTCACCGTACCCATAGACCTACTGGAGGAAGTTTAGGTCCATGAAGAAGAATATGACGAGACCTTCGTGCAGTTTGGTTATAGGCTGCGCAAAACGCTAGGGTTACTGGCCGTCAGTTAGGGTTGTTGGAGCTGGAGGATCTGATCACCATTGAACAGCTCTCAACATATTGTGTCCCAAGAGTTGTGGATACGGTTAGGCGAGACAGCACCTCAGGATTACGCGGCTGCGATTCACACCGATGAGTGTTTGATTGAAGCTCGCCTGGGCTTATGGGCATCGACACGATACGGTGAGGGAAGCCCTCCACAGGATTTAGTAGCAATAAGGCGCCGATCAAATGCTAGTTGGGTGAACAAGGCAGGCAGTCCATCGCGGGACCTCAAGCCACCTCGAATTTTGTTTTCTTTGTGGTCGTCTCGGACACATCAGAAAAGATTGCCTAGAAGCCGTGGTATGTATGGGCCTGTCTTTCCAGCATCCTCGCGCCTCGGCTAACGTGGGGTCTATCCAAGCTTCTGGTGGTTCAGAGTGTCCAGTGGTTTCTTTCTGTTGTTGGTTAATCCTTGGTCGACACCATTCAAGGGATTCGGAGAGCATAACACTCTTATCGTGGATAAGGATTTGTTCCCCGAAGGCCCGGCGGGGCGCTTTTATGATAGTGTGCGGGTTGGAGGCTGGTTTTACCTCCACCCGTCCTTCCGTACTTATTAATATCTCCCCCTACTTCTGTGGCGAAGTATGGGCCCATCGCGATGGAGCGGGACCTCTGTATTCCCTTATCGATAAGGGAATACTGTCACCTTTGCTGACGGACGCAAGTCAGTCCGTTGTATAAGGATTTAGCACGTACAGGCGTGTGTGGGACTGTCCACCACACGCGCCAAGATAAGATGCAGGAAACGGAATTGCGTCCCGTTTCTTCAGACGATCTGACGAGGTTCTGGCAAGGGCCGATCCTGCTAGCATTATCGTCTTAAGGCAGGGACTTGGATGTCAACGCACTACGAGAACTTGTGGATCGTCCCGCTCTGTCGGCCCCGACACGCCACTACTCGGTGTGCTTCATGCTCTCAAGGGGATCCTCTTTAGGGTTTCCATCAGGCAAATCGTGTGGCCAAAACAGCTGTGGTTTCCTCCATAGCTTGAGAGAGTCTGTTTCCGCAGGCCAACGATTCCCCATGGCAGGTCATATAGGGCTCAAAGCGGACTCTCGAGCGGGGTAAGGACAAGACTTCTTTTGGCAGATTGGATGAACTCAAAGGTTAGGCAGTACTGCCGCAGTTGCGATGTTGCCAGCGGACAAACGCCTAGCGGGTCGCTTGAAGCGTGTTCCCCTAGGGTCAGTTGCACGGGTTGGGGAATGACATCAGCTTGCGTTGGGGTCGACCTGGTGGGACCATTAATCCTCCATCCGATCGCAGGTACCGCTACACTTCGGTGTGGTAGGAATTGCGAGTCGATACCCGAGGCTGTCCCGCTTAGGCTAACTGATGGCCCTACTGTTTGCTGAATCTATCAGGCAGATTTGGACGCGCAACTGGCGTGCCAAAGAGAAGTACCGGCGGAAGGAAAGTTTGTTACTGGAGAGCGATACATATCCTTCTCCAGTGCATGGACGGATACGGCCCCAGTCAGTCGTTCGACGCATGAGTTTGGCAGTGGGCTGCAGAGTCATGCGTTCACTTTCTCGTCATATTCAAGGGTTCCTGTAATACGGATGCTGACTATCGTAGCCGAGCTTCCGTAGTTAGCGCATTGGAAAAAATCAGTCTGCGGGACAACTCCCGCTCTAACCTGGGTTATATCCTTTTTTTTTGGTCTCTGTATCAGTGTAGTGACAGTTGTCACTTCAGTGTGGTTAACGCGTTGTGCAATCACCAAGGTTTCGAGTTTGTTAACTTTCATGTGGGAAGGTTTGCTTAGTTGTTTGTTAAAATGTAGTTTTTTGTATTTACCGTGTGATTCTATTCGTGGAATGTGTAGTGGATCATCGTAGCTGTCGATCACAGTGAGTTGGGTTACGGTCACATTGTTGTGAAGTTGAACATGCGACGAGGTTCAAAGGTGCACTGTATCTCAGAGAAACAGATGCTTTAGAAGGGGGGTTTGTCACGAGTTTGTCAGGGCCTACGACGTTCGACCCACTAGGGGTGGCGGGAATTACTTATTGTTTATTGTCGTTCTGTTGTCGTGTATCCGTCCCTTAGGGTGGCTGCGGTGCAGTTGCACCTTGGGGTGGTTGAGCTCATACTTCGGTGTGCTTTCTCTCTCCTCTCTCTCTAATTCCACGCCCGTGCTTAGTCATCTGCAAGTCACGGGTGCCGGTACCCTTTCTTCGAACTTTCTGTTTTTCGGCCTCTAGCCTGTCTTTTTACTGTGACGTGGCTTAGTTCCTTTAGTTTAAGGTATGCTCACTCTGTGACGCAGCATGGCAAGTTGGACGCCATTGCAGAGGGGAAGGGGTTTTTTAAATATATAAAAAAATGCCATTCTTCACTTCGAGCGGAAGATGTCTCTGTGGGCGCCTGCTCCAGTCCTGGTTACTTTACTTTTATCGTGAGTACAGTAGTTCTTTAAATTCCTGCAGTCGGCCTGTAGGAGAGGGGACATCAATTTCTTCTGTTTCGCATTCTTCGCCTCTGTCCTCTCGACTGGACAGAGGTTATAGAGAGAGTCCTTTGACCCGGCCTCTTCGGGGTCACCCACGGTAGTGGTAAGCTGTCAGTTTCGTGGTCTGTTTGTTTGGATTTGTTGTTGTTCAGCCGGCTTAGTTCTTAGCTTTTGCGCAATTTTCTTTTTGTTTTCGAAATTGTAAGAGAAATTTGTGTGAGGACCTTTTCTCTGGTTAATTCCATTCTTTAAACCTGGCCATTTCATAATTTATTTCCAAAATTCTTCTCCTGTGTATGTATCTGGGTGATTCGGTAGGTCGGTGGGAAGGGAGAGATCCATGGTGATTCGGGTTGGAACTTGCTTGGTCTCGCTGTCCGCCACTGTCACATTCGCCGGACTTTTTTTCCTTCGGCCACCGTCTGTTTGGGGGGGTGCAAGGAAGAGCGAGTTTTATTGTTCACGAGCGTGCGTGCGCATGATTTGTCGTTCGGTTGCCTTGTTGGAGATTTGTGTATTTGAATTGAATGTGTTTATAAAATGTGACAGTTGTTGCCATTGAATTATTATTTGCAAATGTGGTGGCAGTTATTAAGCGATGGTCGCTGTGTTGATTATTTCCTATAGGAAGGAAAACGTTTAAGCGTGAGTGAGGAGAAGGGTGATGATAATTCATTTTTGTTTTATAAACCATGTTGTGATTTATTGCATTCTGTTACCTGCATCGTGTGAGAAGACTTGCATGTTCAATGGGGTTACTGTGTGTGTTTGAAATACACATACCCACGACCATAATGCGAGTGGCATAGATTGACCAGCAATGGTGACGGTTACTGACGGCAGGGTTCCAGTACCCTTCTTCCTTCATCCTTCCTTCTTCTTTACTCCTTTTCTACTCTCCTCCCTGCTTACGTCTCCCCCCTCCGGGGGCTTCACCTGGAGCTCGGACTGGAATGGTGCACGTTGCTGGTTGTGCACGTTCTGGCTTGAGGACTACGGACTGGATGGTGCCACGTGCTGGTTGAGGCCACGTTCTGGCTGAGGAATACGGACTGGAGGGTGCCACGTGCTGGTTGCAGGCCACTCCCGGGCGGGGACCGCGGACTGTAGAGGAGCACGCCTTATGATGGCCGGCCCTGACCCCCGTCAGGGACCTCCTGTAACAGCGACCTCGTTTTCCTTTCCCCCCCCCCCCCCCCCCCCCCCCCCCCCCCCCCCGGGACGCGCTTCTTCACTGCGGCTTGTGAGTCGAGGGTGTCGGCTGTCTTTGAGCGACTCCCTGCGAGAACCGACCCGGCTCGAGCACCTAGTCGACAGGGTGCTCCCCAGAGACTTGACTGGGGCAGGGGTGTGTGGACGCATCATGGTGTTAGAAAGGATCCGAGGCTGGAAATATTTATTTAAAATTGTGTATGTTTATATGTGCTGGAATGGCTGTAATTGTGATGTGTACGTCGTAAGGTGAAATGTTTATTTATAATTGTGCATGTTGTGTGTGTTGGAGTGCTTGATTGTGATTGTGCATGTTGTGTGCGTTGGAATGCTTGATTGTGATTGTGCATGTTGTGTGTGTTGGAATGCTTATTTATGACTGAGTGTGTTGGTGTGAATAAATGGGGTGTTGTATCGTAATCTTTCTTGTGTGGGCTCTTGCGAGGCGTGTGAGGTCAGTCACTCCCTTCACTCCCACCTAGACCGATCCTGTCAGGGCAGACCTCCAGGGGTCGGTCGTGACAGTCTGTGTGTGTGTGTGTGTGTGTGTGTGTGTGTGTGTGTGTGTGTGTGTGTGTGTGTGTGTCCAATGGAGAAAATCTGTGTGTGTGGTGTGTGTGTGTGTGTGTGTGTGTGTGTGTGTGTGTGTGTTTGTGTGTGTGAGGAGAGAGAGAGAGAGAGAGATGAGAGAGAGAGGAGAGAGACGACAGACAGACAGACAGACAGACAGACAGACAGACAGACAGACAGACAGACAGGCAGACAGACAGAAACCGAGAGAGATTGAGAGAGAGAGGTGTCAACAGTTGATCGACGGTCTCATCATCTCGCTAGAAATTGACAGTACTCAGGCAATCCTATAGACCCCCTCCATCCAACACACACACACACACACACCACACACACACGCACGCACGCACGCACGCACGCAC
>CM031605.1:24738067-24763067 GCA_018398815.1 Conus ventricosus
CACTCACCCGTGCTATTATTAAATTCCACCCACTTTTGCAGTCTACAGTTAATTATAGAGCTATATAATTTACTACTTATATCACTAAGTGATATGCCCCTGTAATTACTTGGATCATTGACTTCACCTTTCTTAAATAATGGCAATATAATCGATTCTGTCCAGTTATCAGGGAATATCCCTTTGTCAAAATTACATTGAAAAATCTGAC
Source organism: Conus ventricosus (assembly GCA_018398815.1). Taxonomy (NCBI): domain Eukaryota; kingdom Metazoa; phylum Mollusca; class Gastropoda; order Neogastropoda; family Conidae; genus Conus; species Conus ventricosus. Next base: position 24,738,279 of record CM031605.1, read on the forward strand.
GAAGAAATCAATTACAATATTTCCGGCATTTTTGAATAATTCTCCAACAATGCCATCAGGGCCTGCAGCTTTCTTGTTCTTGAGTTTTTTAATTGCAGAGATCACTTCTGTTCTAGTAATTGTATTGTTAAGGAACCCTGCATCGCTATCAGAATCGAGAAAAGTTCTCTCATCTTCTATTTCTTCTGCATCTTCTTCAGCATCTTTTTCGAGAAGATCTCTGAAATGCCTATCCCAATCGCTGACAGAGATATTGTTAAGCGTACTACTTTTCTTAACTGATATTCTGCGCATGTGTTTCCAAAACTCTTGCTGATCTTCAACTGAGGTAACTAAATTGCATAACAAAGAAGAATTATACTCGTTCTCCTTCCTCTTTAAAAGATTCTTATACTCCCTTCGAGCTTTACAATAAACGTCTCTGTCTTTATCGTCCAATGTATTTCTAGATATTCTTAGAAGTTGTTTCACGTCTCTCTTGGTTTTATAACATTCATGATCAAACCAATCATCATTCTTCAGAGTGTCATTTATTCTTATTTGTTTCCTCATGCACTCTGCTTGATCTTTTATACAAGCATTGAATATATTCAAAGCGGCGTTAATGTCATCATCGATCAGAGTTACTGCATTCTCCAGCATTGACAAAGCATGTTGACTATTCATTAGATCACAGAAAGTATCAGCATATTCATCTTGCCATTTATACTTCTCTATAACTTGTATGTTTTTCTTTATGCCTTTTCCATCACTTACTTTAAAAAGTGAATTTAAATGGAATACTAGAGGCAGATGGTCAGACTCAATTCGTTCATTCACACAAAGACTGCACGATATATTAATAGCATTAAACATGTCATAGGAAGTTATAAAATAATCATTCACACTGTTCCCTGACTCTGAAATGTATGTGAAACGACCTTGACGGTCGCCGTCGCACACACCATTTAAAACGCACAAATCTAACACAGTACACATGTTTAACAAGAGCTTACCATACCTGTTTAATATCTTGTCTTCTGAACATCTGTTTATGAGGGTTTCGTTATGCAAACTAAAAGGACAATTTTGGGTTGGAAATTCCTGACAAATGTTAGAAATTCTGCTATTTAGGTCTCCAGCCAGAAGTACATATGTATCAGGCATACTGAGCATAACATCAGAGAGACAGTTTTCCAAATCATTAATACCATTATCAATACCATAAAAAGCATAGTATGGTGAATTTTCTGGAGGTACGTATGTACATACATAAAGAACATTCTTTGTAAGACCAAAGACATCTTTAGAAATATTGAACATAATGGTATTGTTTAGATCAATCGGTAACGCTTGTACAAAAGGTACAAATTCCATTTTGATAAGACATACAACTCCTCCCGATCTTCGTCCGTGTTTCGTAAACTGAACGGCTGGTTTACAGAAGACTTTATAATTGCTGAATACATCTGAATGTAAATGTTCAACAAAAGTTTCTACTAAACAAACAAAATCAAAAGACGTTATATACGAAATAAACGTTTTATCAGATAACTTAGAAAGCAAGCCATTCACATTCCAATGCAAAAATGATACATGATTTCCGTTCGTACCAGCCAAACTCGCACCGTAGACGCTTTCTGTAAAATTATCTTGATCCTTCAATATTGCTCTCTCTCCTCTATTATCAGACTCTACATTAACCTCTTCATTTGATGAAGACAATTGGATAAGCTTGGTATGTGAAAATCAATACAACCAGAAGAACGATTGTTCCCCATAAGACATAATCATTTCCGTCGTTTCTTAAACCATGTTCACAAACTTCGAATGGGACACTTTCATTCAGTGTTGGAGATAACAAATTACCACTTTCGTTCCGATTATGTACAAACATTTTAGAGGAAAAACCCCCATTTGACGATGAAACGAAACCATTTTCATTCATATTTTCATTCTCTGCATTATTTTGAGTTCTAAGTTTAGAGGGAAATGATTCAACTAATGAAAAAGGTAAAGCATCTCTATACATTCTTTCATTCATTCTTCCATTGCCTGTATCAACATCTGAAGAATAATGATCATTTGTCAAAGAAGATAAAACATTTTCCACCAATCCATTTTGTGCGGGACCTTGACATGATAAACATGTATTCAATGAACAGGATAGATTGTTTTCATCCGCTCTTTCATTATGCACACACAATTCAGGAGGAAAACATTTATCAAACACAGAAGGAGACACACTTTCATCCATTCTTTCATCATGTGCATGAATAACATTTGGTGTGTCATCAGGTACACGTTTATCACCCCCAGTGGAAGCATCCGAATGTGTCCGGTTCAACGGCACATTGCACGAGCGATTTCTGTCGTGAACTTGACAGTTGACGGGGAGCGTTGACACAGCCGTGTCACTGCTCCAAACCCAAGCTGCACGTGATGTGCCATCCTTACCTTCTCTTTTAAACGGTGATACAGTTTTTTCCTTCCCCTCTACGTTGAGATTTATGTAAATATTTAACGAATCATATTGTTTTGATGTTATTTTAACAGGCCGGCCATATCCCTAGGTTGAAGTTGTCAGATTACTGTCCTGGTCCAAGTAATACTTTTTCCCTTCGATAACCAGGTGATCAAAAATCATTGACACCTTTTTATTTTCTTTTTGGCAGCTTTCAGGTGAGGGACAAGTTTCTTGCGTATTTCTCTCACTCGCCGGGAGAAATCTTCTCCGACAAATACCTTGGTCCCCTCAACCTATGCCTGGCACCAAGAATGGCCTCCTTGTCCTTAAAGAAAGTGCAACAGCCAATAATCGGAGAGTCCGGTTTCCCGTTTAACCTGTGGAGCCTGTCAAATTGTATGTCTCTTGGCAGTTCTAATTTGTCAGTTAACAAATCATGCACAAGGCCCTCACAATCCTGTTTGGTTTCCGATCTCTCCTTGTAATGCCATGAAATATAACATTGTTCCTCTTTGAACGACATTCTAAATCGTCCGTCTTTTGTTCCAGTTTCAACACTTCTCCAATCAGACTGTCATTCTGTGCCTTCAAATTTTCGTTTTCACGTCTGAGATCACTGACCTCATTTTTCAAAGATATAACATCCTCATGCAGTCCAGCATACATGTCTTTCATCTCCCTCATATCAACTTTCATCTCATCGAACTTACAGTTAAGGTTCTGAATGGAAGAAAGCACATCACGAAGACTGGGTTCTGTAGCTGAACGGGAGGGAGAGGAGGTGGATGCCGGTGAACCACCGCTGGCGCCCCTCAGTCTGGTCTGCCTCAGGTCGGTTGCTTTGCTGCCCGTAACAGGTCCGGGTTCAGCTCAACATCACCACAGCGTTGAAGTAAACGTCCGTAGTATAACAGAGAGAGGAGCAAACCTACGGTGACACCGCCTTGCCACGTACAAATCCTCAATGTCCTATAGAATAACGCGGCCTTTTTCAAAATACGCCGATCCATAAAATCAAGAAAAACTGACACAAACCCACCACAGACAACACGAAAAGAAAGAGGTATCGCAGGCATGATATTGCTAGCACAGTGACACTTCACAAAAAATAACTGTACACCTCACAGTTTCACTTAGAATCCAGAGCACTTTACTGTTGATGTTGACACTCTGCGTGCCGGAAGTGACCCCCCCGAGAGAGAGAGAGAGAGAGAGAGAGAGAGAGAGAGAGAGAGAGTGTGTGTGTGTGTGTACCTGTGTGTGAGTGAGTGTGTGTGAGTGTGTGTGTGTGTATGCGTGTGTGTGCGTGCGTGCGTGCGTGCGTGCGTGCATGCGTGCGAGCGTGTGTGTGTGTGTGTGTGTGTGTGTGTGTGTGTGTGCGTGTGTGTGTGTGTGTGTGTGTGTGTGTGTGTGAGAGAGAGAGAGAGAGAGAGAGAGAGAGAGAGAGAGAGAGTGAGAGTGAGAGAGAGAGTGAGAGAGAGAGAGCCTCAGTCGTGAGGACTGGGACCACACAGTCGAGTTTCATCCACTTAATGAATGCGTCTCTGAGAGTGTTGCTCAGATTTCCTGATCAGCACTGCAGGTGTTTGCATCTCTCGGGTCCGATTGACTCCGGGATGTATTAGGAGAGGAAGCGTAGAGTACAGTCCTGTACAAGTAATGTCGGTCCGGAATAGAATTCTGCAGCATCACCTTCATCGTGCACATTCTCAGCGATCAGCATACAGTCTCAAATTCTGTGGCCCTTCATGCCCTGCTGTCATGGTGACTTCTCTTTCAGTTTCCTTTCTGCATCTACACCCTTGATGGATTCGTGTTGAAATCGCCGGTATCAGCAAGTTCATGAGGTCTGTAGCTGGGCGGAAGGGGTGGCTAACTCACGCTGGGTCCATGACAAAAGCAAACTCACGCTGGGTCCATGACAAAAGCAATCTTCATCGTCACATGCTGTTGTATGTGTGCAACAAACTCATACCAACATCCTCAATGTCACTGGTTTGAGGATGGTGAGATGAACGTTCTACCGGGAAGACGCCCCTTGGACAAGCCGCATCCAGACTGAAGCATGCACGAGGTCAGGTTGACCTGGGGGCAGACTGTCAGGGTCCGTGGTTCCAGGATCAAAGTCTGTATAGTACCTAGTACCTAGTCCATGTGAAGACTGTTGTCTGATCTCACGTATCGAGGCAGCGACGGTCCGTATCTCATGGGAGTCCCCCATCTGCAGATAATCGCAAGTCTCCTTGAACGTCATCACCAGGAGCACCGGACGGCCCTTTCCATGATCAAGTGGCGACTGACTCATCCCTCAGGCCTACGACTCGATGACCGACTTCAGAAATGGCAGACCACTGAGCCACCGAGACCCAGAGCCCCCAGCGGTCTCAAAGGGGCACTTCATTCAAGTATTCCAGCTCTAGATAAAGACGAACTACCGAAGGGGTCGTTGGTCACACGGGTCATCGTCTCAAGTCTCATGATCATGTCAGCGCGCAAACTCACTTCTTCAAGTGCCAGGAGTCGCTGAGCCATTAGCAGAGCGTAGAGGTGAGTTTTACGCCCAGCTGGACGGAGGCACTGTAGGACACGCTGTTCCAGACCGAAGTCTGTAGATTGGGCGGCAGGGTGTGTGGTCGCTGGCAGGAGTCTTGGTCTTGGTTCCGGACAGGGGCTGTCCTATCTTTTTCTGGTTTTCGTTCCAGACTGGAGTCCGGGTCCTCTTCTTCCGTCGAGCTGAATGGTGTCCAGAAATTAGCTCTGGTTCCGTGTGACCTGGTGTCCACCTTGTGGTGTTGGTCTTCCGACTGAGAGCGTCGGTCTACTTCGCCTACCCTCCCCCCCTCCCCCCTCCCCCCCCCCCCCCCCCGGGCCTGTTTTCAAGGCTACCAGGCGGCCTTCCTCATGCTCTGGTAGCGAGCGATGGCCCTGTGCCACGCGAGGCCGCCTCTAAGAGAAAGCAGGACAGACGTCGCTGGAGCGCTACACGAGTCGCTTAGAAGGGTCCCCGCTAACTACGACCAATAGGACAATTTTCAGCCCAGCCCCGAGAGGAGTGCCCACCATGGCGACCCGAAAACATAGTTTCCCGGGCCATGGTTACCGCAGTCAGGCAGTGCCCCCTCGCCGACCGCCTCACTTGTCCAGGAGCCGTCCCTCGGCGACACAGGCTAGACCTGCAGAGAACAGCATTTTACCAATCCTGACTCACTTGCTTCACCACCGAGTTTTTGGGCGAAAGTGGCCTAAAAGCCGCCTTTTCCTGTGGCGGAAGAGAGAGAGAGAGAATCACCGGCAGACAGACAGAGAAGAGAGAGACAGAGAGAGAGACAGACAGACAGACAGAGAGGCGGGCAGACACACACACACACACGCAAGCGCATATTACTGTTCTCTGACAAGTAAGACGTCAATAACCAAAAATAACGATTATCTACAAACAAACATACTGTGCAGGATTATCCGTTTTCAATACTAATTTACTAAACTTTTCAGATTTCAGTTTTTGTTTAATCCTATGTTTTTCCTGGTCATTTTCAATAACATCATTTTCGCGCAAACATTCTTCAAATGAGTCTTTGTCTTTCATGTGAAATAACACTACAGTCTTTAACTGTTCTCTAAAGTCTTTTAAAACCGAGTTATATTTCTGGCATAAAATCCACACACTTATCCCAGCATGTCTTCCGCTGAAAGCTAGTTTCGACAAAGTGTTTCTCTTTTTAACTATGTCTCTTTCTGCCGAACAGTCATCTATAATAAATAGTGTCTGCGTTCCTTCAAACAGTCTATAAAACTGTTCTAAACACTCACTCAGTTTATTGCTAGGATCAACTAAATATATGTCATCATCTGTCCATATAAACCTTCTATTATGATATGCTTTGTTCCATTTAAGTGTTGGACAGAAAATCACAATATGATTAAAATTATAGCGATAAACTGTTTGTAATAGGTTGAGGACAAATATTGTTTTTCCACAACCAGTCTGTCCACAAATCAATGAACAATGAGGGGTTTTTGTCATAAAGTTTAACTGCTCCATAGTTTTATACTAGAATTTAATCTAATCCAGTTATTGTTTTTATCATGCTCTCTGTCAAAACTTGTTCAGTATAATAAAATCCTATAAGGTCTAAATGCGTAAGATTAATCCAATTCAGTTCTGTAAGATTGTTTCTATTTAGACTAATATTGATTTTGTTGCTTGTTGTTATGACCTTAATATCCTCGTCATTGTGAAGAATGACGACGGTAACTTTAAGTTTTTCAACGTCTAAGTTTTGCCAGCTAATTAGAATTCCTTTTAGAAGGACGTCACTAACGCCCACAACCCCATCCCTCCCCTTATCTTTTAAGACAGAAATTTCAAATATCATTGTGAACGCATCTCCTAATTTCATTTGCGGAATGAACTGTAATTTTGTAGAAGCATCCTTTTAAAACCGTTTCTCTTCTGTGGGGATGTACTGTTTATTCCCATACGGCTTTTATTTCAATCTCTTTCCGACTATTGTCGTCTGGCATAAGACTTACATGTAAAGGGCCAGAGTTGAATGCTTTTCTGAAACTTTTTTGATGGCTAAAATATGTAAATGGGCTTATGAATTCAAATTTTATGTCCCATTCTAAATATGGTTCTAAGTGCCATTTGAGGTCAGGCTTTCGAACTATTTTATATTCATACTGGCCAACATTATTTGCCTCTAGATTGCGCAGTTGTTCTAGTTTAGGAAACTTTTTGCTGTCGCTAACCTCTTTGCGTTTATAATCACCATCTTTAGTGTACTCAAACCCATACAAAGTGCCTATCTCACCGTTCTGTTCAAAGTCCGCAACGTCTGCAAGGTCTTTTAATTCTAAAGTTATACACCTCACAGGCGCTAATGTAACTCCTGGTTCTTCTGGCCCACGCGACATTATTTTTTAGTAACGTATTATTTTATTTCCAAAACAATGTGCAGGTTATCACATTTCACGACTTTCCTGTTTTGTCTTTGATTTTTATAATAAATGATCCGACCCTCCCACAAACTAATCTTTTAAACTGTAAATTAGGGAATTGTATAATTTCATAATCGCAATATGCAGCTTTCCCTGACGGAAGAGCTCTTAAAACAGTTGAGGGCCTTCCATCATATAAGTTTTCATCAGTGCTTAGTTCGTCCAAATGAACATAGAGTAATGAATGTAATGCAAGATCGAGCGGGTTTTCTCCCTCATAAGTAGTTTTGTCTGGTGTAACTCTAAATCTATGATTGTCAGCTGCAAAGCCTAACATTTTAGCTAGCTCTACATCAAAAAGGTAATGTACTACTTCTTTTTCAGGTTTGAATGATAACATTATTTTTAGATTTGCATTGTTAAGTTTGAGAGTAATGTCAAAGTTACTCATTGCTTCTTTTAGCGAGCAAAACCCGTAATAACCATCAGGTATGGTTAACTGGCTAACTTTGTCTCCTGCTTTGTCACTTTTAGAACCGTATTATTCTTCTGGATTCACTTATATTAAACCATACGACTTTGTAGAATATTTCATGGAGCGCAACCATTTTGGCCCCGCATTCGTTATCAATAGCATGTTCTAAAAACGAAGGACGGTCTTGGGTTGTTATTGTTACAAACATTTTTTTAAAACAAATTAAAAATGAGTGCATTCAAATATACTGGCGCAAAATATTCTGTTGGGCCGCACTACAATCTTAAAAATATAGCAACTGATACTCTTGACATTGCTGTGACCCAAACTGCCTCTTTTCATAAAAAGGTGAGTACTCCATTGAAGAGCTATCTTAACCCCCCTATTGAAAAAGAGCACATCCAGAAAGCGTGGTATAGTCATCCGATGCAGTTTATCAGAACCAGTTAAACTTTGCTGTGTCTTGTGCATCAACTGGGTGCGGAGTGGCGTATGCCGATCATTTAAATCACCATGATATTTTGGTGAGGTCAGTGTACAGATTTCATTTTTATTACACCTTCAGGCGTATTTTGACTGAACTGCAAGCACCATTACCGAATGACAAATCGTTTAATCCATTCAGCAACAGAATAGACATGAAGGCTTTTGAAAGGATTTGTAACGAATTTAATATTAACATCAAGACAGACTTTAGACAAAAGTTGGATCATAATCATGGCATAGGCGTCATTTATTTTCAGGGCACGCACAGAAAGTATAACTTTGACCGGCGTTCTCCTTTCAAAATTGTTCAGCCCTGGTCCATAGAGCAAGAGCATAAAACAGCATGGACAACATTTATCTTAGACGCTTCTAAGGGCCTAACTAGAGCGGGAATAGAACGAATAAACGACTCTATTCGTACTTACGTTTGGTGTTTGCTAGGGTCGCAAGCACAGGCAAGATCAAGCATAACTGATCCTTCTACTGGCTTTGACGCGCACAAAAACAATACTTAGCAAATTTAGAGGACGCTATTAATTCTACAGTTGATTTACCTTCAAGTATTCAAAGGTACCAACATGTTTACAATACGCAAGATCGAAAGTAGACTTTGCTGTTGGCACTGGTTTATACATGTTGCCTTCTGACCTCAGACTCCAGATAGGTACAATAATAAACTATAATAATGAAATTCTTATAGCAGGCAATGAACAGAAGGTTGGGAAAAACGACATAAATTCTGAGCCAGTAATATTACAAACAATAAAAGAAACACCAAGATTAAGTTATCCAATCCCCGAAGTCCAAAGCCCAAAGGCCATTGAAGACTCAGCAAAGCTCGCGGACTCTGTTCGCGATGACCATGAATATGAAAAGACAGCGCTTGTTCTTGGATTAACAGGCCTAGGATTACTTGGTCTTTATCTTACTAAAAATTAACCCAACTATTACAAGAACTAATGCCCATAAGTGCTCGGCCATAAAGCCAACTACTTTGCTTGCAGTAGACAAAAGCCAGCTAACGATACTCCCTAATATACCTGGTAAAGAGTCTATAGCTTTACCGGCTAATTTTTTTAATAAACTCGCAAGATGATCAAGCTGTTTTTTTACCCATGATTTATCAGGCGATGGCGGCGGGGGGTACTGGACTTTGCCTCCACCGCCGCCTGTAATAGCCATCACCAGTGTACTTATTGCAAAACCTAAGGCTGTTATAACGCTTGCTAATGTGACTCCTTGCTCTCTAAACAGCGTTCGTATTCGTTCTGCTAGCGTTTGTGTTTTCATATAAAAATTTTCCGGTGTTTCTCTTGTTCTATTCACTTGAGTTCGTAATTGGTCTCGGTTAGTAGTTAGCACTTTAGTCTTGCTGATCTCTCTTGTTAAAGATCTTTTAGTCTTTGGGTTATTCTTTTTTTAATATCAGGCCCTACGTTTGCGGTCATCAGCCTCACGAGTTTTTTTTTTTCTTTTTTTTATATGCTCATCTAGTTCACCTAGTTTTGCTAAATTGTTTGTTAATTCGCCTTTGATGGTTTTTAAAGTACGATAAAGGGGGCTAATAATTCTCGCATGGGTAGCGGTGAGTCGTGTATAGTCTTTAACGCTGTTTCTTCGGGAAAAACTGGATTCTGCTTCTATTACATTTATTACTTCACCTGCTGATTGATTTAATTCTTTAAGTTCCATGTTTTGCTTTTGGGTTTAATCTGTTGGGAGTTTTGCAGTGTGTTTTGAAGTTTAGCAACTGCCTCCGCCCTTAATTTTTTTCCTAACAAGGCCAAGGCGTTTTTGATCTTTCACACTGAGTCTATTTCTAATTGAACCCACGGCTAAAAACTTTGAGGGTTTTTTTAGTTGTTAAGCTGAACAAGTTGTCCTTGATCTTTTTTCACAAAACAAATGATCATCTTTTAATTCAAAATCATTTGGGTCTATAAATTCGGGAGGTTTTTGGGACCTAAACTTTGGGTTTAAAATTTGATTTTAACCTTACTTTCTTTAATTCATGCCACATTGGAGCGTTGAGCGATGCTGTGTCAAAGGGATCATTTCCTATGTCGTCTCCCGATCAAAAACATCATAATTTCTTCGCCTTCAATTCCTGCCATGTTTTTTAAAAAATTTAAAACTTTTTATTTTGTTTATAAAAAAAATGCCACAAGCATATGGCTCGATTCTTGACCCGTATGGGAAAGCGGGAAAGAACCCTTGGCGTGAAGGGAAATAAACGGAATATTATTGTTCCAATTAATCCATCTACTATTGATGCAGATCAAATTCTTACTGTCAAATTTCCAGACTTAGGAGCGGATGAATTGATTGTGCCAGGCTCTGCGGTCTTACTTTCAAAATAGCGCTTGATTCAACAACAGACCCAAACAGGGCCAGTTGTCCAGAATCTGGGACGGGCAATCGTTAAGAAAATTTCTATAAAACTTGAGGGGCAAGAAATATTTTCTTTACACAATGCAGACATTTTTTTAAACCCTATTCTGATCTATGGCTAACCGGGAATGAAAGGGCTGATCTTGCGTTTCAAGGAATTGAAAATGATGATGGACAAAAACACAGAATAGACGCCGCAGATGCTAAAGACAACAAAAAAAGCATGTGCCGTAAAGTTTGCGTATGGAAATCGCTTTTTCCATCCCTTAGATTTTGAGTTGTTAAAAGCGCAAGCACCATACTTTCAAGGAGCATTTAAAAGACAGTTTGGGTCATATGAACTAACTTTTAATAAATACAAACGCGTTATCAAATCATCAGACCCCCGGAGCAAAGTACAGCATTTCTGACATTTGTTAGAGTTTGACGTTGTTGCAACTCTAATTTAGCAAGGCTGATTGGGCACCAATATGATTTCTGAATTAGTAATATATTACGAAAGAGTGATTCATCATACAACATATCCTAGAAGCAGGGCAGACATATATGGAATTTTGGGTTTTAGCGTCTCAGCAAGATCGCTTAAAGGTATTTTATTGCTGTGCGAAGATGAAGAACCGTTCAAAAGAGCAAGTGAAAAGTTTTTTAATCCAAAAATAACGAAAGTACAATGTTCGATTGAGGGCAGTCCTAACCAAATTATGCTAGCGGGCTTAAACCTTATCAGCATTTTGATGAAATAAGAAAAAACGGGTTGGAGGCGGGAGGTGTAGAAATCCAACAGTTGACCTTGCGTCTAAAGTTACATCTTCACAATGTTAGGCTTGATGATTATTTAACAACGAAATACGGTTTATGGATTGACCTAAGGTCAACAGAGGAAAATCAGTTGCTGGAAGCGGGAGAGCTGTGAGAGACGTAATAAACATTCAAATTGATAAAGAAGAAGAAGCCGATAAACGCTTAATGTACATTTGTTTTTATTTATGATGCGCAGCTGAATATTGAAGCTAACAGATTAGAAAATGTACTATACTAAATTATTTTTTATTTTAAAAAAAGCATGTTGTTCAGGTTTATCCAAAAATGTGCCTACAGCGCCCCCAAGAGAAGAGATAGTAGAAAGCCCCTAACATAAAAACCTTCAGTTTAACCAACATTACACAAATGCAACAAAAACTAGAGCAAGCCTTTCAAAATACAGCAAAACCAAACGAGGTATTCTGCTGTCTTTAATGCTGTTACATATGTTAATACTGGAGTTTCGACTATAAGCGCCCTATCAGCAGGAACGAGTGTTGGTCTCTTAGAAACGGGCATAGGCGCACCCGCAGCTTTACCTCTAGGCGGTTTGTCTTTAGCTTTTGGCCTGTGTTCATTAGCTGTAGGTGCTGCTGGCAAAAAAAAAAAAACTAAACTCCAAAAGCACACAGCTATGGTTCAACTAATAACAGCTAAAACTTAGTTCGTTTTAAACTGACAATAAATAAAGCGCTTGTTGACTCAAACATCACGGATGAAGAAATTTAATCGTTACGGGCCGTTTTTGATGACTACAAAAGACAAAAGTTTGATCTTCAAAGAAAGGCGGGGGCAAGTTTTTCTCAACAGCCAGACGCCGAGCAGAAAAAAGGAATGTTTAAAAAAGTAAACGAGACATTAAACTCTGCTCAAAAACAGCTCACAGTAACAACACCGAAGGGTGTTTATACTTTAGTTTATGAGTCCAAAGCCAAAAGACCGTTGATTTTAAATTCTGATTAAATTATTTTTTTTTAATTTAAAAAAAATTTTTTTGAGTTAGAAAAGAAACTCAACATGGCTAAGATATATGAAGGGAAAGGGACGATTTTTGAAGGAATGCTTGAGAGAGAGCGTTTATCAAGAGCACTGAATGATATTGATCTAGAAGTCATTGACCCAGCAAACGTGCGGGCAAGCGTTGTACATGCTATTTCTCAAGTTCCAAGTAAACTACTAATAGACCGCCAGTTAAAGTAATGTTAGTGTTTTAATCGACTTTTGTAACGATAAATGAAGAAATCTAGAAGTCTGGGTCTCAACTAAACAACAGACTATTCTTTCTCTAACGACTTAACACCCGGTTGGGCAGACGAACTGCTTGCACAGTTTGACGCTGCCGGCTGAAGAAGCCAAAATGGGGAGGCTCTGGTTGGTCAGAGGGCGAAGTCTTAGAGATCAGATTAAAACAGGCTAAGTATGCGCCGATTGTTGGTAAGGCTTACATTCCACTACCTCCAGCATTAGTTGCAAAAAGAGCATTTCTAAAATAAAGAATACAGACAACCAAATGTTTTATGTGGTGGGTTCTTGCAAGGCTGCATCACCCCCCGCAAAAACGCAGAGAGAGTGTCTAATATCGGCAATACACCAAAGATCTTAACTTCAATGGATATCCTTTCCTGTTAGTGTAGACCAAATTGATCAGTTTGAAGAACAAAAAAAACCCAATAACTGTCAATATCTACACATGGGAGAGGAAAACAAATCTACAGCCGATTAAAGTGTCCAAGAACAGTCCAACGATTGGCGAGCCAGACAAAAATCATGTGGACTTACTACTAATGTTTTTCACCAGCGGGGCTCCCCACATTACACTTGATACGAACAATGAGTAAACAAATGCGCATACTTCAAAAGATGGCACAAACAAGAATTCTGCAGAAAATGTTTAAAAAGAATGCCATCTGTTCAAGCCGCGAGCGAACATAAGAAACATTGTAAAAGTTCTGTAGACTGTAATACAGAATAATTACGCCCCTCCTGGATCTAAGTTAGTTTTTAAGAACTGGAAAAAAACTGCAACATTCTCCATATGTTGTTTACGCAGACTTCGAATCACTCATTGTTCCTTATGAAGGGCCAGCACCAAAAAAAACTTCAAAAAAACAGTCTTAATGAGTAATCATCAGATTTGTTCATTTGCCTTCATTATTGTTAGGTCGGATGGCGTTTATTTCAGAACCAGAATTATACAGGGGCCCCAAATGCGGCTAGAAGATTTTTACAGCGCATGCAGCAAGTGCTTTAATGACTGTTCTAATAATCTAAACTTATCTGAAATCAAAAAGACACCTGAAAGCCAACAACGTAAGGGACTCAGCCACACATTGTTGGATTTGCGGTTTAGGTCTCTCATCAAACGCAGAGAATCCAACAGTAAGAGACCATGTCACATTAGCGGAAAGTTCAGAGGAGCGGGCAAACAAATGCAATCTTAAAACTAAAGTTTGATCCTAAGACATGGAAGCTCCCTGTATTCTTTCATAACTTGCGAGGTTTACGACTCCCCTTATAATGAAAGCAGTGGACGATGCTTTTAGGGTGTCATGCATTGCACAGTCATCAGAAAAGTAAAATGTGCTTTAATCTAAATAACATGTCTTTTTACGACTCTATGCAACACATGAGGGGCTCATTAGAGGCATTGGCTATGCCCTTAAAAGTCCTGCCAATAACGGAAGAATATTTTGACCAACGCTTGTTAGAAAGGGGGGTTTACCCTTATGAGTACATGAACAGTTGGGAAAGGTTTGACGAAGACACACTTCCTCCTAAAGGCGCGTTCTTTTTTCTAGTCTCAGAGGAAAGGACATCAGTGATTCTGATTACCAGCATGCTCAAGATGCGTGGCAGAAGTTAGAGTGTAAACGATGGGGGAACTATCATGACTCCTTTTAATGGCAGATGTATGTTTGTTGGCGGACGTCTTTGAAAATTACAGAAAGACTGCATGAAACATTATAGCCTGGATCCCGCGCATTACATTTCTGCGCCCGGGATGAGTTGGGATGCTTTCTTAAAGTTTACTGGAGTACAGATTGATTTATTGTCAGATTTACCAATGATTCAGATGATTGAAAACGGATTGCGTGGAGGAATTAGTATGGCGTCGCATCATTACTGTAAAGCAAACAAAAAATACTTGGACGATTATGACCCAAGTAAAAGGTTAACTATCTCATGTATTTAGACGCAAACAATCTGTATGGTTGGGCTATGGCGCAATCGCTTCCATTACGCAACTTTAAAATGTACCAGGTACAAATATATTCAAAAGGCTTTAAAAGTGGTTGGTAGTTTAACGCCTGATCAACGCGGGTTTCATTCTAGAAGTTGACTTAGAATATCCTCAGGAACTCCATGACCAGCATAAGGGATTTATCCATTAGCAGCAGAAAGTCTAAAGAAGGATCCAAGAAACCACCTAAATTTGTGCCTAATCTTCGAGGCAAAAAAATTATGTCTGTCATTACAGACTTCTACAATTTTTTTTAAGGCATGGTTTGAAGTTGACAGCTGTTCATCGCATAATTGCTTTTGGTCAAGAACATTCATGAAACCATACATCATGAAGAACACTGATCTCAGAACTAAATCCACAGATGCTTCAGAAAAAGACTTTTTCAAGCTGATGAACAAAAGTTGTTTCGGAAAGGGCTATGGGAATCCGCACAAACGTAAAGATGTCAGATTGGTCACCAGAGAGAATGAGGCAATTAAGCTGACTTCAAAACCAAATTATCAGGGCTTCAGAAGATTTCATGATCAGCTTTTTGGCATAATGATGAAAAAAAAGAAAGTCAAATGGACAAACCCTGTATTTATTGGGTTTACTGTTTTAGAATTATCAAAGCTTTTGATGTTTAGAGTTTCTTTATGACTTCTTTAAGCTCGTATCCCGAGTCTAGAGTACTTTACACAGATACAGATAGTTTTGTTATAGTATCCCACTGAAGATATTTATAAAGACATGGAAATGGAAGTAGCTAAAGGACATGCGGGATGGTATGATACATCTGATTACCCTAAAGATTGCCTTTGCATTCAATTACTAACAAGAAGGTTTTTGGAAAGATTTAAGGATGAATTATCTGGAAAGGGGGATTAAGGAGTATGTTGGTTTAAGGTCAAAAATGTACAGTATTTCGAGCCAGGAGAAAATCATTAAGAAAGCAAAGGGAATATCTCGCAGCGTTGTGCAGTCAAACATATCACATGACAACTACAAAAAGCATTGTTTGGCAATAAGACTTTTCATCATGACAACGTAAAACTGCGATCTAATTACATGAGATCAACACAACAGTTGTAACAAAGAAGTCGTTAGATTTGAAACAAACACAAAAAGTGTGTTGTTAATCCGGAGTTTTCATATGCAATCGGGCACTGGAGAACCGTAAATTAATTAAAGCGGAACTGTGTCTGTGGGATTATCTGCAGTTCTTCCTTCACAAAAGTCTTTGAGGAGCTGGTTGTTTTGTTGTGCCAGTTTCTCGTAAATAATACACGGGCGGATTCATCTTTACAATTTTTTTATTTCATATGGATCAACACTCCCAAACCCGGATCAGTTGCCCCGATGCGAGTGTCCCTCTGCTTCTCCCCGGGAAATAAAGGTACCTTACTTTTAAACCAAACGGTAAAAGTTTGCTGGTTGTACTGGAGGGCTTCAGCAACATTTTTTGTTTTTCTTTTGATTGCTTGTACTGGCTTTAACCCCTTTTTTAAATTCTTCATTATTCATTGGCGCAAAACTGAGGGCAGTCTTCTAACCCATTCTGTGTTGCGAGAGTTGTCAATAAGCTCTCTGTGATACTGGTAGGAGGAAAAGTCTTTCGGCTAACTGTTTGTTAAAGTTTTTAACTAAAACCTGTGATCTGTGAACTCCCGGAATGCCTCTTTTTAATAGTAACTCTGTGTTTTAACAATAATTGATTCACTTGGCCTTTAAATTCTTTTCCATCATCAACTTGAATCATGCGAGGATAAATTAAAGGGCCTCGTTGGTAATCAGTTGTTTTAGCGACAGCAACAGCAGAAGCACTCTTTTGTGTTAATGGCTCCGCATCTTTGTATCTTGAAGCCATGTCAATGACTGTGAGTGCGTACTTAAATCTTTTTCGTCTAATCCTAAACAGAGGGTAAATATAGAAGATCCATTTGATGGGTGTCGTTTGGAGTTGTGTTCACAAAGTGGGGCCCTGTATTCCCTTTGGGCGCAGGTAAATAAATTTGCCAAATCGCTTGTTTAGATAACCATTCCTTTGCTGTTTGTTCACTGACTCCCGCTGCTTGGCTTAGCTTTTTGATTGCCGTAATTCCCTTCCAATATCCTTTTGGCGAATAATAAATTTTTTCATTTTTTACTCAGCCAATATTATGTGCAACAAATTTCACGACGGTCATACCAACGCAATAAACCGATTTCCTTGCATCTTTTTTTTTTTTTTCTGATGGTTGATAAAAGTCACTGAATTTTGGTGGGGGCAATTTCCTGGACCCGGGTTTTCCTGTTACTAGATAATATTGTTTTATTGCTTGATCAAAATTTTTAAATGTGTAAGCTGCATGCCCTGTTCTTTCGGGTGTCATTAATAAATCTAACTGCTCAAGTCTTGCCTTTCATAGGCGTCTTGTGCAGCTGCTAGTTGCTCCCTAGCTTTGTTATGTCTTTTTCTCTCGCTGTCATTCCCCAGTTTACTAAATGCGAAATTACTTCCGCTAAAAGCAAGCGCATTCACCACAGCGCCGCCTATCATTATTGCGAGTGAAGCCATTTTTTATAAATGTATTTTTTTTCTTACATATTTTTTATTTTCTGGAATTTTTCCTTGCTTAACTAGAAAATCTTTCTAGCAACCGAAGCTGCAATGATAGCAATCAGCTTTGCTGAATCCTCAAAGTCTAGTTTGCCAAGATCTGCTGGTTTAAATTTTTAAAAGGCTTTTACCCAAACATTGAGTATCCTACACTTAGTCCTCCAATAACAGCAGAATTGGGATAAAAAGGTTAGCAACATTTTTTCGGTGCTCATTTTATAAAATAAAATAATTATAATTTAAAAAACATGAACAGTGATGATCTACTACAGCTACAAGGCGGGCCTAAACCTTCCCGAACTTAGATAACCAAGTTGATGATCAAGCTATTTGCCCAAAAAGGAAAGGCTGTATTCTTTAGCAGCATGTGGGAAAACAAAACAGTTCCTCGGAAAATGAATTCAGCATTTTAACAGATTCAACAGATGTCGCCCAAGACATTTTAAAGTATATAACAGGTATGAAGCGCAGCTGGGGTCTAGAAAGGTGAAAAGTGTGGGGCAAACGGTTCTTAGTTTGTACACTAACTAGTCAGTAGATTTTTCTCCTTGATTCTGAACAAGATCTTACGTTTTGATTTAACGCAAGATCCCGTTTTAACAAAGTCATTAGAGTCTCTAGGGTGTGATCTTATACAGATTTGGAACATTGTTATCGCCATTAATCATGGGATTAATAACTTTTAATCATATAGATTTATTTCCCTTCAAAAAGAACGAACTGGAAAATCAGCAGAACCAGAAAACATGAATCAGGTGGAGAAAGTAACCAAGCTAGAAAATCACCAGAAAAAAGCTGAATCAGGTGGAGACCATTAAAAATCCTGGGCGTGTTGAAGCAGGAAGAAAATTAGCAGAGTGGAACAGACAAAAAAAATTAATGTTACAGAATATGACTCATCATGAAAAAAAATAAAAACCTCCAACCCAGAACAAGTTGATTCAATGCCAGCTATAAAATCCATGTGATACAAGGGCACCAAAGTCTTCATGGAAAATTGAACTTAAAACTGTTTCCATTTTTGGCGCCATTGCTGCTGTTGGGGGGAGTTATTATGGCTATAAAATATATACACAATGGCAACAGAAACGAAAGCTATCAAAAAAATCTGAGCCACTAAATGCAGAAAAAGGGCACCCGCACGCCAAAATCGCGAATAAGAAGTTCATTTTGATCCATTTATAATGGAATAATATTTTAAGAACTTATTTTAAATTTTCTTATAAAATAGATCATGGCGTATTATAAAATGATAAAGTCAATAAATAAAGGACATGGAGTCTATAAAAGACATTTCCATAGACCCAAATTGTAATCAATGCGATTGCTTCGGATGTAAAACCTTCCTTAAGATCTATGCAGAAAACGCTGAGCAAGACATCCTCAACGTGACGCGTTTTTTGAGGCGTGGGGTGTACTTTTATTAGGCATCTGCTATTTAAGATAAAAAAATAGCTTGTTTTTTTTTAATAATTATAAGATAACTTAATAAGAACTTAGTTGTACTTAAAGGATGACTTAATCAAGAAACTTGTCAAGAACTTGATCAAAAACTTATTAAGAACTTAATTAAGAACTTATTTTAAAAACTTATTAAAAACTTGGGGATAACTTGAGAATGACTTAAGGGGCAACTTAGAAGGGAACTTAAGTAAGAACTTGAGAATAACTTGTTAAAAAATTAGAAGGAACTTGAGTGTGTGCATGCGTGGGGGGGGGGTGGGGCAGGTGGGGGGGGGGGTTGTGCATGCGTGGGGGCAGGACAAAACAAACAAAAAACAACAAACACACAATAGACAGTCCAGGGGTGGGGGGGGGGGGGCGGCGTGCGTGGGGGTAGGCCAAAAAAACACAACAAACAAAAAGTAGAACTCCTAGGGCCACTTCTTGCTTTGTGACTAACAGGCTGTGTCTCGCGCGCAACCTCAATCAACCCCAAGTGATCACATAGGGTCGTTTGGCCCCAGTTTGCCGCTGAGCTTTGTGGTGCTGCCGCGCTTTGTAGTCAAGCGATCACATGGGTGTTTGGGCCTAGTTTGCCACCGAGCTTTGCAGGTGCTAACGTCATTGGCGGCAAGCGATCACATAGGGTTGTTTGGCCTAGTTGCTGTGCTCCTCTTTTCTCAACCAGGCTTGAAAAAATTTGGGAGAGTTATAGCAATTACTGCTGTAGCCAGCTTTTTTTGGCGGCTCTAATCGCCAGTAGTAGTACATCCGGCATTGTATATTTGGGGCATTTATATGAAGATAGTGCTGGCCGCACACTACTCCTCTCCATTGGTAGAGTTACTAAGGTTTTGCCTAGCCCTATCTAGTTTTGCCCGAACCCCCGGAAATCACCATCCGTTGCATAAAATTTAATAATGGTTTAGCGTTTGCTACACAGTTCATTTTATACTGATTCCTAGCTTGTGGAATTTAGGATAGTTATAAAAACAACAGAAAGTTGAATGAGTTTTCCCAGCATACGAATCAGGGCATGTTCACCTGGCTTAAGAAATAAACGCCCCTGTTTGATGCGTTTTTTGTTTTTTAAACTTTACTTGGGCTGGGCTCAAGCCAACGCCAACAATCAACGCGTGATGGATTGTTTTGCTTTTATTTTTGTTTTATCAACATAGGCGCCGCTTTTTAAAAAAGGAAGCATCTCATAACAGTTTTAAACACTTATTAAATTGGGCCCCCATCTTGTTCGGTAATGTCATTTCATTTCCTTGAACCAACAAACCTTGAAGATGTCGTTCATTTCCAAAGCAGTCGGTTCACTTTTTTCTTTTTCTCCACCCCCTAGGAAAGCAATACTTCTTTTCGGTTTCGGCGGGTAACGAACATGCTTCACCCTGATTCTTTTTGACAAATACTCTAACATGCAGTTAAAGTAAAACTTGTGATCTTGAATAGCACAATTCTGTTCCCCAGTAAACCGGCTCGCCATTTTAGAATAACACACCCAAACCAATACACAGCGCAATAAAAAACGTCCTACTAGTCCGGCAGTCAGTAGAAGAATGATGAAACCCGGTGTTGGTTACTAGTCATGTGAGCGCTGTGAAAAATGATGAAATATATTGCAATGCAGCAGGCCCGGCGTGAGGGAGTGGGGGGGGGGGGAGGAGAGGGGCAGCAGTATTGATTTTTGGCCCCCCAGTTTGCCGGCAGGTGTGAGGCGCGCGCGCGCGTGGGATGAGTGTCTGTCTGTGCCCATGTGTGTGTGTCCGTGGCGTGGTGTGGTGGTGTGTGTGTGTGGTGTGTGTGTGTGTGTGTGTGTTTGTGAGTGTGTGTTTTGTGTGGGGGTGTCTGTCTGCCTGTCTGTCTGTCTGTCTGTCTCTCTTTCTCTGTCTGTCTGTTTGAGGGCAACTTACCTTAACTTGTCAGGGTTTCTCTCTCCCCACGCTGTAATTAACATACCGCGAAATAATCGGATAGCTGGTGCACCCACCGTGTATATGGGCGCGTTCAGACACAACTGCTTTTCCCCCGCGTTTTCTCTATGGGAATGTGTTCAGTCCTGGCTACTTTCCTACGCTACTCTCTGAAAACTTTAGTAAATTAGTATTAAAAACGGATAATTCCCGCACAGTATGTTTGTTTGTAGATAATCGTTATTTTTTGGTTATTGACGTCTTACTTGTCAGAGAAAAGTAATATGCGCTTGCGTGTGTGTGTGTGTGTCTGCCCGCCTCTCTGTCTGTCTGTCTGTCTCTCTCTCTGTCTCTCTCTTCTCTGTCTGTCTGCCGGTGATTCTCTCTCTCTCTCTTCCGCCACAGGAAAAGGCGGCTTTTAGGCCACTTTCGCCCAAAAACTCGGTGGTGAAGCAAGTGAGCCAGGATTGGTAAAATGCTGTTCTCTCCTGCCCTCACCTGTCCAGGAGCCGTCCCCCGGCGACACAGGCTAGACCTGCCCTCACCTAGACGGGTGGAAGATTGACGGCGCCGCCTGACAATGACCGCTCCCATGTGTCCCTCGAGAGATCTGCCACCTCTCCCTCGGCGATCCACGCTATGCTACCTCGTAGAGATTGTGTGGGACGACGTTAGAAGAGCAGACCACTGTACTTGTATGGCAAGGAATGATGTCTGCGCTGCCCTGTCGCTTTGGACGTGCTTCCATTTCAACAGATCATTAAAAAGGTGAGCTGCCACCACATCAACCTTGGCAAGCAAACGAGCCGCCACCTCGCTGATGAGGATGGACCTCGCAGTCAGCAGTTTTTTTTTCTATGGAAACTATGGGCGGGACACCACGCATATAAGCTACACACAAAAAGTTAAGGATCACTTTCACAAACATTCATAACTGTCAAAATAAGAAAGTCAATGCGTTGAAGTTTGGCCAACATTTAATTCCATTCTTTAGTGATAACGATGCACAATTGCCTTCAATCTCGAGCAATCGTTTGGTGTGTACATTTGATTAAAGTGGGTACGTATCCAAATTTGATTTCCCAAAGTCATTGAAATCACAAGACAGGGCATACTGATGCTCCCAAAAGCTCAGTAATGCATGTAACCACCATGGCTGTTCTGGCACTCGACGCAGCGAGTCCTCATCGAGTTGACCAGGTTGGTGAAGATCCTCTGTGGAAGCGCCTGCCACTCAGCCTGCAGCATCTGGTAGAGGTGTTGGGCATCCCTGGGAGGGGGGTGGCTCCTCACTTTGCGATCCAGCTCATCCCAGAGGTTCTCAATCGGGTTGAGATCGGGACTGCATGCTGGCCACTCCATTCTGTTGACTCCAGACTGCTGCAGGAAGTCGTTGACTACCCTTGCCCTGTGGGGGCGAGCGTTGTCATCCTGGTAGACAGCCCTCGGTCCCATCTGCTGCAGTGTAGGCACAGCCAGCGGTCGAAGGATCTCATCCCGGTATCGGATGCCAGTCAGGTTACCCTGTACATGATACAAAGGTGTTCTGTGGTGAAGGCTGAAGGCCCTCCAGACCATTACAGAACCTCCACCAAAGGCCACCTTTTCTTGGACAGTGGCGTCAATAAAGCGTTGCCCTGGGCGCCTCCAGACCCTCAGTCGGCCGTCGTTGTGGTGAAGGGTGAAGCGTGATTCATCACTGAACAGGACCTGGGACCATTGCTGACGTGTCCACCTCACGTGACGTGCGCAGAAGGCGCGGCGTGCTGCCCTATGGGCTGGAGTTAAGCGTGGCCGTACTGCTGGGCGACGAGAACGGTCGATGTAGGCGGTTCCGTATGGTCTGCTGCCTGATGTTGATGTTAGTAGCCACCCTGAACTGCCTTTGAATGATGCTGGAAGAGGCTGTTCTGGTCTGCAGGGCTTGTCGTTCAATGAGACGATCGTCACGTGGGGTTGTCTTCTTCGGTCGACCAGATCTGCGTCTTTCATGGACAATCCCAGTGGCTGTGAAGCGTTGAATCAGTCGGACAATGACCGAGATGGACACATGAAGTCGCGTGGCCACTTCTCGCTTGGGAACACCATCTTGGAACCATGCAACAGCTCGTCCCCTATCCAACTCGCTTAATTTTCGTCGTGGAGGCATTGTCAGATCAGGCCTACTACTGGTGGAATGTCTTCTTATAAAGTCAAGCGAGCGACAGCATCTCACACATAAACAGCAGTGCTTGCACGTGCATAATGGTTTTTCCATCTGGCAAGTGCAATGTGTTCAGGCAGAACGGTCCAAAACAAGGTCATTTTTCGCAAGTTTCCGCTTTTCCGTTTGCGGCCCAGCTCAGTAGTAGAGAATCCCGTGCAATTTTCGCACTAACACAACATCGCCCACTTACAGCTGAACAAGAATTCATGACAATTTGGCTGGACTAAGCAATAAATAACAGTAGCGAACTGAGTTTATTACGCACCTGTTTTCACACACCGATCCTAACTTTTTGTGCGTAGTATATATGGTCGTCTCCGTTCCAGAGGAAGGTGGTTCACTCAGGCTGGGTCCTCGGTTGAAGCGATCACTGTCAGAGTGTAGTGTCCTGGCGCGTTGAATGGAGGGACAGGAGCATGGGGATACGGTCTCTCGGTGGTGGCGGGGGTGGGGGAGGGGTGGTTGGCGCGACTGTGACAGGGCATGGCGGGGGGGGAGGGAGGGGTGGGGGGGGGGGGGGGGGGGGGGGGGTGGGGGGGGGGGGGGTGGGATGGAGGGGGAAAGATGGGGCTGGGGAGAGAGGTCAGGATGGGTGGCAGTGGGGAAGAATGCCATCAAATGATAAGGAACTTGGATTTTTGTTTGCTTTTTTGTTGTTGGTTTTTGTTTTGTTTTGAAGAAGGTCTGAGCTTGGTGAAATCTTTACATTGCAGCCGTTTAACTTAAATGACAGCTTTCCAGTTTAGTCAAATGCTCGCCAACAGGTGAATGACCGGCGTTTATTTAACCAATCACAAGGAAGATGACAGAATTCGGCGAATCATCATAGCCCGATATACTTGGACTTCTCTGAATTCAGCATAAAAAAAGAAAGTCACACATGAAAAACGAAGAGCATCGCAGTTCAAACAGTCCAGCATCTACTTCATCTTCTTTCCGTTTAAAATCCTCACGATCTTTGTTACAAACAAGACAAGATGTAAAAGAAAACCCATTCTAACAATGTTCGTTCAGCTATTGCTGTTTTCCTGCTGTAGACCAGAAATAGTAACACCAGATCAGAAATAGTAACACCAGACAAGAAATTGTAACACCAGATCAGAAATAGTAACACCAGACCAGAAATAGTAACACCAGACCAGAAATAGTAACACCAGACCAGAAATAGTAACACTCTCTGATTGGTAGCTGAAGCACTCGGCATTTTCATTCTCTGCTGCACACGGGTCAGAAATAATAACACCAGACCAGAAATAGTAACACCAGACCAGAAATAGTAACACCAGACCAGAAATAGTAACACTCTCTGATTGGTAGCTGAAGCACTCGCATTTTCATTCTCTGCTGCACACGGGTCTTTCACCATCTCTTTGGAAAGCCTCGCGCTCGGGCCATCATTAATGTCTGGTGAAAAGGGAAAAGAAAGAGACTCGAACCACTGGTTTGGGTGGGCTCTGGATGCTGGCGTTCTGGGTGAGTGCGTCCACCACGGAGCCACCATACACTGCTCTTCATGTTAAAACGCTTGACACGATCCCGACGAATATAACGTGCTCATTGGATCTCAATAATCGGACGAAAGGAAAAGAAGACGAAGTAAAGCGCACTCGTGCGCGCGCACGCGCACGCACGCACGCACGCACGCACGCACGCACGCACGCACGCACGCACACACACACACACACACACACACACACACATACACACACACACACATACACACACACACACACACACGCACACGCACGCACGCACGCACGCACGCACGCACGCACGCACGCACGCACACACACACACACACACACACACACACACACACACACACCACACACAACGAGATAAGGTAATTGACTGGTCAC